>PVJD01001516.1:0-261591 GCA_004026545.1 Mormoops blainvillei
TTTTATTTTTCCAATGCTTAAAAATGCAAATGTTCATTTTTATCTTCAGGGAGTAAATACTGTTGCTATGATATTTTCAGGAGATAATATAATAAGTATCATGATTTTGTGAAGTAAAATACTTCAACAAATTTTCTCCTCTCTCTTCCAATCAATTCTTGTTCTCTTAAAATAGGACTGGAAATCAGCACAAATAGGCAACCAGAAACATCTTTGATAAAAATCTATCATCCAGAATAGCCACTTAAAGAACAGTAACTTCAAAAAAAGCACTGGCTGTAATTCCCAGCTCTCTCCTCTTCGTGTTTTTCCTATGGCATAAATGACCCTTAGCAGCCATGTACCTCTGTGCTTCTTATTCTTTGTTGTTGTTTTTATTAAAGTGATTCCTTTTCTCTCACTTTTATTTCTTCCAATGTATTTTCCTGCCTTTGGTATGCATTTAAAAAATAACTCACAACCATCAAATATGGAATCTTCCTACTTCTCACTGGAAAGTGGGCAAAGAAGACAAGGAGAGAAGAGTGTCTCCCCCGTCCAAGTGCAGCACAGCTCCCTTCAATTCCAACAAAGCCACTTTGCTCTCTGGTCATTCTTTTTTCGTTCCAACATAAATACTACTGGGTTTAAACACAGTATTTTGAGGTAGGATGAAAGGTGTTATGCATCAGTGAGAAAGGAAAAAGATGGAGTTATAGCTATGTAACAAAGATTTGTCTAAACTTGGTAGGTGCATGTCATTACTCAATCATTCACATAGAAGTCCCCTGTAAGTACAGGTTAAGAGGACTGTGTTACATGTTATATGTCAGCTCACCAGCCTAAATGTCCATACTGGTGATTAATTTCAGAGATGAGGCAACTCATCCAGGAATTAATCAGATTTTAACTCTGCTTTGAGTGTGCGCACACGTTTGCATGTGCATAGGTACACAGGTAAATAAATAGAATAGGTATATGGGCATCTCAATACAATTCTTTGTGAAAGAATGACAGCAAATTCAAAGGAAAAATATTTTCCTATTTAGCTAAAAAAGAGTAAAATCACCAAATGGGGGGCTCTTTCTCTTCCAATACAAATAAAGCTCTTTTACTTACCCCCAAATAACAATTTTGTAAATTATTGTTTAAATGATCTTCGAGTATAATTTGCTGATAAAATTCATTGCTGCTTAATGATATGGCATAGCTATTCATCACCCATATTGATGACATGTGAAATTTAAAAATAGAGGTTCCACAGATTACAGGAATGCACAGTTTGTGTTACAGTCATCAACCTGCTCAATTGAATCACATCCGCCTGAGCTTAGTAGCTTAAAATTCATTCCACAGCTTGCAGTGCTGACATGGATATGATAAGACAGAAGAACAGAAACACCACTCTGAAGTAACCTAACTGAACTGCACATGTTCTGACCCTTTTTGTCCTCCCTGGAGCTTTTGCTACCTGGCAAATGCAACTCTAAATCTGCACTTGTATCTCCAAATCTTTGCTGTTAGCCAAGCAGAAACCGATTTCTCCCAGGGACTAGCAGCCAGAGAGGTGTTCTCTGAAGAAGACTTCTAAATGAGTGTGTGAGCTGAACTCTTACTGAACTGAATTAATTATTAACGATGCAGATGGAGCTGTCCAAATGATAAGAATAGTTTCTGAGGTGTCATGATCCAAGCTTTCATTAAACCATTTCAGGCATACTAATGGTTTCCCACTGCTCATTACTTACAAGCACTTTTCTCATAGATATAATAACTCTAGTGGCCTGTAGGCGAGACATTCAAAAGAAATACTGAAGTAGGAGGTTTTATCTTCCATAGCATGTTATTTTTCTTCGTAGAACATTATTAAAGATGTACGCTTATTTAATACTACTAAGTTAAATGGTTTCAATTCAGAAAAGTTGGAAATGCAAAACGTGTGATAAGAGTACTCCTTAATGTGTATTATACTAATTTATATTATTCAGATTTGTGTCTGAATTGACTTTTAAGTGTCCTGTATTATCGAAAGAATATATGCAAGTAAATATATTCATATTCAACAAACATGCACTCTATAATCATGTCATATCTCAATTTAGGTTCCATTCAAGATAATGTTTTCCACGCTATTCACACACTCTTTGTCGCTGTGCTAGGACAATGAGAGGGCAAAGCCATTGCCAGAGAAGAATTACTCTCAGGATCCTTGCTGTGATTGCTACCTGCTGTTTTGTTTTGTTTTAAGTTAGGAACACTGTTCCCAAAAGCCCTTCACATCTCAACTTAAATGATTTGGTAGAGGATAATAATGACACTGCAAATGGGTAATATAATAAAATGTCCTTTACCTCTTTTCTTACTGGAAACTGAGTATATGTGAACATTAACTCCTTTCACCAAGTGAAACACTCTGATTCAGTATTTATCTTTAGAGGTGGAAAAAAACAAAACCACAGTACAAAAGAAGTAAACACATAATACTTTTATGGACCAAATGTTCCTATAATATAGTCTTTACAATTTTCAAAATATCAATATGTTTGGCCAAGGGATGAGGGGAGAAAAAGAACCCTGAGTCTTTAAGGATCATACCCCTTCATGTTAGCTCTTTGCCTTATAATTCAAGATAGACTTGGGCTGTGTTAACATTAGTAAACCAAGAACAAAAATTGGGACAATTTTCTATATTGAATAATTTTGATACAAAATCAGCTTTCCTAGGAACACCTGAGAATATTTTAGTGGTTAAATTCATCATACAGGCATTCATCTCAAATTTTCTTTTTGCTTTGTGTGTGTAAAAAATTCATTTTAATGACAAATGTACATATACAAAGTAGTTTTAAATGTCTCTACACTACTAAAATTTTTCTCAATTTTATGAAACACTAGTTAATCACAGAAATATCTTAATAGGCTCATTGTGTCACTTTTTAAAGAAAAAAATTCTTAAATAATAATAAAAAGATGTAGGCAATATTTAAAGTTGCGTACGTTTCCTTTTCAATTTTATAATGGTCAATAACATCTATTTACAACAACTCAATGCTGTAACTGAGTAAAAAGTTTTGAATACTGAAATACAAATATTTTAGCTATATTCTTTTATTTCAACTATATTTCAAATATTTGACTAATAATAACATAAGTTAAAAATAGTTATTTGGTATTTTAAGTTTTAAAAAACTAATTTTATTTCTGAGTTTAAAACTGATTTTTCATTTATTATTCTAAGCTTCAAATACCTTTTCGACAAACACATACTTTACAAAGTGGTCCACCTGATATTTCAAGTACCCACCTCGCTCTGTAGTTATTACAATACATTGACTAAACTCCCTGTGCTGTACTTCGCATCCCCATGACTATTTTGAAACTTCCAATTTGTACTTCTTAATCTCTTAACCTTTTTCACCCCAAAAGACCCTCCCCTCTGGCAATCAACAGTGTGTTCTCTGAAACTAATCAAAATAATATTGAATGCAAACTGTAATTGAAAAATAAAAATTTTTTTAAACTACCCTACAAAGAATTTAGGGATGAACATTTATTTGAAAGTACTAAATCACTGTGTCTAAATTAAGATAAAATATTAAGATAATGTTTTTTCACTTCCATAAAACATTCATTTAATTCATAAATGCCATACAGGCTTGGTACAGGACTAATATTATAGATTGTAAAGCCACAGCTTCCTGAATTGAAACTTTTAGCAAAAAACTCCACTACGCAAAAATAATTATGTGCTATACATATCAGTTATTCCTTTTAATTATGAAATTAGTTTCAAATCATGCAATCTTAACATGCTTATATATGAGTAGGTTTTCAAAGATTATGACATGACATTTTTATCAAACTAAGTTAGAAATAAGAACAAGTACTTTTTAGAGGAGAGACAATTTTCAGACACAGTACTAATTAGTAAGTGTAAATCTTAATAATGGTATAATATTTAAAATATGCTACAAGATTTTATCCCATAAGCTAGATGTGTTTATAATCTTTAAATCATAGGTAAACTGACAATAAAACAAATTATCCCCTTTACAAAAGCGCTGATAAAATGGTAAGATGATAATGAAGGGAAAATAGAGCCTGCTTACCAGAATAATGAAGGTAACAGGTCCAATGAAACTCCATATAAAATAGTTATCAACATGAAGCCAGCAACTATTATGAAAAAAAAAAAAAAAGAAAATGTATTAAGTAGCTTCAATGGATCCTCAACATCACAATGAAAATAAAAATTTAAACACCTAACAAAACTATCTTTATATTTGCCTTTGAAAATTCATTTATCATGGGCAAGAACAATTTTATTAATTCTGAGTTGGCTCTGTCTTAAAAAGTAGTAATTTATTTACTTCAGTCTACTGGTTTTCATTTTGGGTTTTAAATTTGATAAAGGCATACTTATTCTTGTATGAGGGAATAATAAGCCCCATCACATTCCAATTTTTAATTCTCAAGACCTCTGACTTCACTAAGAAAAATTTGAAGCTCAATACTCCCAACTGTCTCATCATTTTAAAGTCCTTATATTCAATTTTTGCTTTTCAAATCTATATATGAACGAACGTGTTTAACCTTAAGAAACATAACAAAGAAAGTTTACATTATGCTTATTGCAAAACAGTACAGTATAAATATAATACTTCAACTGGTAATGGATGAATACCAGAAAAAAAATCAAAGCATAGACTCATACAGTATTAGAGTAAATGATGCATAAACTTATTAAGACAGATTTTACTTAGTGGTTCATTTTTCATATAACACTGAATCCCCACTGAATTTCTTTTATTTGTCTTTCATCATCTGTACAGTCCAAAAGCTTTCTTTAGTCCAAAGAATCTTTATATAACTAATTTTATCAAAGGAAAAAAAATAAACAGAATTGGAAGGCAAATTCATGCCTCTAGCAAATAAAATCCTTAGGAACATGGCTATGTGTACCTTCTGTCACTTTCCATGAATATCTGTTTTTTATAAATGAAAGACAGTGACTTATTTTAATCCTTTCAAACTGCCTGATAAAATATTATCAAAGTAAAACATATGGGAAGGAATGTGCTACTCGCACAATTCAGAATAAGAGTTGGCTAGAGGGCCAGCTGCACAAAGAGAGCTAATGAAGCAGTAACTTAAAACTGAGTAGTTAAACCTGTCAGATGCTTTAAGTTCAGAAGAATTTTTACTTAATATCTTTCTAAGGCCAAAATGTTATGTACTTTTTCAATTTGTTTCAGGTCAATCTTTTGTGTTAAAAAGAAAGTCCATAATTTAGTATCTGCCTCGCCAGAGTACAAATTCTCTGAACCTAGAAAATTACAAAAGACTTGATTGTAATTTGCGCACGGCATGCCCATTCTCTTACCAATAAAGCTTTCAGAGGCTATTTTAGTCTGTCAGGGAACCTCACTGACAGCTAACAGGCTTTAAAAAAAATTATTCACTTGAAAAACACTCAGGTTGCTTTGCAATTACTTACGCTTTTTCTGTTCCATAGCTCTTATAGTCAATAGCAGCTGAAACTCCAACCACTGTGGCAGGAAACAAGTAACCAGCAACATAGTAATATTTCTTCCTTGAATATTCACTTTCAAAAACTTCAACTAACATCAGATAGAGCTGCACGCCTTCTAAGCACATCCAAGCAAAGGCAGCCAAAAAGAAAAAGTGTAGAAGTCCTGCAAATATTGGGCATGCAATCTATAAATGAAAAGAACAAAAAACACAAAGAAGAACACGTGAATGTAAACAGCCCACTCCAAAATTGTGAAACAGTCACCGACAGTGCTCACCATTATCTTTAAAATACATCATTATTTAAATACTGCTTATCTAAAATATTCTTCAAAAATAGAAACGAGTTACAGACACTGCCAAACTTGAAGAATTTATTGCTTATAGTACAATGCCAGGTGTGCCAGAAATTTCATTATTATAAAACATTACTATTTGTAGTGAAATTTTTAAAAAATCAAGAAATAAGAAAACTTTTCAATTTCTCTTCTAGGATTATCTATTATTCAATCTGAATATTCTACTTTTAGATGATCTTATTTCCTAAGTCTTTAGAAACAACTGTTTCCAAATATATCATTTCTACTTTTTCCATACCAGAATTTTAAAAATTTGATTTAATGACAAATAACCCCACTCTAATTACCTAACATTTTCCTGTCATATGTGGAATTCTAAATTCAACCCAATGCAGCTGCATATAGGGTGAAAAACTGACTAATTATTAAGTACTGTTTCTAACACTGAAACCTCATGATGAATAAAGTGCTCAGAGTACGAAGAAATGATCACTACTGAGAATAACTATGTGAGAAAATTGAAACTGTAAAAACAGGGTCTTCCCATTTCAGTATTCCCAGCATTCTTCTAATCAAATTACTTGTCTTACTAACAACCCAGAAAAATGCAACTATACCTTAATATGAGAAATAAATTAACTCATAATAATTTTACTTAGTGATTGGGCTGTCTTTCAATTTATTACCAATTATCCTTCAATATTGCCATGCCAATTAATACTGTTATGAGGTCAAATATTCAATATCAATATCAGCATATAAATGGATTCACACTTGTCATAAAAATTTTCAGAGACCCTCGGTCAATTAACTGAAGGGGTGCTTACCATGTAGTTTGTTTTATCAATGCCTATTAGAAAAATAAACTCAGCAATGAAAAGGTTGATACAAAGATTCTTGTGAATGGTATTACGGTCACTCTGTAGACCACGGAAAAAGCAGAAGGTAAAGATGCAGATGGCCAGGCAAACGAGGGAAATGACAATTCCCACCCAGGTGATGACTGTGAGGAGCAGTTCGTGAACTCCATCTTTGTACTGAAAATAAAAGATGTAAGGGACATTAATATTCCTGCATTACATCAACTGAACGTGATACAGCTTTCATACATGATGATTCATCTTTCAATACTAAACTCTGAATTACTAACTCTGAATACTAAACACATGAATTTTCATGTGTGTTCAAACAGGGCTCAATACTGAAAAGATATTTTGATCATATAATGGAGTTCAATATTATCAATTTTTATATCTAAAGAATGACTTATGAAAGTCAAAAATTTTACTAGAAAGCAATGCAAGAGCCTAGTTATTTCAAAATGACTGAAATAATTATGTACATAAACATACAGAAAATATATAAAAGAATAAAGGATACTTAGTTATGATTAAAAATAACTGATATTTAAATGGCTTTCCAGGCTAACATACGTAAAATTTTAAGTTTTACCTATTTCTTTGGGTTTTATATTATATTTATATACTAAGAATCAAGTACACAACAGGTCTGAGAGCTTTCATGCTATGTTTCTTAAAATATTTTTATGTTCTGATTATCACTCTCTTAATCCATAAAAAGGAAATGCTAAGAACATTCCAGAAGTCATCTGACTTTTCGAAATCAGCGGTTCTGTAGTGTGCAAAATGATTAGAAAACAAAGTAAAAGTTGTAAAATGAGGTCTGAACATTCAAGATGAGGAGGATACATTAAATTTTAGAGCCTTCTCTCTCTCTTCAGTATGACCTATTGCTGTTCGGTTCCCAACCACCTCTGTCAAACACCTACTCACAGGAGGAAAACTCAGAACAGGTCTGTGAAGCACAGGATATTGAGAAGTAAAAATACATATAGTACCAAGGTTTCCTAAAATATATGGCCAGCGTACAAACAATCAGAAAGCTACATTACTTTGTTTGCTTTTTAGTTATGATTAGCACCCAAAGAAGGATTATCACACAAGCTGTTTTGAATCTCTGAGGTTTTTCTCTGCTACTAATTAGAAGTACAAATACTTACTGCAATTTCCCTATGGGCCATGAGAATAGCAAAATTGGTTAGGTGGCTGCACGCACACGTTGTGCGGGTTTTATTAGTGTCAACCAGCTTGCAGCCCTGGGTAGACCAATATCCCATCATAGTTCTCTCTGAGTAGTTCCAGAAGGAGCAGTTTGCATTGAAATAATTGTCAGGCTGGGAAATAAAACGACAAGACAAAATTAGGATTTTACACTGTAAGACAGCAATAGCCATTGTTTAATATGAGTAAAAAGTAATTTAGATTAAACTTTGCATGTTTCAGACTATAAAGTTTTTCATCAGCAAAATTGTAGACTATGTTAGACAAGGCAGATATCTAACCTAAAAGGGGCTCTATAATCCCAAACACTCTAAAATGTACTCTAAATTACCAAAGACCTGTTTTACACAATTACAACTTCCATCTTATGATTTTACTACTGATCATACATTAGAATCGTTTCTTTTCCTTTTCCAACAAAATTAGACCCATGAATTTGTTCTAATAAAATCTTGTAAGGACCAAATGTTTTAGAATCCATTTCCCTTACTGGGCTCATTTTTGTTCTCAGTGACACATTAGCAATGTCAGGATCTGTAAAAGAGTGAATATACTGCAGCAGACATAAGAAGAGAACAGTCACATAAATTAATTTCTTTTTCCCAATTCTGGAGATCGTCTTGGCTACCTGTGGGCACTTACTCTACATGTAACAGCCAAAATTCAGCAGTCTTCCAACACAGTGCAATTCTTTAACTACCAACTTGCATTCTAAAGTATATCTCTGCAATCCTAGATTTTTAAAAGCACAGTGCTTGATAACAATTATGTCAAATACGATCAGTAAAACCAAAAAAGATCCACCACACTATGCCAGCAGTCCTATCAGTTAAAATTCAGCTGTCCTGCTGCTAAGAGTTGATTTTCATTCTAAAACAAATTATAGTCATTTACATTTTCCTATTGATTACTGTATTAGCTTTTATTAAGAATATACTTAAGCTCTAATAATAACTGAGCCTCATTTAATTTTATGTTCACAGACTTAAATAAACTTGTGTCTGTCACTCAGTCCGACATTTGAATTGAAATGGAAAGGGTCCTTTCTTTCTACTCTGCTATCTCCCCCCGCCCCTCTCTCCCCATCCCAGCATGTCAGCTTTGCTTTCCTTCCGTTACTTCGTTAATATACATAAACTTACATCAATGTGTGGTAGGGTAAAAAGCACAGGATCTGTCAAGTATACTCGGCTGGATTCTTTATTGATTGAAACTGAAATGATGTGGGAATTCACTGCAATGGTGCTATTACGACCAATAAAGTCAGCACCCAGCTTTATGGTTGCATTTTCTGTACTAAGGAACTGTCCCAGGCTCCGGTAAATGATGAACACCAACTTTGCAAGTCCTGGGAAAGTAAAAAGTCACATGACTTTACAGGAAATAGGCTTATGAATAAAAAAGTACATTAAAATAGGAACAAAAATGAAAAATGTCCTTAGGGAATCTTTATTTAGCATTTTAGAACTAACGGGTTTAACTGAACCAAAAGAAAAACCTCAATTTCTAAAAGACAGTTCCATCTTACCGTTTCTGCTGTTCTGTTTGACAGTGTTTGCAGAGAGCTGGATTGAGCTGCCTGCTCCTTTGATGCCAAGAGGAAATTTAAAGTCTTGGACCTGTCCTTCTGTACTGAGCACGGCAACTTCCAGAACTGGATGAGGCAAAGGAATAAGGAGGAGTAATAAAAGAGCATTCTTTAAACTAAAAAGAACAAATGATAACTGCATGAAAACCACTATTTCTTTTTATCTACTTACAGAACTGTTAGATGTCAACAAAATATGAACTAAATTACTCTAAAAAGTTCTTAAGCCCTGACTACTCTAAATAACTTTGTATAATCATTTGTGTATATTTCCTATATTTTGTATAAGCATTTTTTATAGTTTTATATTTTTGTCATGAACTAATTCCAGACTTTTAGCCTATGACTATAAAGTGTTTAAATTCATAATAAAAAACTTTTTAGTTTCATTTAAATCACTAAACAAAAATATTTCAAAATGATTTGTCAGCTCTTTATGTTAAATAACTTGTCAGTGGCCATTTACTTGTCAAAGGTAAAAACATAAAGTATAAATTAGAATGTATTGTATGTATGCATCTATTTATATGTATAGGATACATTTTAACACATAAGACTACACAGGTCAGTTTACAGTAATTAGAGATTTTTCTCTGATTTCTAAAAGTAGTAAGACTAATACAGCTTATTTACGAGAAAATGTCTGGCATGATATTAAAACTCCCCATTAATTCTCACTAGTAACCATGAATCTTTACATATTTAAGTTGGGCAAATAGGCCCCATGTGCCAAATCTGACCTGCCACCTGTTTTTGGAAACAATGTTTTACTGGAACACAGATATGCTTACTTATTTACATACTGTTTATGGCTGCTTTGGTGCCACAATGCCAGTAAAACATTTGTAACTTAAACAACATGGACTGGAAAGCCTAAAATATATACCATTTGGCTTTCACAGTAAAAGTCTGCCAGTCAAGAGTAACACAAACTCTTAATAATTCAATCAATACTGTCCATATATTTTTCTCTGAATTTCACCCTAATGGTGTATATCCTTGCACAGCTATTTCTATACTTACACAAACACCTGAGTTCACAACACACACACACACGATCCATTTACCCACTCCCTTTTACAAAAACGGCTGTATACCATTATAGAGTAACTCTTGGATACTAACTTATTTTTATCTTTAACAACTCTGTTTTGTAAAATACAAAACAATTAATATAGATTTAGTTGTAAACATGAAATCATGATGCTGGGAGTTTTTATAAGCTATCAGACTACATGACAAGCACCTAAGATTCAAGTTTATAATGAGGGTCACGTAACTCAGAAGTCTGCTGCAAAAACTGGCTGAGATACTTATTTTATTGATCTATGCTGAGAAAGATTAAGCTGGTGGGCAGGTAAATGATCTCCTCTCTTTATATCAGATTCCATGTGTATGGGTAGAAGGTAAAGGGGCAAAGAAGAGTGACAAAAATATACATGTAATATATACCTCTCTCTTCCTTTCACTGAAAGGCATTCTAAATTATTATTTTTAAAACAACACAGAAGATAGGGTGAAAGAAGAAGGTTCTTGGAGTTGCATGAAATGTTCCAAATACAGATATAGATGTACAAAGAGTTAATTTCACTCAACAACTATTTACTTATTATTTTACGTTACATCTATTAAATATATAGATGTGAAAGTATTTTAAAAATTATACATACTTTAATGACACATTTCTGAACAAACTGTGATTAACTCAAAAGGCTTATAGAAATTAATGCATTAGAAAATATATTAACGTAATATACCAAATTAAGAAATTAAAGTAGAAAAGAATTCAACAAATTTCAACACCCATTCAATAAAAGAAATGTTTACAAAATAATAGAAATAAAAAGAAAATTTCTTGCTCAGATGAAGCTTTTGTTATCAGATAAGGGTTATCTTTCCGAACTTACAGCAAAACATGGTGAAAAACTCTAGAAGCACTCCTTTTAAAGTCAAGATGATCCCTATTCACAGGTTTTATTTAGCATTGTACTAAAATACCAGCTAATGCAAGAGAAAACAAGATACAAAGACTGGAAGGAAAAAGCAAACTGTTAGTATTTGCAGAAAATGTAATTAACAATATAGTAATCTTGAGGGAGACTCTATATACTATGAGAGGTAAAAGAATTTAGCAAGACGGCAATAAGCAAAATCAATTGTGTTTCCATAGACCATGCAATAAACGATTAGAATATGTAATTTTTAATTTTGTAATTTGTAATTTTAAAATAATTAAATTCAATAAAATTTAATTTCATTTACAATATACACAAATACTCTAAGTTACCAAAGAATAAACCAAGCAGAAAAGTATAAGATGTTAATGGGAAAAACACAGGAATTTATTAAAAGACCTAATAACAACTGGAGGATTATATCATGGTCTTATTTGGGAGAACACAAGAAGCAAATCTGTGACACTTCTTTTTAAGCCAATCTATAAACTCAGTCTAATTCTAATAAAAATTCCAACAAGATATTTTTCCTATATAACTTGACAAACTGATTTTAAAATTCACATGGGAGGACATGCCAAAAGCAGCCAAGGCAATTAATTCCTCAAGAAGCAGATTTGAAAGAACTCACCAGATATTAATATTATTTAAACAAAAGAAACGACATACTCTTAACAGGTACATAAACTTGTTATATTACAGAGGTATTATTACAAACCACTGGGGAAAGGAATGGATTATGCAGCTAAAAGGGCTGAACAACTGATTATCCACATGAAAAAGGAAATCAAATTAGTTCCTTCCCTCATATCATAAACAAAAATAAATTTCAGGTGGATTAAAGGCATAACTGCAAAATGACAAAGTTTTATCATTTCCAATGAAGTATATAAGATTTTTACAACTGCAAAGTGGAGAAAATGTTCTCAAGCAGGACACCAAAAAGGAAAATACTTCTTAAATAAGATGCTAAGTGCCAATCCTAAAAGAACAGGCTGGTAAGTTTTACTTCATTATTCTGTAAAACAAAAGATGCCATGAACAAAGTAACAAAGTAACTATATAATCATCAAAGAATTAGTGTCCAGAATGCATTAACCAAAGAAAAATTGATAAACAGGAAAGAGTTGTAGACAAAAAATTTATGGGAGAGAAAACTAAAATACTCAATAAATGCATTAAGTAGTCAAAGAACTACAAATTAAACAATACCGTGATCAAGTCAAACCCATTAATATGAAAAAGTTTATGTCAATGATAAAGTGTTAGCAAAGATGAGTGACTGGGACTAATGGTATTACACACGAGAAAGTAAAATGGCAAACCAGCATTAGAAAGCAATTTGGCAGTATTTAGTAAAGCTGGAGATGGGCATGCTCTGCCACTCAAAAATTCTGTTTCTGAGTATGTGTGTGCATATATATATGTCTAGAAGGTGCACACATATGAACATGCAGGCATATAAAAACGTTCATGGCAGTTTTCCTTATAGTATCAGCAAAAAAGCATAAGCCACTAAAATATCTATCACTGGCACAATTAAATAATTGTAAAGTCTTCTTAGGTCAGGTGAATGAATTATGCATAAATACAAAAATCATCATGGTAGGGAATAATTATACCATCACATTTGCGGTGTGGATTCATTAACTTTAAAAACTTAAAAAGTGATTGTTAAATGTATATTACCTATAGAGCAACAAAATTTTTTTTAATGCTTACTAATGCTAACAAAAAAAATTTAAGTATGATGGTTACTCCCTACTTGATCTGCTCAGGAAGAAGCAGACCCGGGAATTTATATATTATCTACAGCTATTTCTTTCCCTCACAATCTGAGGTAAATGTTGTAAAATAGTAAGATGACGTTCAGTTGGGTGGTTGGAACATGAGGTTATGATATCTTCTATTTCTGTATGCTTGAATAATACATGCCTCGTTCAACACATTTCCTGACAGTGAATGCAGAGGTTGGGGGGGGGGCTTTGTTGTACAGGCTTCACCCACTAGGTGAGTGTTCTAGGACCCAGCCGTATCAGTGTACCAAATGGTGGTGTTGTGAGAGGCTACGTTTGGCTTCAGTGAATTTTTTTTTTAAGACTCTTTCAAAGCCTTTGCCCATTTCATGATGGGTGAGTTGCGAGCACACCTACCTACACCACACTGGGAATTCAGCAGTTTTTGGCCAAAAGCAGCATGACCCCTGTGCTCCACCTTCCCTAGTCACCTGATATCACCCCGCGTGACTATATTTTTGTTTGTTTTTTCCTGTATGTAAAAAGTCCTCAAAGGGAAACGTTTTGCCCATGTGGAAGAGGTGAAACAAAAAATGACAGAAGCACTAAAAGGTATCAAGATCGATGAGCTCAAAAACTGTGTTAGGCAGTGGAAAAAAAGTCTGGATAGGTATATTGCATCAAATGTGGAGTGCCTTAAAGGTGACTGAAGTTTAAACTTGTACAAATAAACACACAATTTTTTAATAAATACGCTCCGGGGGCTTTTTTGGGTCCCTCCTTGTACACTTGATTCATAAGAGAGCCACTTCTCCGAGCCACACTCACAGCCAATGCTATAGATGGAATTTCAATACATTCCTCTGTCCTTCTGGTTTCCAACTTTATCACAAAGTATCTGCTGCAATGAGAGAAAAGGGGAAGAAAAGCAGGACTGCATATCGGGAAAACTATGGCTTCTGCCAGGAGCCCCACTGCATTCCATCAAGCTGAGTCCCAGGGGAAAACAACATGACGCCTACTGGAGGTGACCGCAGCAGAGCCAAAGCCTAGCCTCAAGGGTGATGCAGCAGGTAGAAGTAGAAATCTTTGTTGTTGTGACCTGCTGTGACTTTGGGGTTTTTGTTATTGCAATGTAACTAAGCTTAAACTGATGGATATGATCATGCTGGCTGCTAAGCCCACTGGAAAAATAAATGATAGGGAAGTTTATAATGGAAGAATTAGGCTTACAATACCTGAACTACCTAATTAATCATAAGATCACAAAGAAAGGCAACCAAACAGGTGCCTCTTAAATACAACGTAACAGAAAGTTCTTGGGGGTGGGGGGTGCGGGGGGACGACTAAAACCTGACCTGACCAAGCCTCCTGAGCTATAAGTAATTATCAAAATATGTATCAATCATGGTAAAATGGTATAATGAGTATGAAATAAGCCAAATCCAGAATGTGGGATATTCTACAGAACAAATTATTCATTCAATTTCTTCAACAAAAATGAAAAAGGTTTTAAAATATAAATTGTAGGTAGAAATTGCTTTTAATTAAAAGAGGCTTGAGAAATGTATCAATTAAATGTATAACATGAATTTGAATCCTGGTTTTAAAAATTTAGTAATTAAGTATTAATAAATTTATAAAAATCAAGTAAATTGAAGTACATTTTTGTTATCTTTTGAAGCTATTTTTTGTTAATTTTTAAAGTGTGATAATGATATTGTGTTTTCTTTCAAAATGTATAAAATATTTACTAAAATATTTATAGTAGTAATAGTATGATATTAGTATGTGCTTCAAAAACAATACAATTGTGAGAACAAGTGAAATAGCATTAGCTTAGATTTTGAAGCAGGTAATAAACAATTTTTTTATCAAAATTAAAAACTGCTGCTGCTCTCAAGATATTATTAAGAACATTTTAAAAAAATAAGTCATATACTGAGGGTAAACATTCAGAGTACATATACTCCACAAAAGATTTGTATCTGGAATAATCAAAGAAACTTTATAACTTATTACTAAAAAGACAAACAATCCAATTAAAAATAGGCAAAATATATAAAGAGACACCTCACAAAAAAATATATGAAAGGCCAACAGGTACATGTGAAGTTGAACAGTTATCAACAAAATGTAACTTAGCAATCATACAAATGCAAAATAAAACCAAAATGAGATGCTACTACTAACCAGTAAGCTAAAATTAAAAAGACATTTGAGAAGACAATCTTAAATGTTGGTGAGAATGTGGACCAACTAGAGCTATTAAAAATATAAAATGGTAAAATGACGCGGGTAAAGAACAGTATAATAATAATAACAATCATTCAACAAATGATGTTGGGAGACCTGGACAGCTACATGCAAAAAAATGAAACTTGACTACCAACTTACACCATACCCAAAAATAAACTCAAGGTGGATAAAGGCTTAAATATAAGTGCAATGCCATATAAGTCCTAGAGGAGAGCATAGGCAGGAAAATCTCAGGTATTCCACTCAGCAATATTTTCACCGATATGTCTCCTACAGCAAGGGACATAAAGGAAAGAATAAACAAATTGGACTTCATCAAAATAAGAAGCTTTTGCACAGCTAAAGGAAACATCAGCACAATGAAAAGGGAACCAACCATATTTGCCAGTGATACCTCAGACAAAAGTTTGATCTCCAAAACATGAAAAGAACTCACACACCTCCACTCCAGGAAGACAAACAATCCAGTTAAAAACGGGGCAAAGGACCTGAACAGATACTTCTCCAAGGAGGACATACAGAGGGCCTAGAGACATATGAAAGGGTGCTCAGCATCAGTAGGCATCAGAGAGATGCAAATTAAAACCACAATGAGATACCACTTCACACCAGTCAGAATGGCCATCATAAACAAATCAACAAACAAGTGCTGGCAAGGATGTGGAGAAAAGAGAACCTTAGTACACTGTTGGTGGGAATGCAGACTGGTGGAGCCACTGTGGGAAACAGTTTGGAATTTCCTCAAAAATCTAAAACTGGAACTGCCTTTTGACCCGGCAATTCCACTGCAGGGATTATACCCTAAGAATCCTGAAACACCGATTGGAAAGGACCTATGAACCCCAATGTTCATAGCAGCACAATTTATAATAGCCAAGAGCTACAAACAGCCTACGTGCCCATCAGTAAATGAGTGGATCAAAAAACCATGGTACATTTATACAACGGAATACCATGTAGCAGAAAGAAAGAACTCCTACGTATCAACAACATGGATTGAACAGGAGAGTATTATGCTAAGGGAAATAAGCCAGGAGGTGAAAGACAAATACCATATAATCGCACCTATATAAAAGTGGAACCTAATCAAAACAAACTGGCGAGCAAAACAGAACCAGAGACCTGGAAATAAAGAACAAACTGACAGTGACCAGAAGGGTGGGGGGAGGGGAGTAATAGGGGAAAGAAGGGGAAGGGTCAAGGAACATGTATAAAGGGCCCATGAACAAAGACAATGGGTGTGGGAGGATTGAATGTGAGAGGTGGGGAGTAGGTAGGGCAGGAGAGAATAATGGGGGGGTGGGAATGGGACTATAATTGAATAACAATAAAAAAAATAATGAAAATAAAATAGTCAAAAAGGGGAACAACCTAAATATCTGACGAGTAAATATACAACCTAAATATCTGACGAGTAAATATTTAAGTTTATTTCAATGCATACATTTTTAGAAAGAAACTATTATTAAAATCGTGTTTTTATTTAGTGTGAGGTTTTGGAGTGATAAATAACTTAATAACTTCAAATTAAATGAAGTCAAAATAATTTGACCTGTCATACGAGTAAAAATTGTGGTACATCCTTGTGATGGAATATTGTTCAGCAATAAAAAGGACTGAACTACTGATGTGTGCACCACCATAGACGAGTCTCAGAAACAGTATTCTGTGTAAAAGAAGCATGATCAAAAAAGAGTATATATTATATAATATGATTCCATTCAACTGCAGGTCTAGAAAAAGCAAAACTAAACTGCAGTGACAGAACGCAGAATATGGGTTGCCTGTGGTACGAGGATGCTGACTGCAAAGGGCACAAAGAACCCTTCGAGGTGACAGAAGTGCCAACCATGATGTTGGTTATACGGGTGTGCATTTGCCAAAACTCATCAAACTGTGTGCTTCGGACAGCTGTTCTTATTGTATATCAATTAAATCTCAAAGGTGATTTTTAAAAGCTATACCAGATGTAATTACAGCAGATATATTATACCATTTTTATGAGGTCATGCATAAGGATAAAACATACAACAGAGTAAATTAAGGATTCAAGAAGAAATCGCTATGGAGAAAAATCAAATTGTCTTAATAACCAAAGACACTGTAATCACATCCTAAATTTAGATAAGAGGATCAGGAGTGAGGACATAAAAGGATAATGGGCCATTGTGGTCCTCTGTCTAAACTGCGAACAAGTCTTAGGAAAAAGTCGAGTATTTTCCCCACACTATATCATGTATAATATTTGTCACAAAATTATGTTTATATCTTAGAAATAAAAACATAAGTATATTAGAATGTGTAAGATGACTTTCGGTGATAATTCTTGGGTAATCAATATATGCATATGGTAAATGTATGGCATTTTTTTGAGAAGTCAAAAATGTGTATTACATCCCCAGCCATAATATTCTCTTTTAATTAAAAATGAAGAAGGAAAGAGTATGAGGGGTAATCCTTTAACACACTAAAAAACACAAGTATTGGAAAAAATATATTCCTGGACATTTAAACTTTCAGACTTACCTCAAATTGAGAAAAAATATCTCTGACACATAATAAACGTTGTTCTGCATTATGCGAGGCTAATGGGAGCACAGACTATCAACCTGACCTGTCAAATTTTCTTGCACTCTTGGAAGGAGCATAAGAAGGCAATTTTATGACTTTTGGAGGGTGTTTTTTTATTTTGCTTTGTTTTAAAAATAGCTTTTGAAGACTCAGAAAACAAACCGAGGTCATAACACACCACTTCAAATAATACTTTCTGTGAGTAATCCTCTTAAGATGATCAAGTCTACACTACATTACCCTTACAGGCGCATCACTGAAAACATCTGAGAAGCCTTGTTTAAGGTATACCTTAGGCATGTCATTAGACCACTAAATAAATTAACCTTAAAAGTAATAAAATCTTTAGACAGAAAGGGGAAGCCTTAATCATTTTTAAAGCTATGATAATCATTTTCCTTATGACTGGTCTCCCAGATTATGACAGGTCAAATTATTTTGACTTCATTTAATTTGAAGTTATTAAGTTATTTATCACTCCAAAACCTCACACTAAATAAAAACACGATTTTAATAATAGTTTCTTTCTAAAAATGTATGCATTGAAATAAACTTAAAAGTCTGAATTTAATGCCAAGTATTATAATCTGATTAATGTCTATTTCTTCTATATACCTTACTTTTCTACACTTTTAAATGTAAAATCCCATGATGCAGGCAGACACAATTAGGTAATAAGATATGGCATCTCAGACAGCAAGACTTCATTCAATATCTAATGCTCCAGATATATACTTTTTTGGTAAAGGAGTAGTCTATGATTCCTTCTGGGCTTTGTTTTTTTTTAAATTTATGCTTGGTAAACTTTTTTACCTTACTAAGAGGTACTGTAAAACTTCATCTAAGCTCAAACTCACGGAATAATCAACAATTCTAAATCAGTTAAACCTAAATTAATATGATTTTACTCTATTTACTGTATTTCTTTCAAATATCATCACAAGTTAATTCCTGCCTCTCGTTGCCAGCCTTTACATTCTAAATTATGTTTCAAAACTATCGGCAGCTATTTTGCAATCTGTGTAGCATGGCTATTCTGCATTATGGAAGATGTAGTTCACTGACTACCTTTTCACCTGAGGCAACTGTGTTTAATATAAACATTTGGCTCAAATTCTGTTTGCCTAAAATATTTGACTGGGAGAACACATTCCAGAAAGTAATTTAAATTCATTAGGAACATACTATATCAAATGGAAGAGCATTTGCCACAATTCCATAGCAAGCACTTTCATTACTTAAGCAATCCATATTCAGGCATTTAAGTACTCTAACGATTTTTCAGTTGGAAAAAGAAACCACATGACACCAACTTTTAAAAGATATAGGATAGATTTTGGCTTTTGCATTATGAAATGTGATCAATAATATCTCTCATTAATAGGTAAAAATAATTGACAAAAAAGAAGTTTGGCACTGGGAAATAACAGATTCAGAATGGAAACATCACTCTTTTAAACATCTATCTTTTAAATCAAAATTAAACCTGACAGCAGATTGACTTACCAATATTTTCTGTGGGCATTGAGACTCTGGTTGGTTCTACCAGGTTGTCTGCCAAGACAAAAGCTCCTTCTTCCAAAGTATCCAGTAACATTGTTGCAGTATGTGCTTGTTCAGAAGAATTCATGTGCTTCCATGATTCCAAAGCTTCAGGTTTCAGAAGGTTGTCCACTGTGTCAACAATTGCCTGCATCCATTAGGAAACCATCATTAGTTTTGACTGCTTCTATTTCCAAGGTGATTTTCAATAACTGACTAGTGACAATTTGTAACATCTGTCCTGAATAATTTACTCTTATTTCAAGATGGAAGAACACCTGGACAACATATATCTGGTCAACTGGTAACATATCTGACATTTTCAAAATAGGACTGACAGAGAATTAGTAGACTACTATTTGATTAGAAAGAGTAAGTGTAAAAAAAATGGTTTTTCTGTTTATCTAATAATCTCAGTTGTTGAGAAAAAAATACAACCAGCGTCTTAACCTGAGTTATTACTCTTATATGCACAGTCACCCCTACTTATAATCTCAAAACTTTGGTTCTAAATATAAAACACTGATGCCTCTGGAGTAGCCTAATAGTTATGCTTAAAAAGTAAAACATTGTGTTTTGGAGCCTAAATCAAAATTTAATAACCAAAATTGTGTCTTACAACATTGTTTGTTTTTTACCATTGGGGGAAAAAGAAAGATGATTTCAAAGTTTGTAAATTATCTGTGAATGTTTTCACTCTGCCAGTTCCCTGACCAGCTTTAAAAAAAAAAAAAACAAAACAAAACACTTGAGAGCACACCTTAATTCATAACAACGGTCTGTTTTTAAGGGAATCGAGAAAACAATCAAAATATTTAAAGCCTATACTAATAATTTAATGGAAACCGAAAAGCTGAATAAAGTCTTTATAAACATCCAAGTGGTAAACATTCACATATATAGGCTTAGTTTATTATTGCAGAAAATAACTAAATAAATATATAACTCAGGCAGTTAAGCAACTGAAGGCGGGCTTTTGTACTGATGGTTACTCTAGCTGTACACTATGGCTGGGACAGCTGAAATCACTAAGTTTATTTATTCTATCCCATTTACCTAGTCGTAATGTGTCATTAAGCCCACACATAAATTGTTTGGGTCTACTGGTAATCACACATGGAAAAAGAACATACGCTGTACAAAGAACAACAAAAACTGCTAGTCTGAGGTACTATATTAAAATAACCAGGGGGGAAAGTTGTTTGAGGCTACTGTCAGGGTAAGATTAATTAGCTTAATCCATCTTAATATCCTCGTTCTGTCTGCCTTGTGAGCCACCACGACCTTCCTGGCAGGTGAAGATACTTCCAAGTGGCGTTAAAGGCTTTTTTCTTTCTCTAATGGGAGACTGAATAGTCAAAACGCTCACACTGATAGTGCTGCAGCCATTAACTAGAGTGGGACAGAAATTGGTCTGCTGAGGCCAGATTCATTAGTCACCAAGAAATACAGACTAGAGCCTCTGATCTAAGTTACAAATGAATCCTCTGTCACAAAGCAGGAAACCGCTTCATTTGCATAGTGTAAGTCAGCTTCTGATTTGTAATTTAAGGAGTTTTATTAGTCTTATCTGAACAGAGAAACTCATTTGTGGCATACTGAAAATGACAATGGTCAGAAATTAAGGTCATGCTGAAATTTACTATGTATACACATAACTCACTGATGACACGGTTTTATTAATTTGAAACACTCCTTATTTATTACCATTTGTACTTTTCTAGTGGAATCAAAATGGTCATTAGCCTAATCATATTCCCGAAGTAGTCTCTCTCCCTGCCAAAGGAAAAAAAAAAGCTATTCTTTTCCCACTGAGATATATGTATGTCCTGGGCAACATACCAGTTATTACATTTCACACATTAATGAATACCTTTATGGGGGATCTGAAAATTTCAGTATGACAAATTCTATATTCTTTATCAGTTCTTTGTCCCCATTAAAAAGAGGGCTAAAAGGGACTTTCGGAATATTACTACCTAAAAACAGACTTTCGTACCACCTTTTCATGTAAAGTTCTGAGATCCCACAATGTCCACTAGTAACTAGTGAGATGCCATTCCTTTTTTCTAGACCTTGTCAGCCATTAGCGAAGCCACAGCTTTTCAATAAGCTCTGTTCTATAAAACTACAAACTTCTTTTACTTTGTTGTCACATGTGTTACGAACTAGTTCAAGGTTTGATTTACTAGTGATATGGTTCCCTGATGAGTAAGATTAGAAAGAAACTATCCCCCAAAAAGAACGTTTAAAATTCAGAATGAAACAAAATGAAATGTGGTATGATTTTGACCTATCACATGGAGCTAGCATGGTGTAATTCCTGTGTTAGCCTCACTCAGAGTATCTCCCACTCCTTGGATACGTGCAGGAGGAAAAACGGCTGGAACAGGCCAGGACTCTCAACCAAATAGTGGTTTTCTGTTCACAACAGCCTGATAAAAACCAACATATAACACATATCGATAGCACTGTCACATTATTTATACTTTATTTTCCTGTGACCCTTCCCAATATCAACCTGATACTAGGAATAACCCCGAAAAATTTCAGGACAAAGTCTATTTTATTTAAGAGTATAACACAGATAAGAAAGCAGTGACTTTTTCATGCACATACATTATGACTATACAGTCTTTGATATGATAAACTGCCGAGAATATATCATAGCTGTGTTACTGAAGTTGTTTTTTAATCCAAAGAGATGACAACAGGAAACAAAGAGACTATATGATTACTTTCCAATTCAGAGGATATTTCATTAAAATTCTTGTACATTTGGATGAATGGAAAAACAGCAAAAATTATAAAAAATAAATTATTTGCTCATTCTGAGAGTAATATACCTGTGAAAAGCCAACATTTGTACAGCTGATATGGGGCACATTATATAATTATCAAAGACTGAAATACATTGGATCATGCAGCAAGATGATAAAGCGTGGCAGGTAGCTGAAGAAGGGAGAAAGCAGGGTGACAGCACAGGAGAGATACCTTAAGGTAAGCCCTGCATGTCTTCTCTCGTTTTTGGAGCTTTTTAGTAAAAGAAAAGAAAATCAGAGGTTAGATTTTATCTGTCGAAAATGAGGAAAGAAGAAATCCTCAAATATTAAGCTGGTGTTCCTGAGCTCAGAGTTTATTAGGTATTAGGTCTCCTGGACTTTTGTGGGTCTGCACTGACTGCCCACTTTGCGTATTTACAGTTTTTAGTTCTTTGTTACTATGTATACTAATCAAAAGTATATTGATAAAATCAGAGACAAAACATGTGGTCAAAAGGAAAAACATGACTATTTTTCTCCCTATGAAACCATATTAGCCACAGATTTTGGAGTCACATGAATTGCATCTGAACACTTATAGTATGGTTAAAATAAGTATCAAATTTTTGTCACAGTATGAAAAATTAATAGCACTAATATACTATATTCCTAGGGCGGGAACTTTGTCCTTCTCCCAAAACCTGCCATTAAAGACAGTATTTCAGTAGCTAATATTACAACAGGCATCACAACTGTGTTGCAACCCTAAGAGGTGAATGTACTAGTATACACAGTACATGCCTTGCAGAACACAATCTCGACAAAGAACCTCTCCAAGCGCACATAATGCATTCTAAAACGAGACTACTGACCATGAAGAGGCAGGTGAAGTTGGAAACCACCAGCTAAAATCACTCTCAGGTAATCAACTTTTGAGGGGGGTGGTTAAAACCATATGGCTCCTTCCTCAACTGTAAGTCTTTCTTGGGACATAAACCAAATTAAAAGTTCTGTTTCTAAGTGTATGTCAAGGGGACCACAGGTTGACAGTCAACTGCTATTATTGAATCCAGAGCTGCCGTACGTACAAAATGTCTAATTGAATATAACAGAAAATTCCCACTTACCTTGTTATAACTCCGTCCCGCTGAATCCTTTTCACTAGGTTTCAGTTCCTGCAGCTGTGCATCAAGTATGTCCACCAACTGCTCCATCAATCTCACTGAAGAACTCACATCCCCAGCAAACACCGGCCCTTTGGTATGCTTAGCTAGTTCATTGGCAAGACTAGCAGCATTTTCTCCACTTCTGATCTAAAATACCAATTTATATTATCTCAGTAATATTTCCTGTTCTGTCTGCAGTTTCTTGTTCTTCTCCTGAGTATCTTTGTTGTAGTGAAAATATATTTGCAAATGTGTCAAAATCTGCAACTAATTGAGACAAATAACTTTCTCTTCGTTTTAGATGATTAAAGGTTCTCAGATCCTCAACACAAAAGAAATTCTTAACCAGAAATTTAAAAGAAACAAAGAGGGGGAGAGGGACCAGAAATCCTTTGTAAAAGTTTGCAGATAGCTCTCTCATTTCACTGTAACCATTTTAAACTGCTACTTAAAGATCTATTTATTTATCCCACTGATATAGAAAGTTAAATCAGAGTGTAATCAGTGTGATATTGAGGGTTGTTATCTACTGCTTGCACTTCAGAAAGAGAGATGGCAAAGGAGGAACTAAAATGTCACTGCATTCCACTGTAATATTAAATATTTTACTTATATTTCACTATAAATATTTTTACTTATTCTATCATAATCATCTGTGATATAAACATCTGCTTGCGTTCTGTGGATTCAGTTGCAAACATAATGATATTTGATTTATTAGGCCAACGCACTATTTGTCTTACAAACATCAAAAGAAACAGAACTAAATATGATTGAAATTAAGCAAGTATGTACTCATTAAAAAGCTTAACAAAGAAAGCAGCATGCCCCAAAACATATGTAACTTTGAATAAATAGTTTACAGACAAAACTATGCATAATTTTTACTTTTATACTGAACAAAGAGGAATGAAGCTGGTTTTAACATATAAAGCTAAATTATTTATGTTAGAAGTTAAAGCCCTTAATCACCAATGTGTATCATAATAAAAGGTTCCAACCGACCTTCTGAGCCAGCTGATTCACCCAGTGTGAGGTACAGTTGCTAAGATCGGGGCCCTTAGGGTTCCATGTTCCAGTGGAAACCATGCAGAGATATGAGGCAGTTCCTACAACAGATGTAGAAAACAACAGTGAAATTGAAACCATTTTTCTGCATACATTCGGGAAATCAGCTATGATGATCCTACCCTGCCTGCGTGTTCACTTTTGAATAAACGCTAATGGAAGTAGTTGACAATAACTGACAAAAAGTAGGGTGAAATGCAGATTATAAACAGAAAATATAAAGTCAGCACAGAAATATCAGACATTTCTGATAGAAACATCAGCATTGAAATATCAAACAACAAAAAGCCCTTGATTTTCTTGGGACACATCCAAAATGATATAATGAGAAAGACAGCTGTTAGGAAGACTTGCTAGAGTCCACGGGCAAAAATCTCAGGCATGACCCCAGACTTTAAGAAGGAGAGGTAATTAAGGACCTGACCTTGGGTAATTTTTACAGTTTAAAAACCTTGAAGTTGTCTACAGATGCTGTATTAGCAAAGTAACAAGAATAATAAAGTTCACTATTGCAAATAGCTCCTTCATCGAGTAAAATCACTTCAGTGTAATTCAGAATCTACCTGAAGTAAAATTTAAAATGCATATATAGTATTTTACAGAAAATACCTCTTGTTCCCTTGGGACATGGTCGTTCAACCATCACTCCCCTTTGTGTCTGGGGCCACCATATCCCCCTCGCTTCTAATGCTTCGCAGAATCTCTCTGGCAGGGGAAAAATATTTGTTACGGGAGGCATTTTGGTTGTAGAAACTGCTGGAGGTGGTTTCGTCCCTTTGCTTCCTTCCTGTGATCCAGCTACAGTTGTGCTCATGGGACCTTTCTGTGAAGTAGTGCTTGTGGTTGATACAGTGGTTTTGAATTGCTCAGCTGAAGAAGTTACTGTCACAGCTGTGGTAGGCACTACGGAAAAAAGATGAGTATGTTAATCTCAAACACACACTCACGTTCACATACTCGCACACACAAAAACCCACCCATCCGAATTCCCCAAAACCAACAAAATGAGCATTACTGAGAGCACCAGTAGTGGGGAGGAAAAATAAACCTCTTCAATTACCCTAATTTATTCATATTATTAGTTAAGCAAAGGCAGTTTAGGCTCCATTATAGATTTTACTGTATGACTCTAATTGTGTTGGGTTTACTTCTCAATGAAATATTTGATAATATAGCTTAAGTATAATTTTATCACATATCATCTAACAGAAAATGGACAGTTTTATATAAAGTTTCAACATACAAACCAAATGCACTCTGTCACTAGTAAATAACTGAGAAAAATTCCTTTCTTGTATAAATTCATACTCTTTAAACAATCAAACTCAAAGTATCAATAAAAGTTGGACAATTACCTATAAGTAGGACAACAGAAGACTTAAAGTAAACCACTCTACATCTTGCAGGAAAATAAATCTGTGACATCTTTCTAACCAGCAGTCATTCTTGCTTGAGAGATTTTTGAGCATGCCTGATTAAACCGAAGCAGAACATAACTTTGGCAAGCCTCTGCTGTTTTAGTAAGGAAACACATCAGAGGCTTCTGCTTCTTTACGTTTGAAAACGTAGGTATGAAAAAAGCACCTGGTTCTGGTAAGAGGTTATAATGTAATCGCTCATCAAGATAACAGGTTAGATCGAATCATGCCTAATTCAAAACCAGCCCTACGTAGCTTACTTACCGACCCTTAGCAGTACAAAAGGAACTACGGTTACACATTTAAAAGTAGAAATTTACAAAGAAGTTTTTTAAAGGTTATTTTTTGACTTCCAATATTACTTTTTCAAACTGTTAAATCCAGTAGGTTAAAAAATTAAAGGAGCTATGTCTCCTTCATTAATTCTCATTTAATTAATTTAAACAACAACAAAAACTCAGTTAAACTTTAATACTATCATTAGAACTGAAGTTTTATCCACATTTACAGTTACGGGTCTTAGATGCCTTAAATTTAAACTCTTAAGAGTACAGCTAATTAAAAATAACGATTTCAAATAATCTCGGAAAATTTAACTCTTTTTTATGCTTTCTCTATACATAGAAAACAAACTAGAACATTAAAACTGATTAGAACAAGTTCATATTATTACTATGTTTTGTATTTTAGGCTCTGGTCCATAAAGAGCTGTTTATGAAATTCTGATACTATTGCGAGAATATGCTTAGTTTATCAGAAAAACTTGTTTCTAGGTCTTTAGTGGTGGCAAGCTTCTTGTTATCAATACACTTTCTACACCTTTTTTTTGTTGTACAGCAAGAGAAACTTCTTAAACATATGTTTTATTTCCCGGGCATAATTTATTGACCATGTGAAAGATGCCTACGTACATTAGTCAAACATCATGCCCAGCCAGCTGCTGCAGAAACCTATTCAATCCCGTCTATCTTTTTCCGAAAAGCACTTGCCTGACATCTTGTTAAACCTCTGTAATTTTCTTTTGATTACAATGCAGCCAGGCTTTCAGTGCTTTCTCAATTAACATTTGTCAAAAGCATCACAATCTTTTGCAGAAGTGTCAAATGACTGCTGCTGAATCCAATTTTAAAAGAGTGGAGAATCGGAGCAAAAAGAGAACAACGCAGAGTAAAGTGGTTTAGTGCTTAACTATCGTATGTCTCCCTCGACACTGAACTAATCAGGACATATTTAATCACTGAAATATGTATTAACAATGCTACAATTAGTGATCTGTTAGTTAAGCATCAGTAAAGACTGATAATAAATGAGCAAGGTAGGTAATAAAATGACTTCTATTAATGTATACCAGTATCATGAGATATTCTATAGCCTGTTTCCATGTGTTTTTTGATAATTTTCATACCTTTTCACCTTTTGTTCAACAAAAGAAATTCAAAGGGAATCAACACATTATTCAAAGGAAAATCACTGAAATATTGGGACATCATGACAATAAACATGAAAGTAACCTTTATGTGGCAAATTAAAAAAATTTTTTGGAGGACAATTAGAATTCCTAGGATTTTGCAAGGCCAAAGTTTAGCAACTTCAAGGAAAGCAATGTTTTTGTAAAGTTGAAGTTAGAAATGCAGACATATTTCTAAAGATTAATATTTCTTTCCATAGGTGAAGACAGGGCATCTGATAATGATAAAAACTTATACTTATTCAGCATTTATGTACCAGACTCTATGCTAATCAGCATTCAAAGATCATCAGCTCATCTTATGTAATCCATACCATAACCTTATAAAGTAGGCACTATGATATGATCTTTCTTTTAAAGATGAGGAAACTGAGCCACAGAGAGGGTTAAGCAATTTGTTCAAGGTCACTTGCCCATACTCTTAAAGGCTATGATCTTACTTTCGTAGGTAAGATTGTCATAGGCTCTGGAAAAGTATGGCATCCCACAAAGCAATCTGCCCTTATGTGGGAGCATTTAACTGACACTAGTGTTCTGTGTCAATTTCAAAAAGAAGAAGAGATGTGGGAAGGATAGCATTAGATGTGGGAGCAATAAACTGTAATGTTTCCTGCAGAAATTATGTGGCAAGAAGTTCAGAACTCTAGGATATCCTATAGACGGTAAAAGAAAACAAGGAAACTCACAATAGAATTCTATTTCAAAATCACACCCTACTACGCAGAGCTTTATCCAGTTATCAGGATGCCATTTCAAGCATTTAGATTAACTGCTTCAACATTTTACCTACTGTTATTGTCTGGGTACAGAGACCTAGAAAAGGTGCTAATAAAATGCTAATTAACATATATTTAATTGGAACCCATGAAGAGTTGACAAACACATACAGAATGGTTCAGTTTACTACGATGGTGTTTACTAAGGACTTGTTATTTACCACCAGCTTTTTCCTGCATGAAATGACTTAAGGACAATACCATTGCTGCTAAGGGCAGTATTTCCATCATCCAGGTCCCAAACCTAACTCACTGTTCATTAAATGAACTCCAGCTAGAGTGAGTTGGTAGCCTAGCAAGGCAAAACTGCATATTCATTAAATTTACCCTTATTTAATGTTCAAAAATACTGGCCGTCTTTTGAGGGGATTCATTATCAGTGGGAAGATGTTTTGAGAAATATGTATCCTATGCTAAATAGCACCAAAACAAACAAACAAACAAACAAACAACCTGACTCTCTTGATAAAACATTTCCCTCATATTTCCAAAATGTGGTATTTCATAATTAATTATTCAGGAGCTGTCAAAACCTAAGACACAATATTTTTGATAACATTTGGGAGATCATATTTGCATGCAGATTATGTAAATATAAAGCATTCAGATTAAGAAACAGAAGAGTTAAAATAAGGCTAAAATGGATTTTTCTGAAACCCACTTAAGGGAGGAAAAAGGTGAAAGGAAAACCAGGCCTAGTTTAAGGGAATAGAGATCACAAAAAGCTAAAATTCAAATTTAAAAAAAAAAGATTTATTTGAAAATCAAGATCAAGGTAAATAAATAACACATTTGTGCTGTTAGAAACAAAAAGACTTGGATTTATAAATGGTAAAAAGTATTGAAGCTACTATACTATGAAGCAGATCACAGTGAAAAATGAAAGGAATGAATAACTTTTATAGCACAAACGTACACCTTGGTGACATACACTGTAGCAAATCCAATACCTAAGACTGTGAATTTTAGCCAAACCAGTCAATCACTACTTAGTATGACAGATAAAAACCTGATCTCAAATTGCTCTGTCCCATCAGTTTCTCAGATCTTGCTTGTGGAATGCTGACTGTTGCTTATTGGTTTGACCTAAATTTATGGGCCCGAACAGTACTGCAAAGTCCTGCATCTAGGTATTAGCACACATCTTGGATGAGAGAGAACTGGAGTCTCCCTAAAAACATATGAAGATAAATTATAAGGAAACAGACTCGATTCAAACAGTAGCAAGGAAAAATTAGGTCGGATAAAATTTTTTACCACTAAGGGTTTAATAAAGGGCCAAAATGAATTTTCATTTTCTGGGGCTATTTAAAAATGGCTACTCTGAATAACAAATCACAGTTGGAGAAACACAGTTACCAAATGTGTCTAAGTTTCTCATTTTCAAAGCTGGTAACTGCTCTTTCCAAAAAGCATCTAAATTATCTGACTTCTTCATCTGTAGTGGATGAAATTATTTACTAGAATATAAGACACATCTGGAAAATGACAATACTCATCTTGTATTCACTCAGGTACTGATGTGACATGTAGATGCGTCAAGGATTCTTTATTCAGAATCCTTCAGGAATTTACATTTTTTAAAATTATTTTCTTTCTTTTTTTTTAACGGAGGGGAAGAGATGTACTACCGACCAAAACAAATGTAACAGCTGTGACAATAATAACGGTTTACAAAAAAGGCTACCGCAAGTATCAATACAATGTCAAATTTTGTCAGTTCCTAATATTTGTCTTTTACCAACCTATAGGATAAAGGAGAACCATGGTACTAGTTTTCAGGGAAACAAATGAGATAGAAAACACATTTCAAGTTGCTGTCCTCCAGAGAAAAAAAAGGTATCTAATTTTAAAAATAAACAATTCTTAGTATCAGTAAAGATATTTAAGTCCTAAAAGAAGATTTAATTGTTGAAAATTTAAGAGGACATTACTGCTACAATTTTAAGCCAAAAAAAATTCTAGACATACATGAATTAGAGAAAAAGGGGCCTTGCACTAAGTCAATGTTGCTATTGTTCTTATGAACAAAAATCACATCACGTATTTTGGTGTTCTATGACTCAAAGTAAAAATTCCACTACAAAAAGGCTATGACTTCTGTTTTTGAGATTCTGATCCCATGACAATATTTAGAGCTTAGTAACAGTGTATCCTAAAGTACGTGTGGGTACATGTAGTTATGTTTAATTGTGTAGATGTGTACTGCTTTAACAGAAGAAAAATATTCTCTTCCACATTTTTGAAGAGATCGATTTAATCACTCCACAGGATATTCTGATTCCTAAAATTCTGAAGTAACTCATAATGTGAGAATTCCAATTAACTCAGTAAATTGAAATATTAATTCAGAATTTTAATACGCAAATATTGTCCAAATAGAAAAGACTTGTAATTGCCACAAGCTGTATAATAATCTAATAGGTTACTCTTTTATCATGAGTATGAGGTAATCTTGTTTTAATGAAATATTCATTTAATTTACCCATAAAAATTATTTCCCACAGAACTGAATTTCACTTGATAAAATAAAGTATATTTCCAAAGATTTAGCATTACGTCCTGAAGTAATGGTCCTCCATAAAGTTACCTAAAGAGAATACAAAAAAGTACTAGCAAGTATGTCATAAATCATTCCCCGGAATCATTTAATGTTTAGTCCATGTGTGACAGTTAACGTAACAGAAATATGGCCTTATAACCATTACTAATTTCTCAGGATATAAAAATGTATAATTTTACATGATGATCTAGGAAGATGTTGGATGACTCCCTCTGTTGCAGAGAATAGACGCCAAAACTTCAAAAACACTTAACGCCTGGCGTTGTACATCAAGCCTAGCAATTCTCCTGGGACATCCTAACACATATTTCCCTTATCCACTGGCGCCAAGAAGTTAAAAGGTCTGCACATAGATTGTAATCAATTCAGAAGTCAGGTAGTGGGGGAAAAAAAGCAAGGTTAACAGGTCTGTAGCTGGTATTATATTTTTAGCAATGAAAAACGAAATGACCAATGAATGATGCTTCAATTTTCTGAAGCCAACATGTAAGTGAAGAAATTCAGGGGGGAAAAAGTATTAAAATAAAGCTAAAATGTTCACACTATGTGACAACATGCAATGTTACACCATTCTCCTTTCTGCTTTAACTATGAAAAGGGGAAGAAAATAAACAGGAAAGGAATTCAGAAGTCTTTTAGAAGCACGCTGTTCATGAAAGACATACACAGTCGCAAGCAAACATTCTTACCTTGGGCAGGATCAGGTGGACCAAACTCCAGAGAATATCGTAAAATGAAGTTATTGTTCCACACGTAGAGCTGGTTATCTCTAGGATTGTAATCCACGGCAGCAATATACTGGTACTGGTTGGGGAAGGGGACATCCACATATTCTCCTCGGTTTAATCGGGTATTGTAAATGTAATCAATTGCATTCTTGCCTGTTTCACTCTCGTTGTCTTGGTAAACAGACCTGACCACATAGAGGACTCCACAGATCATAAAAGCATTGGATGCAGCACGTTTGTCATACACGGTCTCCCATGTTGCTTCAAATCGAAGAGTGTATGGATTCAGTTGGCTAATAACTATCATTCCATTGTTCTGTTCAGTGGCATAAATTACCCATAGGCCATTTTCATCAACTGCGAGGTCGATATCAGTCTTTCCTCCCCATCTGTACGGTGAGGTATCATGATAGTTGGCATAGTTAATTATGGCCTCTCCACTCTTAATTCTAGTCCTCAAGTCAAATTTCACAATATTCCTCGTTCGTTCTTTGTTAAAGAAGACAGCACCATCATATACTACAAATCCAGTACCATCGACTCGATTTGGGAGTTTGTATGTTGTTGTTTGGCGACTGTTTTGGAAATCTTCTAAGGAAGCATACTCTATTAAAGTATCAGTACGATAGGGAGTCCATGGCATGAAATAAATTTTATCGGCAGCCTGAAGAGGGTCCTTACACCACGCACCTGCCTTTTGTTCGGCTTCATATATACATGGTGAGTCCACGATTGCTTTCAAGGTCCCAGGGCACACAAAAACTGACAGTCACAGAGAAAAGACAAGAATTAAGCCAAGTTTAAAAAAATGACACAGGTGAACTGAAGTTAAGGATCATAAATCAGAAGAGAAAAATTCATTTTATTAACTTGCTACCAAAATATATCCTTAATACAAGTATACTACTCTTCTTCCCTCGAGTTACCATAATCGAAGTACCAGCACACAAAGTGGCTGTGGTTTTTTTCACAAATATACACCTAAGTTTAAGATACTTCATAAATGAGCTGAGAATTTACATTTCTGTTATGTGTTTTTATCTGATAATCTGGCAATTTATGCTTTAAAACTTTGAGCTTTGTGCACAACAGTGTACAAAGTCCTTTCTTTAGTACCAACATTGTACCCTCCCTTCCCTGGACGCATATGGTCCCCCAAAACCCAAAATTGAAAGACCAAAGTAAAGCAAACAGAACAACAACAACAACAAAAACCCAATGTGAAGGCTCATTTAGGACTTTTACAGAAGTTAGACTGAAATCAAAGAAGCTTCGGTTGAAGAAACATAAATATTTGGAAAATGCAATTAGGAGCAGAGAAAAGTAAATACAAGGAAAGCAGTGATGAAGCGACCAGGAGGCCCTGGAACCATGGCATGCTATGGGGAGGGTTCTGGAAACCAGGCAAGATGATACTTTAATAATAAAATATCCGAGGGTGTCAGAAAAAAGAGATAAAGGGTGAAAAAGAAACAGAGAAAGGACAGTTCCCCCTCGCCGACTTCAGAATTCTTATCCCATCACAAGATTTAGCAGCCATAAAATTTCATTGTAAACAGTTGGTTTCTTTATGAAGTGCATTTACGAGATCCTGCTGATTATTCTAATGTCAGGAGTGTGGGGGGAGGGGAGGGAGGAGGTAACACCCATAAGGCACAGAACAGGGAGCTGGGGTTCAAACCGTGTACGTTATTTACCTTTTTGCTCCACTTCTATTTTAAGCATCGGGAGAAAAATAAAAAGAGTGCAAGGAAAAAAGAAAAAAGATTAAAATAAATTGACTATTAGTTTAAGATTGAATTTGTAACAGATGCTAAATATAGGAAGAATAAGAGCTGCACTACTTTGGACAAAGAGAAACACACAACAGGAAAACCTAGCAGGAGAAAGATTCTAAAGTTACATAAAAAAACATGGATCAATCATTTGAATAGATTAAGGAGGCAATTCAGATATGTTGGCATGTTGCTTCACTTAGTGTACCTGAATAAATAATGAAATTCTTCGCTAATGCATGGTATACATGCTCTTGTCTTTCCAAAGTCACTCAGCATTTTTATCAAATATTACTTTAATATATGTATGCTAGACACAAATGCATGCATAGGCGGATCATCCGCATTTACCTAACTGTGCAAACTCATTATTACATTGATTAAAATTAGGTTAAGCAGAGCAACACAATGTATTTATAAAAATGAAAACTCAATTTTGGAGCATAGGTCAAATTTAATAAATATTAATATGGCTACATTTTATCACATATATTTATATAACAAGAAATACATAATTATGCATCTCAGTATATGTTTCAATTGTTTTTCTATTATTTTCTACTTCTACAAATATACACCTTAACAGTTAAAAAAAAATGCCTCCTTTACAGGAACATACAAATTTCCCCCACCTACTGGAATAGGGATTTTGGGGGTCAGGTAGGTTAGTGCCTTTCTTCTCCACTAATAATTGGTAAATTTAAACATAAAAAGTATATATACTTTACGTAATAAAATTCTTACTAAATTCTCTACAATACATATCTCAAGCTTTATAATGCTAAGACTATTTTAAAAAAGTAAGCAAAATACATACAAGGAAAAATCAAGCACAGTAGGCAAGGAGAAAAAGGAAGAAAGAAAATGGTTAGCTTATTATGACATTGTCTTCTATCATCGATTTACACAGAATGCAAGCTAGCATGCAACAGCGATCATACCAAGCATTCAAAGCAAATACCTTGACTCCACAGACCCCAGAAAAGGTAAATGCTTTCATAAAACAAACCTGATTAGGACAGTTATACGTGAAAAAAAATCCTCCCTCCAGGAAGTTTAAAGAAATGGATTATGCTGTTAAGGAAGGGTACTACATGAGATTCTTGCTGGTAAATAGTATTCTGATAATTACAAACATAAAGCACTATTTTAGATTGTGTGTAGGCTTTGAAGTATGTTGCCTGAATTTCATAAAGTGTCCAGATTAATGTCTATGCTGCTTCTTCCCTTATAAAAATGCATGAGGGTGTGCCAGTAGTGTATCTACAAACTGATTACTCAAAGATACTGTAGTTGCACATTTCATTAGATGTCTTAGCTTGATTAATTTTTAAATTTATAATAATTTATCAAGATTAAATACTGACCTCCTGAAATATCTTAGGGAGAAATATCACACAAATATTTTTGCCATAAAAATAGTATATTCCTTCCACATTAAGCCACCCCCTTCCCCATCCAACTTGGTGTATTTAACTACTTTCAGGAAACATACTTGCTCTATAATGTATAATTCTGACTGCATCCCATAAAAAGAAATTAAATGTTACTGACGTGAAACAATTTTTATAAATCGCCAGTCCTAAAATTACTCCTCAGTGAAGAGCAATCTTATACCTACTTAAAATCAATAACGGAAGGGCGTGGTGGGAAAACGAGGATAAGAGAAATTAGTGTTGTGACTGCTCAGACTGTATTTATATACAGCTATATTCTTTTAGAAAAGAATGATTTCACTGAAATAAACCAATTAAATATAAAGGATGGGAATAATACACTTTAACATAGATTACAAACTGAAAACAGAACTTAAAATAAGTTCAATAAGGAATGTAAAAGTACATTTTGTTTTCCATTAATTGAAAATGGCTGGGTTTATTATTTGATGAACTAACATGACAGTGCAGTTACTGAGCAAAATATTAAATAGGGAAGTCTTTGTGATTTAACTGACATTTATGTTAAAAAATAATATGGATATAAATTGTATGTAACTTGTAATTCTGATGAAAACTGAAAATATTCAAACTGAAAAATAAAAAATAACTAAATAAAACCTTTGATGATCAATGAATCAAATAAGATATGGATATTTAAAACAAATGTCCTCAGATTATGATTTTTATGAAACTCAAAGGATAGGTATATGTCAAATCAGCCAATTAAAATTCCTCAACCCAAAAGAATATAAAATCACAATGAAATTAGCATTCTTCATCACATGCCAAACAGGTACAGCAACTTGTCTTAAGAGAATGTATGAATTAATTCATAACAATATGTTTCTATTCTATAGACCAAACGTAAATACATGACCCACTAACATCAGTGGAAGACTACATGGATATGTAAGACAAGAAATTGACCCAAACAAACTAAAGCCTATATACTCTGTATCTGAAGTGACACACTATTTCATCTTGAACAATCTCATGTTTACTCATTAGTAATGATTTAATCGACAGTGATGGTTCTTTCTTTCATCAAATAAAGCTTGTAGCTAAAATTTTAATTTTTATCATTTAATGATAATTTGAAATGATAGGGTACAAAAATCAAAACCAAATCCTGCCTATAGAATATAAACTTCCAATCATATTTTTCTCCTTTTTCCTACAAGATCCTTACGAATTCTTTTAAACACAAAGACTCAATTACTAACACCACTGTTAATGATAAAGGATGACCTGTGTGCATCTACTTTTGACACAGACATTGTCTGAGGAGAAATATGTCACATATTATACATGTTCCTGTCTATAACCACACAAAGTAAAACAAACAGCATTTCTAGTGGGCTCTGTTGAGTATATTACTTATAAAATTCTCAGAAATCATAAAAAATTGTCTGAATATTTTTTAAAAGAAGAGAAAAAGTTCGGGATGTACAGGCTCCTGAAGAATTTGCTCTGGACAGAAACCAGCATAAAGCAAGATGGTAAGGGTGGTAAGGGACAGATAATGAATATTATGTGATGGTGACAATTTTTATCAACTTGGTGTGGGGGTAGGCAAATATTACAAAGTACAAAAACATTATTAAAACAAGGGGAAAGTTAAAGCTACAGGCTTAAAATAAAAGCAAGTGTAAGGGATTGGTACAACAAAAAGAACCATAGAGAAACAAAATAATTGAAAAAAGGGGAAAAGAGGTAAGAGAATATACAATCCTACAATTCATAGTGTGTCACTACTGTACGGTATACAGAATTTATAATTATACCAATTCTTGAGCAAGAAGTAGTTTTAAAAAAAGCCACAGACTTATTTCTGCTTTGTGCAAACATCTAGAAAGGTAACATCAAATTAATTCCTGGGTTTTTTTAAAAGGACAAAAACTATAAAAAACAAATACTTCTCTTGAACATAACTATATGCAAGTTTAGCACACAATGTACAATACATCTGGAGAACTGAAAAAGTAAAAAAAAAAAAATTGAAAGTTAGATGTTCCAGAAGGTATCCACATATTCCCTTCTTAAAAAGTGCAAGAAATAACTTAAGAGTCTGAAAATGATATTTGCTTAACACTGTTCTTGGTCTATAGACTAGGTTACAGGAACAGGCTCCAGAAAGACAATTCTTGGCAGCTCTGACTGATTCCACTGTTCGGGAATGGATGCTGTACTCCTTTTCTAATTTGAGGGCAGAAACCATGCTAAATTCAAGTGAAAGTGACTTTATGAAACAAAATTTTGGTTAGCTCAAAAGAATACAATGTTCCTCTAGTGGCACAGGAGAATGATTATGTAAGCCACCAACACTACACACAGGAGAAATGATACAAAGATCAGTGCACTCAGTAGGCTTCCAATCCTACAAATGGTATAGAAAATACTGAAAACAGAAAAAGCATCCATTTCACAGTAACACAGGAACACAGAGCAGGAATGAAAAGGAAAGATCAGCTGTGTTTGGCCTTTAACTGACAGCCCACAAAAAGCCAATATATCAAAACTGTGGGCAGAAAAGAGAGAGACAGCGCCTTCCCATGATGTGTAAGGATGCATTACTACTACGGTGGATGTAGGATATCTACTACAATTCGGCCCTTTCGTTATAGAGATATTGATGGTTTGGGCAGATGAACCCATCAGCACTAATGATCTAGTTTTGGAGGTTCTAGAAAAAACAATTTCATTATTTAGTTTGAATCCAACTTTTTTTTTTTTTTTTTGGAAGGAAGTGGACCAAAACTATCTCAAATCAATAAAATGTCTGAAGAACTTTTCATTCAAATGCCTAGGAATTGAGATGACACAAGACACATTTTTTTCCGAGTTAAAAAAGTAAAGAATACGAGAACACTATCAAGCAAACTAGCTTGTGAAAATGTACTGAAACTTTTTAGTTGTATAAAATGTACCATGAACGTATGGAATACAATTTAGAAATGTGAATTTTGAGCTTCAGAGGAATTAGAACATTAGTGGAAGCCTACTCACGAAATTCCCAGTTGAATTTTAAATATCCCTTTGTGGACCCCACTAAAAGCGGATGTTAGGCCAAATTAAAAATAGAAATATGTGCAAGGTTTTGTAATATCTAGTACTGAGATTTCATCACTGAATATGGCAAAGAAATGCTCCCTTAAGAACAAAGGAACAAAAAGAAGAGCACTTGCCTCAGTTGCTGCAATGGCAGCTTTTCCCAGGCACTGAAGTTACCACAACAGCAGGTAGCCATTCAAGTAGCTCACGATTAAAACCAAAGTCAATTCCTTCTTTACAAAACTGTGAGCCAAACCAATTTGTCAGCAACTGGTATCGGGCAAAAGTACAGATTTCTATCTGCCCTATTGAATAGCTAATTCAAGTTTGTTTTCTGGAAAAACAGTAGCCTTAAAAGCCAAACACTTAAGAACACAGACAGACACTTGGCCAGCATCACACTATGGCTTCCTTCCACACTTCATGAAGCTAATTGGAGGCCCGAGTCTGTTAGTGCTCTGCATGCATAATGGTTTTGTAGGCCATAAACATATGCTTCTTTCACATGTGTCGTCTTTCAGCATCAACGAGGAATGCTGGAGAAATTGAAAAATACAAACTTCGTACTTACTGTAAGGAACACATTCATACTGGACTTCAAGATATTTGTATGTTCCAGGACATGGATCAGGAAATACATCTGACCCAGTGACTACTATACACTGTGTTCGATTGTTGCACCTGGAAAATAAAACAAATCAAACTGTGTGACATAATAATTTATTTTCATATTTTGACTAAAAATAATAATCGAGAAGTTTCATTTTTTTCAAGCAACTAGCACCATGAAACCAAAAATTCAACTGATATTATTATTATTTACAAAAGTCTATTTTCTTTGTGCTGTAATATTTCTATGCTGTGGGTCACACTAAATTTTAACTCCAAGTATAATGAAAATAGCTAATACTTCTCTCTTAGTCTACTATACACTTTAATTGTAACTTTAACATATTCAGTATGTATTGAAAAAATACCAGGATACTCTCCATATTTAAGAATTAAAGTTACAATAAAAATGGCACTATAATGGGACAGAAGTATACAATCACAAATTGAACAGCTTAAAGTAAGTTTTGAAAACATATTAAGAAGAACCAGGTTTTTGAAGTGTATCCGCTCAATCCAATTTTGTGTTAAGTTTTCTACCACAGGCCCTTTCTATATTCTTGAAACTCACACACCATCGCACTTCCATCTATGGCTTCCATAAATGATAAAACACATTTGAAGCATTTGGCACAGTGCCCAATATGTATTGAGCAGTTTAAACATTGTTTTTATTTTTTGCATTTTCATAGATTAATGTGCTTATACTATTAATATGGTATGACTATGAACACTGGTTCTTCTAAATTAAGACTCCCTGAAATATAACATTTAAAAAAATGTCACTAACATAGTGCCTAGAATGTCCTATTTATTATTATTGGAAGTACTATCTTATTTTTGTGTTGTCACTAAATTATCAAGATTATTAGAATTAAGTGAGAACTCCAGGCAAGATGACATTTCAGTTCCATGAATTTATTCAAATGATCTTTTTATAAGCTTTGTAAAGGCAAGAACTATCCCTTAAAAGTAGTATTTGCTGGCTTTTATTGTATTTCCCAATACTATATAATTTAAGAAGGTAAAGCAAGCAGAACAAGAACATTATAACAAAATTTATTTAACAGTTTGAATACCAGGCATCATATGGCACCTCAGACAACTGGACTATAATTACGTTACCCTAAGGAATGAAATAAGGAATGAACAAGCAGCCCAGCTCCTAGCACAGCAGTTACCCTAACTAAAGGGCAGCGGATGGAGAGTTTGTCAGAGAGGGACAGGCATGTTAAGTCAGGAACCCTAGAGCCATTTCAACTCAAACCAGGTTGGCTCTTCTTTAAAGAGCAGCAAGACCTGAAAACTTCTACAGAATCAAAAAGGTAAATTTTATAGGTCAAAGTATATTATTAACAAAAGTCTTAAATATTAAATAAATTATAACAAATATTATTGGTACAAATAACTAATAAGTTTGATCATAATCTATAATACTCTACACCATATTTTTAAAAAACATACCATACAAAATAATTTCCAAGAGCGTGGATAATATAAACGGTGCCCTGTCACATTCTCATGCAACATCATATTTTACTCTCATTATTCTCTATTTCTCATAAATTGGTTCAATCACTTGAGGAAATTTGCCAATGGCTGTCAATTTAGTGTAAAGAAATTATTTTAACATGAATCACAACCAACTTTAATTCGTAAAGTTTTCAACAGCAGAGCAGATGGGTTTAAGATTCCTCAATAGTGTCTAATGTTTCAACTAATGTTTTATTTTCTCCTTTGTTAAATTTTACAGCAAAAGAGAATTCATGGCTTTTTTAAAAGTTTCTTGATCTCCCAGGAACCCTCAACCACTAATCTGGTCCCCATGAAAAACTAAACTTTTATTTATCTTCTTCCTTGTATTTCTTTACACCTAAAAGGATCCTCCCTTCATATCACCATCATATCTTTCCAAAAAAGAAAAGTAATTTATACTCATGTGAGTTAGATATCTCTTTTATATACGCCCTCGATGTACATTTTACAACCACTCAAGAATGTTGACTCTGCCATGCTGCAAATGGTTTTAAAACATATTTAAAAGATATTCATGATAAAAATCCCTAAAAATTACTCTACTTGTAACTGAACTTTTCATGTATCATCACCACCCCCCTTTCCCACAGATGCCTCCTCTCATACCATTGAACCCAGAAAAGGCAGGAGAAAAAGTGAATTGTGCTCAAGGTTGAAATGTACAAAGAGCATGAAGGACTTTGGACCAAGGTGAAGAAGGATGTATGTAGCCCCAAGGATCTAGGAATATATATGGTTTTTCAAAAGCAAAGGATACAGTGAAAATTACTCAATTTTTCCCACTAGAATATCAGAAAAATAAATATGACTGTAATGTGAAATTTAAAATTTATTTATATTTCTCAATGTCAGAGCATGTTTCCAAGAAGTATACAAGGGATAAAGTGTTACTGCTTCCATTTCATTTTAAAAGACCAACACCATTTACATGAAAAAAACAATTGCTCAAATTTACTTTTTATGATCTTTGCATTAGTCATCATACCAAAATTACAAGTTCAAATAAATGTCAAAAGCAATTACCATAATTAATAATCACATCGTACAAAACATTCACTTTAAGACAGCAAATGGTGATAATTCTTGGGCTATATTCCTAAGTAAAATTAATGGTGAGGAGACTTAATGGAATTCCTGCAAGTATAATTATGTATATTTCTAGAATCCTTGGCCTCTCTAGATGTCAAAAATGTTCAACATATATATCATAAATTCAGAAAATTAATTTTGAGGAAAAAAAGAGATACTCAGGGGCTAAAATAGTAAGGGATCAGTAAGAAGTGGAACGCACAAATATATAGATTTACATAACAGTATCTTGATTCATGGGAAAGAAAACCAAAGGTTTTAGAGGACCAAATGACAGAAATAAAAATAGACCATATACATTCAATTATGAATGAAGCAGGTAGCCTTAAGTGTCCAAATACAGTAAGAGTGGGACACAAGGGAAAAGGAAATATCTAAGGTGAGCTGTTAGTACAAAGCAAAATCTGAAAACTTCTTGATCAATACACTGTTGGTTAAGATTGCAAAACTGTAAACTGCTATAATATAAGATGATTGGTACAGAGAAAGTAATTGGTTAGCCACAGAAGCAAAGTCAAGTCCCACCAACTGCTCTGAAAGGGAGCAACTAAGCCAAGAACAGAAAGACATTCATTTGTTTGTATTCTCAGCCCTGGGCATAGTTCCTGACATAATTATCTCCCTCTCCGCCCCACCCTGGTATGGTTGTACTAACAATTAAAGTATCAGTATATTTTGGTAATACCATGAGAACTGTGTTAAAATTCTATACTTTTCTCAAATGTTAAATATAAATGAGTATGAAAGAGAACAAGGCAGAAGAGAAGAAACAGGGTTTTTTTAAATAGGTGGACCTTCGATTACAACTTGAGGGAAATACAATTACAGTTCATCATAAAGAAAATAATTCTAGATATATTTTATACATTTCAACTTTTAAAAACTGATCATATTTTACTTCATATGTGTGAAGATGGACAGATAAGTTAGGATGGTTAAGCACTGATTCTCAAAAACTGTGGTCCTCAGACCGGCAGCACCAGCGTCACCTGGGAACTCATTAGAAATGCATTTTCAGGCCGGACGCGCAAGGCCGACAGGCTCAGCATCAGGAGGCCATGCCCGGTGTCAACCAGCTCTGCAGGTGATTCTGATGGATCAAAACCACTGATTAGAGAAAGGTTTAGGTGCTTTCGTAAAGAATAAATATGTATGGAAACACATGCTTTTGCTCTATAAATCTTTATAAAACACAAGGAAAATAGAAAATCATTATGCGATGAATATGACTTATGCAGCAAAGTGCATAACAGTTTACAATATTAAAATGACTGCCTTTGCTATTTTCATCGTAAGAACTGAGGGTTTCAGTTGCTCTAATTTTGAGCAAGCAGGTCAGTTATTTATAAATTCCCAAATGTGAGGGGTCCAAATAAGTACAGTGTCTAGGAACACACATATATCACATGTGAGCCCATTTGTAACAAGATAGGGAAAATATAATCTTTTTCTAAACATCTGTAAGCCAATGACACCTTCTAACACTAAATAAACCAGGAAATAAATATTTTTTGACAATTTGTAAAAATAAACTGTGTTTTCTGGGAGAAGACCATTAATAATAACAATAACAACAAAAAAGATTTACTGTAGTCAATACAAAGTTTTCTATATTCAACCTCTGACTTATTTATTCAAATAAATTTAAACAAAGCAGCTCAACTCTAGAGAGAAATAATATGATTTTTTTAGAAAGAATTCAAGAGGCATAAGGGCAACCCTTGCAAATAATGTGTAAGCAACTTCTGGGGTATAAAGTACAATTTAACATCTAGTAAATAAATGTAAAAGTACGTATGTACTCAGTCTCAAATTCTAAGCATTTGATCATTCTTAATATTCTAAAGACCTTCCAAAAGTTGGCATGGCATGTATGACAAAAGGCTAGTCATTGTTACATGCTGGGTTAAAAGTACTTTTCAAAAATATCACCTATATATAATTTCTACACATTACTACTTTAGATTTCAACTTTCTGTCATATCACAATAAATATTTCTTCCTCTAATCTCCTTACTAATCTAATCTAACATATACATGCAGTACAACACTCATCCTGAGAATTCCATACGTACCTAATTTAAATCCAAAAATAAATGCTTTGTAACATTATCAAATTCAAATACCAGAATAAAAGTATTATTTCTGACATTAATATTCATAACTTACATTTAATCATAAAACCCATCAACTACAACAAAGAAAATCTAAATCCTGCTTTCTAAGCCATAAATGGAGCTGTTTTAAATGGAGCAAAAAGACTGAATTTTAAAAATTTTAAAAGTCATTTCTTTAAGTCTTTCCACTCTAGATTTTGAAAAAAGAAACACCTACTCAGAATGGAACCAAATGTATATTTCAAAAGCTGAAGAAAATAAAACCAAATAATTTTGGAGATTAAGAGTTCACTAATTTACTTCCTATGCACAAGGGTATAGCAACGCACTTGCTTATTAGCAAACTTTAGAATATAACATTTAGTCAGTTGCCCAGGTCTGGGCACAATATGTAAGAAAAAAAATACTTCAAGGAATATTTAATGCATCTTTCAACCATCAAAATTAGGAGATGGTAAAAAGTTAAAATTATCGAAACAGTTATATTTTATCTTCTGGATGTAATCAATGTTCTTGGGTTTCAATACAACTCTTAAGGCAGCCACAGTATGTTTTGAAATTAAGATAAATGTTGCCAAGAAAAATGTGTAACTGATGAAACGGCATTTTATAAATGTGTAATATCACTAATTTACATACTTGTATGTTGGAATTTACTTAGAAACTGACATACACAGAGTAACAGCAGTACAGTACTTTCAAGAAATATCTTTTTTACTTTGGAACAGTAGTGCTTCACCACTAATGAAATATTAATGCAAACAAACTATCAATGTGCTGCTTTTCCCTTAATCTTTTAAAACTGTACATGAGAGTCTCCATGTACAGTTACTTATTATAATCTAAGAATAAATTCTACAAAAGTCAACAATATAGCATAATATTTAACTATTCAGAAGCAAAACCATTTGCTAATTGGAATTATCAGTTTTTAAAAGCAGAGGCATTAGAATCAGAAATTTCCAACTCGATTGTTTACTTAACTGTGTGCGAGTCCGTAAGCAATGTATTAAAACTTCCAACCTTAGCTTTTTCATCTGTAAAACAACACCTTCCTTAGAAGTTTGTTGTTAATAAATAGGATAATGTAGGCAAACTCTTTGCATAATCTCTCAGCAAATATGAATTACCAAAAACAAAAAATCAATAATAATAACAACTCCCTTGTATAAAATGGACATAGATCTGCAGGCCTTAAAGGGGCAGAAGTGTTCATTCTTCTACAGAATCCCTCTACTGCACATGATTTCCTGTGTACTGCTTTAAAAACAGGCCGAACTATTCATGCGAATTTGTTTCCTTTCCAACTCTAATCTTGAATTGTACAATGCCCAACAAATTGCTTTTACTCTTCTTTTGATTATCTTATGCTCATTATTACACTTTACCAAGTGAAAAGTATGGAGATGAGATTCCATGTGTAATCTATTGTGAGAGGTGTTTTAATCAATAGCCTTGTTCTGCTGATTAAGCAGGGGCTTCTGCTTTGGCAAGATAACATTAGTCTCTCCAGTCATGCTCCAAAAACCATTGGGAATCTTCAGGAGATCATTAGATATGCTACAATAAAGCTTTGGTACATTCTCTTTTCTTCCTTAAATTACTTCTTCACTGTCCCATCATTCCTGGTCTCGATGGCACTGCATTATTACTGCATTTCCCCTAAACGTGCACTAGAACTATGTCTCCGGGCCATAGGATGCCATTTTCAATTGAGGCTTCTGCTTGAAAATATAAATTAAGAAAATTTCATTATCTCCTGCCAGGGGCCATTCTTCACCACAGTTCTAAGGAAGATTAAAAATTCAAAATCTACCAACTTGAACAAATACTCCAGCATTCAACAGCAAACCTCACTATATCATGACAGAAACTAAAAATTAATGTCTGCTGAAATTTGGAGTCATCCTCTAGAAGTAATCCAATTCTTTTCTGAATCTGTATGTTCGGTACAGACTGCCTCAACAATTTCTGTTTCAGTGGCACCTGTCTGTTTATTTCCTGAGTTACCTTCTGTCTTGGTTAAAGCTGCTCACATTTTGGAAATGAAATAAATATTTTCAAGGTATCAGGGTATCATATAATGATACACTTTTCCAAAGTGCCAAAACTAAGCAGAACATTCACAGGAATACCCTGGAAGAGTTTAAACCACATCCACATGGGGAATTATATCTTCTAAATGAAAAGAACATGTACGGTTGAATATTGCATTATAAATCCATTCTTACTAATAAAATAGAAATAATATTCATTCTTGAGCTTCAATTAACAAAAATATTATATGTCAGTAAGTAAATTTTATTCTATTCAAGTACACAAGTTAAACATTACCATAAATGGTCAAAGAGAATGAATAAAAAAGGACACTGGCAATCTATAAATTCTTATTAGAGGTGATTATATGCCTGATATGTAATGGGAATTCAGTAATTTTTTTAAAATGACATAATGATGAATAGTCACCTTGGTTATTTCTGCTGGTAAATAAGCACAGTTAGTAGAAAATAAAACTAGACATCCAATTCTGCTTCTATCAGCTGTACTTGATTCTCAAGAGAATTCTGTCATTTGGACATAGCTTAGTATCATGAAAGCCAGTAATACTGGGTTGCCAAAAAGAAAAAAAAATCTGTTTAGCTTCTTCCATAAAATAAAAGACGCATTTTTTACTTTCACCAAAACCTTAATAACTTTGTTGATCTGGATCAACAGCTATCTCCTGTTGGTATAACCTGCATGGTATAATGTTGACTTCTCAATTAATGCCTCCATTTGATCACTATCTACTTCAACTGGTCTACCTGACTGTGGAGGATCCTCCAGCGAGAATCTCCAGCATGGAACTCTGCAAACCACTTTTGACAGATTCAATCAGTCACGGCACCTTCCCCATACACTGCACAAATCCTTTTTTTTTTTTTTTTTTTTTTGCATTTTAGTTGCGTTTTTACCTTTCTTGAAACAATAAAGCATAATATGCCAAAAATGTTGCATCCATCTTCCATCTTTCATATTATAATGACTACACAAAAATTCAGCAATTTTGATACTTTTTTTTTTAATGCAGGCTGATATGACTGCTGCTACAATACAATCTAACAAAATTCTTTCAAATGAAGTTAGACAACTAAGCACCAGTAGAGCCATCAAAAAGAGTAGATAAGAAAAAAAAATTTTTTTTTGGCCAGCCCAAGTAACACCTGGGAGATAGGTCTGCTTCTGGAGCAAGGAGAAAAAGGACCCTTTGGTTTCCAAATCACTTCTTCGTGCACTAACAATTGCAAATGAGCAAGGAGCGTAGAACTGTAGGCACCAGAACGCCTGTCTTTTTAAGTCCAAATTTAGAATAAATTTTCATACACCGATAATCTGAAAACATGAAAGGTAGCTTCCAATCCAAATATATTTGCTCAAACAAATAATCAAATTGTGGGTATATGAAGATACAGGTAACAAGCATCCTCACAGGTTAAAGAGGGAAACTGAGTTGAATACTAAATGAAACTTTTTTTTTATTGTACACTGAAATGCTCTTCTATCATCTCAACTTCTCTTCTGTAGAAAGTGGTTCCTGCTTTCTTTAAATATTTATTAATGATGATTTGTGAGCCTAACTAATTGCAAGGTAAACATAACATTAGGAAGCTAAATGGTGTGTAATTAATATGGTAAAAAAGGGGTGTTCTATAGTAATGTTTCCATTTGTCATATAACTATGATCTTGTTACTTAATAATTTGTGTATTCTAGATTTCTATCCATCATAAAGTTATTTAATTCTGGAAGCATGTTAGGATATTGTACTTTCTGAGCATTTAGAATATTGTGTTATTTAAAGTATTTTAAAATCACTGAAATAAAGTTGAATTACTGAAATAAAGTTACTACCCATATCTCTAGGAAAAATGCTTGTATACCGGTACATGTATAGGTATATAATTTGGAAAAATAAATAATATAATTTCTATTCCCTTTAGTTTTCTATACACTATTATTTTTAAAAATTTTAAATATAACCCTGTTTAAATTTTTGTAACTGTTTTTTAATAAGGTATAGAAAAAAGTCAATTTATTATTTAATTAACTATAAGCAAAAACCACAAAATATCTTTCTGTATTATTGATATATAAACATAAACCTATATGACTGAAAAAGCGTATAGTATGTAAAAGAAATAGTCAAATAAATAAACATCAGGTAACTAACAGCAAGTTAACAAAAGCTTAAGATCATGCCCAGATTGTCATTCTGTTTTTCAATAGGTTGAAAACAGCAAAAACAGAAAAGTGACACTTTGCTTCGACATTTGTGTCGGACTAAAATATTGTGTCAGGAATAATAACCACATAGTATGCATACTGTAATACTTATAGCTAAATGTGCATCTTAGAAACTTAAAAAATATCTTCAAAAATTCCACATTAATTACCAAAATAAGCATTTTGAAATGGCAATGCTGATCTGATAAAGACAACTTTCTGTGCTTTTGAAATGTCTGAAATTCCTTGCAGTTTCTACTGGACCATGGGGTCAGTTTAATGCAAATTAGGTCTGACTCACTCAGAGCCTTATCAATCAAGTACAAGATTTTTTCTATGTAGAAATGTACATTCAACATAAATGTGCTTGCTTTTATTAGCAGAATAAGTATTTACTTACAAAGCATGTCATTGAGATTAAGTTTCACTCACAGGGTTATCAGGTCTAACTGCTTACTGAACGGGAAAAAAAAAATTTATGTGGAGATAAAACTATAAAATACTGAAGTACTTTAAAAATATCACTTGTGTCCAAATTTTCAAGAACTCTGCTTTTAAAAATTTAAAGAAATTATTATGACGTGTGTCAATTAGGAGCAATGATTTTTTAAAATATTAACCTACTATAGTTTGCACATGCAGAAACTATCACATTTTTAACAAGGGAAATGGGAAATCACTATGGGATGCCCTAGTTAGATTAAATTAGCAAGAAACTTGTTACCAGACCATATAAAAGACACAGAGTAATAAAACATGACCTTGCAGAGTCTTGGAGCCAATCTGTAATGTTTTTTCCTTCCTCTAACCCTTGCTAATTATCTGCAAAGTTACAGACCCATTTGTCATGGGTTATTTTTCTTCAAATTGTGAGGGGATTTTTGGTTTCTAAATATTTAATTAGTCTTGTTATGATATGAAAATTGTTGTACATGCCAAGCATTTTGATTTTCATTCTCTATTCCTGCTAATTATCCTCAGATTTAAATTGGTCATCCCACATCTTTTCCTTTTGTAATTATTTACCTCTCAAAGATCATTTGGTGAAGAAATATTTTCACTCTTATGGCTCTTCTTTTCCACAAATGACTTTTTGGTCTGTTAATTACCCGCTCAGAAGATTAGTGTTTGAAATAATGCAAAAACAACCTACTGCTAAAAGGAATTTTAGAGGACAAACTGGGTAAACTAGATATTTGTTGCTAATATTCTAAATTCACCTTAAAGATTATTCCCTTGGTTTGGATATGACTTTCCTAAACAGAAAAATTATGTCATAACTATTTTCCTGTCTCCCAAGATGTTTGATGGGGTGTCATTTGTCAGTATTATAAATGTCTGCATATGAACGAAGCAAATTTCTAGTGTAATTGACATCTAATATAATTTCCGCTTTTACAGACCTCACTTTGATTACAGCACAGCAACAAATGTTCACAGAACTTCCTATACAAAGCAAACTGAAAGCATAGAAACAAAATCATTAAAGCTTTTGGTAGTATGACTTTTAAAACTTTTTACCTATACAAAATTTTAGATAAAGTATAACTTTGTTAAAGTATTTAACTCAGGAAAGTTTCAGTTTTTATTAAAATGTTTATTTTCTATAAATGCCTTTTTTTCTTTAACAAGCCATAAATAAGCTTTCTATTCTTTTCTTTACCCAAAGTGAATTATTTTGGTATAAAATCTATCACAAGTTTTAGTACTACTATTTCTTCTTTAAACTTATTATTCAGATCAATACATTTCTCTTATAAATTTTAAAGTATTTTATTTTCCTCCTACAAATTATAAAATATTTTAGTAGTAAAAAATGTGGCATAGTTTGTAAACAAATGCACAGGAATACCTTGGTAAAAGGAGATACATATATGAGAGCAATGTTTTAATAATATGACTTGAATTAATGAATATCGAGGACAGAGAAATATGTAAATATTTCTCCAAAGGCTCAAAGTGAAAACTCAATCTGAAAACAAAGTGCTATGTAATCATTCTGAAAGTCAGAAATCTTTTTCTATTAATTAACTAGTTTTAACTTTGTGCCCCATCAAAACAGTTATGGTTTCCTTACACTGTTCTCGCTAATCTAGAAAGATGCATCGGAACTAAATTCTCACAGAAATCAATGTCTGTGTTCACTTCTTGAACTACTTCCTTAGTACAAAGAACTATTTGAGGGACCTTAAGTGTCTGAGGTGGAACACTTTCAGAGGTTAGGACACTCAGCTAAACAGTCTGAGGAACTGCTGTTTTCCAGTTCACAGTGGTACCTCTATGCAAGCCACAGAGGCAACTCCCAGTTAGGAACCTGGGTATGAGGGAAGCACACACATTCATAGGAGGCATCAGCTGAGGAGGAGGTACAGAGAAAGCCAACACATACACTGTGCTGGGCAAACAGTATGAAATTCTCCCCTGATTATCCAAACTTGAGGTAATCTTTCCTTTCTCTATGGCAATAACTGTACATACATATTTTATATATTTATGTATATGCAGCATATAGTTTTACATTTTAGTTAATTAACTCACCGAGTATTTTCCATGTTTAGAGTTAAACTGTAAACTCCTTTTTCTCTCTATCCTTTTCCAAACACCACAAAGAATGCTGGTGTATGAGGTCCCCTACAATGCCCTCCGCGTTGTTTCTAGGACCCTCATTTTACCTCTTCAGTTAGATACTGTTAGGCTTCTTTCAAATCCACTGGAATTCCTAGTCTTGTTTACAGCAAAAATTACTCTCTTATGAATACCTCTTAATTTGGACTTCTCATTCTTCTATATTTTATCAGTGAAGGAATAATTCAAAATGTCCCCCTGATATATACTAGTTGTCATTTCCCTAATAAAAACTGCACGGACTTTGTATAGATGTTTACCTAACTTTTCTGGAAGATAAGAGGTGAAAAACAAAGGCAAAAATCTGGATCGACAGACTCTTGGGATACTCTCAGCGGTACAGCAGGTGTGGAAGGTTGAAAACAATCCTTAATACCCACAATTTGAATATAAATAATCGCATCCATCAGAGACTTATACGGAGGTGGATACTTTGTGGATCATACACTCTCAAAATTAATGGAGTCTCACCTGACTGATAAATATATGGCAAATTTCACTGGCTTACTTCTGATAAATCAGAACTAATCTTTAATCATGACAAAATATTCATAATCTAATCCTTTTATCAAATTGACTATCACTGCAGGAGTCTCATGTGTTTGCACAATTAAAAACCCCATGTCAGCTGTATATATAATAAGGCATTACATTTGATGCAAATCCTTTTCTATTGAAATAAGTGCCAAGCTGACAGCAGGAAGTAGCTGATAAGAAAGCAACAAGGCACTGCTGATAGCATTCTCGATAACTGAACACCTTCTCATAAGCATTCAGTCCACAGCATATTACTCAAAATGCTCTTTTAAACAAGAAAAACACACAGACACAGATCAAGGGAAGTGTCTTCTTGCTGCATCTCAGTCACAAAGGCAGGAAATTATCTAAAAGCAGATAGATAGATGATAGATAGGGAAAGAGGGGGAAAAGGAATAATAATTTTACATACATTCTGGTACCAGAAACAGTAATATAAGATACTATCAGCAATATAAGACATATCTTAGGTGTAGAAATCCCTAGTTTTGAAAAGCAGAATAATACCCTAAATATACCATATCAAAACAATCAATGCAGGAAAAAATGAGTAAATGAATATAACATTATGTATCACTGTTCTATGCTTATAAAAGGAGCGAATTCCATACTGTTTCAGAGTTAATATAAAGGGCACTAAACACTAGTGTTATTTATCTTATTGATAAATAATAGTTAAAATCAGTGTTAACAAAAATTTTATATATTTATTCCACAATTTTGAGAAACATTAAGGACACAATCTTTGAAAAATCCTTTCCTCCTTAGCCTAGGTGCAAAAAGAGGATTCACAATGCCACTGAGGAAGAAGAAAGCTGGTGAGATGCTACGTGCAATAGGAAGTTTGGGAGGGTGCGGACAGAAGTTGAAAACTCCCTTATCAGACCTGTGCTCAGTATTTTCTCAACTGGAAGTGTATTTTTGCACATCAGTCCACTGCTCATCACTCTTCCTTCTCCAACAGTTTTTGGAAGTTCATTGTGCTTTCTTAGAGATTTGACATCATTATTTCTGTACATATCTCATCTTCTTCACCAGATTATATCTTTGAGAGGTCAGTGCCTGTTTTAAGAATCTCCGAAACACATGTAGTGCATGACATTGTGCCTTATTTAAAATTTAAGTGCATCAATGCCAGTCTATAGACTTGAAAATATTCTTATCAGCCATTCATAATAAATAACATTAGAGTATTTGGTACATTAACTCACATGTCATCCAACTCAGCAATTTTTTTGTAGCATAACCAGTGAGTAAAGGATAAATAATTTTCAGTTCCATAACTGTAAGATATAAACCAAATTATAGCTTTCCTGAGTTATGTGGTTTGTGTAAGTTTTTAAAACTTACAGTGAAGGAAGAAGCTTCTATTCCATATTATATTCCTACCCTGAATTAGCTTCCTATCAGTGCCTTGTCTGAAAGGCTCACTTCATCGTGACCTATAAAACGTTAGACTCAAAAGCTTGAAACACCGTGCACACCGTGCGCAGGCCTGGGAGTGCAGGGCTGTGTGCTGCGGAGCAGCGGCCCTGCTCTCCTGAAAGCTAACGTGCACTCTTAGGTCACAGCTAGAAACAGGGTAAGCATATTAAATAATGCATGGCTAGGAAAACATCTTCATCGCTGCAGATTAGAGACACAATGCATATTGCATATTTATTATGCTATACACATTAAAATCTATTATGCTATTTTCAGATTTTACAAAGGTTAAAAAGTTATAGCGAAATCGAGATTGTTGTAATTTAATAAAATGTATTTGAAGTTACATATTTTATAGCTAGAGAGTCTCAGAATTATTCTTATTGCAAAAGCATTCTAATACTTCAAGTATTACACTCACACATATAATTATTTTATGTTAGAAATCACAGTAAATGTATTAACTATATTTGATATGTCATTATGAAGAAAAAGAAACACTAGAGCGTGCTACTGCTCTTATCTTTGACCCTTCAACTTTTCCATTTCAGCAACCTCATTAATGTCAAAATGCCATTAGAACGTCTGCCTGCTTTGAAATTTCTACAGCCTAAGCAAGGCAATGCTTTCTTTTTTATATACAGCAAGAAGCTTAATAAAGCCACAAGGTCAGAATATTACCTTTATTAAAGAAGAGGGACCACATGGCAAAGATGAACTTCGGAAGGTAAAATGCCGCCTTTAGACCTGAATCGGGCATTTCTTTTTTTGCTTTAAAGCTAATTTAATTTTTCAACTTTTTAAAAATGTTTTAATCGCCAAATTCCTGTAATGTATGTAGTAACCCATACCGCTGACAGAACTTCTTTTCATGTGTAATAGTACGCCTTTTCCTCGGTTGGGTAAACACGGGCAGTGGAATTTGACGGAGGCAGGCGTCTCTGAGAGGCACACAGTGCTTTCAGAACTACCACGGAAGCCACGAGGAAGCAGGACTGCGTACAGTGAGAAGTCCAATGTGTCTGCAACAAAGGCGCAAAAATTCCTCAGGGAGGGGCTCTGGGGTGGGGAAAGCCCTTCGGAGAAGTCTCAAAATGATGCAAAGGATGAGGAGGCCAAGCCTTTCTGCCTGGCATCTGATGAGGGCTGCCTCTGGGGAGAAGAGTGTAAGATCCCTTCAGCCCTGGCAGGGACCCGCTGTGAACCCATCAGCAGGCACTGCCCTTGGCAGATGGGGCAGAGAGAGTGAGCGGCCTGATCCGAAGGGGAAATTATCTACTACACAACACTGTGCCAGTAGAGTTCAATGAGAACTGTTTTCAAAACAGTTCTTTTAATGCTTGTGTTCTTCTCATTTCCACGATTTTTATTGTATTTTATCTTCCCATACACGCTGACATGTCAATCCTGTTTACTAAGCGGTATTCAATGGGTTTCCTATAGAGCAATGAACCTTAACAGGCAGCTTTTAATTGGCCCACATAGGAAACCACATTACTATTAATTCCACAGCTACAGCATAAAATAAAACCATTGCTTCTCTAACTCTAGAGCAATTAGACCTCTCGGCTATTTGACTAACTCTGCTTCATGATACCCAATGCAGTTAATTATATTTTTTGATGTTAATAGTCTCTGTCAGTCTCAAGCATAACTTCTCTTTGATGAATATTTAAATTATATTTGAATAAAAATAATCTTGGTTACATTTCGTATTCAGTAATCATCATAGCTTAATAAAAGTCTACTCGGCAAGAGTTGAAATAAATGGCAATGCACATATAAAGGTCCTAAATCTACTTATCAGGTAATATATTGACAATTACCATTATCTATCTCTCTATCTAACATGTGTTTATATACATTTAAAAAGGTATACTGTCACTCACATAACAACCCACAGATTTCAAAAGTTACTTATAAAAATATTTCTTCAGTTATATATATAGAGTTCCATGAATTAATGTTAACATATTGGACTGGGTCATAAGATAATTTAGTTCATAAAAAAATTATCAGATTATAAAATGACCTAGAAAAATCAGCATGCATTCTCTTGCCTCCTCTAGCTGTATTGTTTTGGCAAGTTCAAAGAGTAATAAGGGAAAAAAAAAAACTCTGAGGTACACTAAAATATTTTTTGATTATGGGTCTTTTAGAAATTCAATGAAATCATTACTAAAAAACAACACAAAAACTTAAAAATAATATTCTTCTCTGCAAGAAGGTTGCCATGGGAATGGGGGCTTAAGGTGAAAGAAACTTCCAAAAATGGTGAATGTGGAGCGTTGGGGAGAAGTATAAAAGCAAAGCCCATTAGTATAACTTCTTAAAAATTTGTTTACACCTTATTTAGTTTAAAACCCCTTTCATCTATAGTATAACATGAAGGGTTTAAACCAAGCATTTCTTTAACATAAACTGTAAAAATGTTTTTTCTATCTCAAATGCTCCATTGAATAAATATTTTGTTATCTACTCAATTAATGGCCCTTAATAAATTATATTAGTTAAATTTTTAAATGTTGACTCTTTCTTCTCCCAAATCCCAAATTTTTAGAATACAAAGGAGACACAATGAAATAAAATTAAAAAGATATAATGAAATGTCCTGAAATGCACACATCAACTTATGAATGCCAGTGGAGCACTGTGCTAATTTCCTGAAACCATCACATTATAAATAAAACAGGTAAAACTAGATTCAGTTTTCTGAGATCTAAAGCTTAAAATTTAAGAGTACTACAGTAAGGGAAAAACTGAAAAAATTACAAGTAGAAAATCAGATTCTAAAGTGAGTACTTACTTAGAAAAAAATCCAAACAAAACATTTTAAAAAGCCTTCTAATATCACAAGAAACAAAACCCAGAAACTTAATGTTTTAATAAATTTAATTGCCTGACATTCCTTATAATTGTTTACTCCATTATCTATGATTTTCTCCTTATCTAACAATTTTACAGTGTCACTTTGTGATTTTGCTTTTCCTCTAGAACAGATTATTAAAATTTGTTTCTTATTACTGCTGGCTGGCATACATAAAGTACGCATCTACAATGTCACAGGAGCTTAAGTTTGGTGACCTGCTATGGCCTGTGCCCCACAAACAGAGGTATTTTTATATGATTCTATTCGATATGATACTCACTAAAAGAGGGAAACAGGATGGTGTGTTTAAAATTCTCTGTGTATCTACTATACATACTCTACCGAGAATATCAGAATATAACTTCTGTTTTGATTAGTTATCTGTGAGAACCAAATCTCCACTTACTGTTTTACACATTTAATGACTGAAAGAATTTTCCACAAACAAGCTTCTGCCTCCATACATTTCAAATATTGTTTCTCCACATATTTCAGGTGCCAAAGGGCACACTGATATTGTAGTATGACACCTGGCCTTGCATATTTATGTCATAATCAGTAATGTGGTATAATGAGTAACAGTATTTCTAGAGGCAATTTTTCTCTTCCAGAAGAGCTAGCAATAACTAAACAGTGTACAAGTGTCTGTTTGCAAACCACATAAAAATAGCCCACTAAATCCAAACTGAATTCATCACTAACTGAACCTCCACTTACAGAATCCCAAAATGCTCTTGGCTACTAAGTGGCCAGAACTGAGGGGAAGTATAACAAAATAGAAGTCCGATAATGAAATTAAAGCCTTAAAAGATTGTTTTTAAATATCATACTTAGCAAATTTTACAAAATCATATGGCCCTGTCAGCACATTGCTTGTGCCCTAACACCTCCTTGGATGGGGCCTGTGTAAGAGAAAGGCTCTGACACTTAAGATTCATTAGCTTTGTGGTAAATCCATCTAGAGAAAGAAAGTAATATTGTCACAAACAACAGGTGAGTTCAATAATAGTGATACACCTGCAATCTGAAAAAAAAGAACAGGAAGTTCACTGCTGTAATCTCAAGCCAATTTATACAGAATGACACTTTTCAGACACTCTTCAAGGCCATGGGGACTGTGTTTAGGCAAGTTCTTAAACTATGTCTTTATTAGTTGCATATAACATGATAAGAAATACTAGGAGAACTGTGACATGTATTACTCACGTGGCATACTTTATTGATTTATGTGTAATCTAACTGTAGAATAGCAAATAGCACTAAAAACTGTAACAAAATTGCTATAAGATACTTTATAAAAATATATACGTAATTTAAAATAACAGGTCCTAAAATCTGTAAGACAGATTATATGTATTATTAAAATGTTATCAAAAATCTAATTACCTACAATAATTTTCCTTGAACATGTACAAATTAGAGCACTGATACTGCAGTTTTGTTATTGCTGCTGTGGTTAATATGGTCTAGAGTTGCATTACATGATATACGGAAAAATTAATAGGCCCATAATACATAACAGTTTAAGTTGTTTTTAAATAATTTACTATCAAATCTTTTTCTCTCTTCATTTAATGAAATTAGTTACAGAGTACATTACGAATGACACTGACTCACAATCCTGCTTTTGACATGGCAAAGCAAAGCTCCTCAACTGTAGTAAAGAAATAAGGATTTGGAATAAATCAATGACTAAGGATATTTTCTCCACCAAATAACATATAGATAATTTTTTAACTTACTGGTACTTAGCAATCTCAATAAAATATAAAGGATAATGAGGGTATTATGTCAAGTGAAATAAATCAGAGAGAGAGAAAAATACTATACGATTTTATTTATATGTGGAATCTAAAGAACAAAAAAAAAATGAAGAAAGAAAACTGAAGCAGACTCATACACACTCAGAACAGATGGAGGATTGCCAGTGGGAAGGAGGGTTGAGGAGCTGAACGAAAAAGGTTACTAATTGGTAGTTACAAAATAGTCACGGGGATGTAAAGTGCAACACGGAGAATCTATCCAATAATATTGTAATAACTAGGCATAGTGCTGGGTGGGTATTTGAAATGTCAGGGGATCACTGTATAAATTATATGATTGCTTAATCACTGTGCTATACACCTGAAACTAATACAAAATGATATGAATGTTAACTGTAAATGAAAAGTAAAATTTTAATTTAAAAGATAATGAAAATGAGAAATTCGACTTTATTCAAAATTATACTTTGTTATTTATTATGTAATAAAATGTAATAAACAGCATATTCCCAGACAGTAAGATTATTCCAAAGCTTCCATGAACACATGTATTAATTTCCTAGTAATAACATGCCAATAAGAAGTTGTACTACATATGAAAAATTCTTAAGTGAAGTTACAATTCATAATTGGTTCTTCATTTTTTAAATGGGCAGAAAATATGCATTATATTACATTTCAGTAGCATTTGGCTACAAGTTTTTAGCGGGAGGGAAAAACAGAACAAAAAGCCAAATGTGAAGGCAAAATACTGACTATGCCTTGATTTGAAACTCTAAAATAAAATTTTTCTCCTCTCTACAACTGTAATCAAACATCTATTTACATGTGTTCAAAGTATAGCTTTTTTCCAGAGGATGCTTGTAAGCCATATTTTCACACTGACATGAGCATTATGGCATCCGGAAGTAGATACATGCTAAAAAGAAATCACATTTAGATCCAAAACAAAAGACTCTCAAAAGGAAATCTGAAATTAGTTTCACGTAAATAGGTCTAATTTGCTTTTGATTTAGTTATTTAACATTTGATTATCTAGTATATCTTAGTAACATAACACTGAATTGGACTTGGTTTCTGTAAATTAACATAATTTATTTAAATTTACTTTATAAACAGAAAGCAATACTTTAGTGCGTAGTAGGAAATGTTCTAAGTGAGTTAAAACTACAAATTGTATGACAACATATATATAGTATCAAAATACTATTGTCACCTCATCTATAACACTCATCTCTCGAATGAGAAAGCTGGAATAAATAATACTAAGAGTATGAAAAGCACTATGAAAATATTATTATAATATTATTGAAATGTGTATGTCAAATAAATGTTCATGTTTGTTTTTATTTATTCACTTCTTGACTTTCGTTTCAAAAATAAAGACAACTTCTAAAAATAAAAACTAAAGCAAAATCACCAGAGTTGAAATAAGATATGATTTTGCTTTTAAAAACAAACCCCTTTTCCTTCATCTGACCAGTATCTGCTCAAAAATAAAATCAAGTTCAAGCTTTTACGGTATTATTCAAGCCTCTTAATTTCACTGATGAACGCTTAGGAAATACTGAAGACTGGCAATGTGCTGTCCTGAAGGAAAATAGTCACAGCTTCCTTGACCAACAGACATATAATACAAAAGGTAAAAACCTATGTATCAACCAGAAATACCAGTGAAAACCAGCAGCAATTCACACTGTTACTCTCAGTCTTCATTATCTAGTAGTTATTTTACTAATTTTCATTTTAAAAGAAGAAACAAAGTCCCCTGTAGGGCAGAACATTTGAAGTGACACTGTTTCTTCTACATTTGCTAATTAAGCAGGGTTGTAAGGAATATTTAGATGATTTGTCTTCTAATCCATGTTATAATTTATTATTAGGATTTCTTGCACACTAAATGTGACTGTTTAATATGGCTCATGTTTATTACTGCCAATAGTCACCGCTTTCTATAGTGAATGCTTTGGTTTAAATGTCCATCAGTAAGTAACATGCAAAGTATATGTCCAATCATATATTCCAATTAGAGCTTTAATGATCATTTATTACCACACAAAAGTTCAAGAGCATATGCTAGTAATCTCCCAATCCTTGGGTCAAGAGAGGTGCTTGTAATTCCGTTAGTTCTCTTAAAACAACTCAGTCAAGAGTAAAAGAATTAGTGGAATCCATCACCTAAGGAAAATAACCTAAGTATATCCCACAAAGATGATGAGATAGTAGCATCTGCATTATTAACTTTTCCCAAGATACATTTCATCTTAATGAGCAAATGGTTGATAAATCTGACACCACACATAGATAAATGCACTAAGGATAAAAAGTATAAAGATAAGAATGTAGTTTTCTCAGAAGCAGCACACTTAGTTCATATGAAAATAAATAGAAACAGGGAATAAATACACTAAGCAAGAGAGGAGTAACCGTGATCACGAAGAATTTGCATAAAATATTACAAAATGCTGAATAAGGTGAAAATGCAGATTGGGCAAATATTTTTCCCTCTAAGAAAAGGCCATTAATAAGAAAGGAACGTGAACATCTTAGAAAGACAGACTTGAAGTTTATTGTTACCTATAACACGAGATCAGAAAACAAAAAAGTTAATTAAGTAAAAAAGAAACTCTTTCACATAGCTCTGACTTTAATACAAAGCTTCTTTATGAAAACTGAAAGATCAATATAAAAGTTGAGAGGGCTGTATGTCAAGGAGAGTAGCCCCACACTGAAATCTATAATCATGAAGTCTGCCAGGGAACACTGGCAGGACTGTGACTGCATTTTAATGGATTTTCATGGCTAAATTCTGAGAAGCTTCCAATATTCATTACAGAAAGGTTGTGTGTGTCTCATATCTCCTTTTTAAAAATATATTGCACATGCTTAATATCTATTAGTACACTTAAAAATAACAAAAGTATATTTTTAAAAACCTAGTTAATTATTATTTAAGAGTAATAATTTATTATTTAAGAATACATTTTCATGCCACTAAGAAATTAATGGGGCTATAGATATGGACAATTTGATGTTTCAGACCCTGTGGCAAATAAGTCAACCTTTTTAAAGGTTCACAAAATAAAAAGAAGGACATCATTTTGCCACTCCTTTCCAAGGATTTTTTTAAATAAGGGGAATATACAGTTGCCCCTACTTATCCATAGTTTTGCTCTCTGGGTTTCAGTTACCTGCTTTCAATCATGATCCAAAAATATTAAATGAAATAAACAATTCTTCAATTTTAGATTGTGTGACATTCTGAGTAGCAAGATAACATCCTGTAGTCCCATTCTGCCCCACTTGGGACATGAATCATTCCTTCGCCAGAGCATCCAGGCCGTGTCCACTGCCCACATACTAGTCCTTCAGTAGCTGCTTAGGTCGACTGTTGTGGTATCTGTGCTGTGTTCAAGTAACTGTTATTTTAGTTAGTAATTGCCCCACAGTACAAGAGTAGTGATGCTGGTGATTCCAATATGCTAAAGAGATGCTATGACATACTTCCTTTGCATGAAAAGGTGAAGGTCCTGGAAAAAAATCCATAGCTAAGGCTGTACCAGAAAGCACTGGGCCTACAAGAAGACTTCAGCAAGGGATCCCCTGAAATGAGTGACACTGAACTGTTTACTGCAGGGAAGGGATGCTTCCATAGACTCAGGAGCAGGTATGGCATTTATCATCTCACATAAGAAGAAAGGTGAGGACAGTACCTATAAGATATTTTGAGAGAGAGACCACATTCACATAACTTTTATTATAGTATAGTTATAACTTCTACTTTATTGTTAATCTCTTACTGTGCCAAATTTATAAATTACACTTTATCACAGGTATCCATAGGGGTGGGCAAAAGAAGGTTTAGAGTTGTTCATAAGAAAAATAATAATAAATAATAATACAAGAATAAACTGTGTTTCACGTGCTCACAACTGCAAACCAACTTTTGCCCGTATAGGAAAAAACATAGTATGTACAAGGCTCAGTACCATCCACAGCTTCAGTCACCCACTGGGGGCTTTGGAATCATCCCTGTAGATAAGGGGGGGACTACTGTACATGCAGCAGTGTGAACAAAGCACGGTGACTGCAATGACAAGTGATTCCATAAGGTAACGAAAGGGAGCTTGAAGATGATGAGTCCCAAGTTCCTCAGCAGTCCTAACAATCTGTTATGTAATAATTCTCTTAAAATAGAAACAATCGCCTATGTTTTCTCTTCTGATAAAGGGTCCCTAGTTGTTTGCCTTGCCTGGCAGGGTGGCAAGAAGGGAGGTGGGGAGGAAGAGAGCATGTTCATCCTGCTTATTCCAGACTAAGGCATGCTTCGTCCTTTCTGCAGCCTTACTTCTAACTGCATACTGTGGGTATGCAGTTAGAATGTTCCAGTCTCTCTCTGCATCTACTGTAACGTAAAGAGCCGTGGCACAGCAAAAGTAACACACATATGTATACCATCACACATTTTTTTCAAATTTTCATGCATACAAGAAATAGTTACCACTTGAGCTGCTGTTGGGTTAATAATGTTAAATTAAATGGAATTATTATACTCGGGAGAAAACAGGTTGGGACACTGATAGGTTTAGAAAAGGAAAATTCAAGAACAGAAAAGTTATTTTAATGGGGTACAGAATGGGAATAGATTAATTTGCGTCCTTTGTGAAAAAGATCTAAGCTCTAAAATAAGATTTGGCACTTAAATTGTACACACGATCTAGAAGCTATATTTTAAAATCCCTGAATTGTACCCTTGCTTCATAAATCTAGATATATTTATGCATTGTTTAGTTCCATGTGACTACAGGACTGCCTAATTCTTTTGATCTGTACAAGGCTGAATGCTACTTTCTTGATATGTCCTGAAAATCACTATCTTGAAAATCTTAATGTGTTCTTTCATTTGCGCTCTCTGGACAGAATAAAAAAATCTTCAGAATCAACATGAGAAAAGAAAATGTATGTCTCATACACTTTACTGCTGGCTTATGAGACATTACCCTCCTGCACCTTGTCTGCTTCCTGGATAGCAACCGCACCTCTGCCCTAGATAAATGCAGGTGTTCTCGAGCTTTTGCATGTTCCAACTACATAACCTCTGTGAGTAGTATCATCTGTTCACCTGCAACTACCGACTTTATGTGTATGCTAGCTTCATCTGTTTTTTCACCACTCTGAGTGCTGTATCTGTATAAACAACTACTTGATGAGCTATTTATTTTTTATATGCCACCCTATTCCCAAATAAACTTAAAGAAGCTTAAATGGGAAATATAACACCAAAAATATACTCAATTGTATTTAATAAGAACTCTATATAGTTTTGCTATGAGGTTGTAGCCAGTTGCTATCTATATGTGGGTTAAATTTTTTGACCAAAAGCTTTTAAGGAGCATGGCTAGTTCCCAAAGTCTAGGACACTCCTTTTCTCTCCTAGGGCAATTTCAATACAATTTTCAATAAATAAAAAATAAATAGCCTATCTTTGAATCATTGAATATCACAGAATCACAGAATACACCTTTCCTACCAAAGAGAAAAACTGGGGCATCTATTCTATCTTCTTGAGAGTATGACATATTACTTTTAGAATCTCATTGTACTGACAGTATGTATGAAGACTCTGAAACTGAACCCACCCATGCACATTAACCTTACCTTTAATACTGAAAACAAAAACAATATTACTTTCAGGTCTTTTGGCCAAAATGCTAAAATCTTAAGGACATGCTATAGAGCAAAATCTTAGGCTGCAAACTACCTTGATGAGAATGCACGGATTCTCAGAGAGAAGGACATGAACAAAAGGACAGTTATAAGCAACACTGGATGAGGATCTCAGGTACGACTGAGCACATCATTTTTGAGACATTAACTAAATTGTACCCAAGTGCTGCAAAGAGCCAATATTATAGGCAAATTCTCATTTGCTTACTCATCAAATACCTCAGTGTAGTAGACGATCTATTTTTGTCTTTAATGAATTCAAGCTGTTAACAACATTTCATATATTTTTTAAGTTACCCCACTAATATTATCTTCAAGGAGTGCTAAAATATTATCTCTAATGGTGATTATTAAAATATATATCTACTAGAAAGGAATTCCATTTCTCACTTTTTAGACTGTGCCATTTGGTGTACACCATCAGTTACTAATAGAGCCTTGGTTTCACACTTTAAATGATTAAGAAATAGAAAATGGAGAATGAATAACAACATTTTTACCACCACCACATTCAGATTTACAAGTGTATTTATTTACTTGCCTCTAAATTGCTGAAATTAATAGAAAATTCTGTGCCAATCTCCATCATTACAGGTAGAAAATGGGGACATAATTTAACAGAAAAATTCTAGTGCTTTGAGCTTTCCAAGAAATTTTTTCTACATATTAAAGAAAAAGGTCTCTTTTCTACACTGTTGATTATCACACTTTTTATTATTATAAATGGAAAAAACTGCCACATTATTAGGAGTTTGGTGAAAATAACTCTATACTGAAAATATTTTTAAATTAAAAACAAAACAGGAACAAATATTCCACACACTCAAAAATTATTCAGTAATAGCCCTGGCTGGTGTGGCTCAGTGAATTCAGTGCCGGACTGCAAACAAAAGGGTCCCCGGTTTGATTCCCAGTCAGGGCACATGCCTGGGTTGCAGGCCAGGTCCCCAATAGGGGGTGCATGAGAGGCAACCACACATTGATGTTTCTCTCCCTCTCTCCCTCCCATCCTCTTTCTCTAAAAAATAAAATCTTTTAAAAAATTATTCAGTAATAATTCAGCTGCAAAATATTGTCTACCTATTTTTCTTATAGCTATTTGTAACTATATTAACAGTCAAATATGGTAGCCTGCCTTTAAGCTTTATATTCTACATACACAGAATGGTGTAATTATAAGTACCATAAGTTACTATGGAACTCATTTTTAAGTCATCTTAACATTGTCTTCCTTGTCAATAAAGTGTTCATGTTTAAAATGTCACTGTGATGATTAAATAATTATAAGCCCTTAGTATAATACAACAATTTAAAAATAGGGTTGTAGAGCCAGTTTTGGAATTAACTCCCTATTTACACTAACACACATAAATTGTTTGGAGATTTTGATAACAAAGGCACGGAAAACAATTGCATGTTTTCACAGAATTCAAGTACCTCAAAACTCTAATTCCTTAAAAAGAATTACCAAAAATGCAGCCCGCTTTTATAACATAATAGAACAATAAAAATAACTTGGTATCTTACTATTTTCTATAGTATGCAATTATATCTACACTAATGACAAGATTTATGTATTTTTCTATTCAGCTGGGTGTTTAAAATGTGTAACCCCCATATACAAAGGTAATTTACCTACAATGCACATTTTCTCAAGGCCAGCTCTTCCAGATTCTTTCCTTCTACCAAGTCCCACTGCTTTTTGCTTATCAGTAAAAGCATGTAATTATTCAAAATAATTCTTCCCTTCCTAGTTCCCTCTGGCCTAATTCCAAATGCTGAAATCATATCACTTCCATTGAACAGTTAGATCAACATGTAAAGAATGAATAAATGGTGAATTATTAATGGTTGTCTTTATTGTCTCTCTAGCATAGGCAGCTCCCAAAGTTTGAAATACTATGTGCAAATTGTTCTATTACAATTTTACTGTAGCACTGAATCTATTCTTCCAAAGAAGGTAAGTTATATTTTTGTGCTTTGTTTCCCTGGCCAGATTTCAAATTCTACATAGTCCATGAAGGACTTCAGTTTTAAGTTTAAAAACCTTTATCAAGCACCACTTATAAAAGTAAGATTTAGTCATAATTGTTTAATAACTACCCTTTCAAGAAATAAAAAAAACAACAAGTAATGAAAATCTTTCAAAGGTATTATATATGTTCTCTGTTTTCTTAAAAACACCATGATCAGTGTCAACATTTTAAGAACTACTTACTATAAATTACTATAATCGCACTATCAATAAAAATAGACTACTACATAGTCTCTGTGAAATTAGAGCTATTACAGCAATTCATATCCATACTCTTATGGCATGGATTTTTTTTTCCTTCAATGCTTATCACCTTTCGATGTTTTCAGTGTGCCTACAATGATCACTCCTCTAAAAATTTTGCTATTTTACTTTGAGGCAGACTACTAAATAAGCTAGAAAGCTAGCAGAATATTATATCTAGAGCAGAAAAAGAAGCAGAAGAAGAAGGTGAAGGCTTTGAAAATAAAGATGAAGAAGGGTATTCCTACTAAACAAAATAAAAGAACCAATAATGTATAAAATTCTGCGATACTTCAAATGTTCCACATAAACGTGACTGCTGGATATTAATTCAATCAGATGTAGCCACAATTTTAATATACATGAGAAAATTCTAATCAAAATGCCAAGAATACCAAAATTTAGGTACTCTGTGTTAAGGGAGAAGAAAAGCAAAACCCACTGTTGGAAGTTTTTTTGTATTCTCTCTATATGTAGGAAGGCAACTGTCCACTTAAGAGATATAATTTATGTTTATAACATACTTTCCAATAAATGATTTTTAAAACACAAAATTAATCAATGGTTTATTACTGTGGGTGTATAAAGAGAGAGCAAGCACACATTATGTGCTTTCTTAACCTGAATTATTTTTATTTTTTATTTTTTTTAAGCTAAGGATAAAGAGAATGTGCAGACAAGCCACAGACTTAGAGGGAATATTTGCAAAGCCATATCTGAGAAAGGATTGTAATCTAAAATACATGAGAACTCTTAAAACTCGACAATAAGGAAACAAATAACTCAACTGAAAATGGGCAACAGACTTGTGAACAGACATCTCACCAATGACGACATATAAATGGTAAGTAAGCATATGAAAAAATGTTCAGCACTGTGTTACTGAGGAATTGAATATTAAAACAAGATACCACTACACACCTATTTGATCAAAATCTGAAACACTGACAACAAATGCTGGTGAGGATGGGGATTAACAGAAACTCTCATTCATTGCTAGTGGAAATGCAAACAAATAGAGTAACTTTGAAAGACACTTCGGCCTTTTCTTACAAAATTAAAACACACTCTTATCATGCAACTGGTAGTTGTGCTCCCTGGGAAGTGAACTGAAAATTCATGTCCACACAAAAACCTGACTAGATCAAGCAATCAAGGTGTCCTGCAGTGGGTGAATGGATAAACTCTGGTACATCCCAACTTTGGAATATAATTTAGCACTAAAAAGAAATGACCCATTAAGCCATGAAAAGACATGGAGGAAACTTAAATGCATATTACTAAGTGAAAGAAGCCAACTGGGAAAGGCTACACACTATATGATTCCAACTGCATGACAGCCTAGAAAAGGCAAAACTATGAGTCAATACAAAGACCAGTGGTTATCATGAGGTTCGCAGGGAGGAAGGAATGAATAGGTGGAGCACAGAGGATTTTGGGGGTGGTGAAACTATTCTATATGATATAGTAGCCCCCCATCCACACTTTCACTTTCCACAGCTTCGGTTACCTAAAGTCAGCTGTGGTCAAAAAATACTGAATGGAAAATTCCAGAAATATACAAGTAAGTTTTAAATAGCATTCCATTCTGAGGAGCATGGTGACTCTCATGTAGTCCTGCTCCATTCCACCAGGAACGCCAATCGTCCCTTCGCCAAGCACACACACACTGTGTATACTGCCCAACTTAATAGTGTCTCGGTTACCACTGCAACCACTGTGGTATCTCAGGGCTTATGTTCAAGTAACCCTTACTTTATTTTCTGATGGCCTCAACGTGCAAGTGTAGTGATGCTGACAAGTCAACTACACTGAAGAGAAGCCATAAAGTGCTTCCTTTAAGTGAAAATAATATGTATGTAGAGGAAAAAACATAGTATATATAAGGTTCAGTACTATCCAGGTTTCAGGCATCCATTGGAAGTCTTGGAAGGTGTCCCCCTGGATAAGGGGGACTACTTACTACAATGGTGGATACATCAAAAATTTGTCAAAACCAACAGAATGTACAACATTGAGTGTGAACTCTAATGAAAACTATGGATTTTGGGTGGTAATGATGTACCAACGTGGGTTCATCTATTTTAACAAATGTTCCACTGTGGTGTGACAGGTTGATAGTTGAGGATGTTGTGCACATTTGGGGTTTGGGCTATGATAACTCTCTGCTATTTTTGCTATAATAAATAGAATTTATTAATTTTTAAAAACTGAGATACAATTATTGCCAAGCCGAGACATTTAAACATTCTTGATATTACAAAACTATTTCAAAATTTTGAAGCCCTAAAAAACAAGATTACATTTAAAATATTATATACCTGTACCCTTTAATTTATATCTTTTTTAAAAATCAAAAGATATGTGTTACATATTTCTTCTGATATGTCAATCTAGATAAAAATGATAAACATATAAATGTTGAAAACTTATGAAGTAGAAATCAACATTAGTAGGTGAAACCCTAACTTGGTTTAATAAATAGGTTGAAATATGAACTTGTCCTATCCACTTTGGAATTAGTATAGTAATTTTACCAATTTGGATGTAGTAGCTAAAATGAGATAGTAACACATGAATATTTACCTTTGAGTCATAATTTTGAAGGCATCTGGGAGGTAGCAGTCTGTATTCTCCATCTGAAATGGGTCAGCATCGCAAATCTTGTCATCTGTCCGGCCGTAGTTGGCGCTCTCAATCATGATGACATCACTGCCCGGACAGCGCAGGTCTATAGAATAACCTTCACAGGACAGTTCTCGCCTAACTAGCCCAAACGGTAACGCCGCTCTGCTGAAACCTTTAAAAAAGTAAAATAAATAAAATTAATTTACTAATGAAGTGTATTATTTAAGTAGGGCATTCTCAAGTAATATAATTCAGGTCTATATTCAAGAGATATCACACAAACTATGGTTTTTAAGTTATCCATCCATACATTTATTTAAATCCGTGGTTCTTTCCTATGTGTCAAGAATTTATTATTAAACACACACGCACACAAACACCCCGTTCTTTGGCTGAATTATTCACCTTTATAAGACAGTTTAAATTACTCTAAATAAAATACTTTCTGTACAATCTTGTCAGAATCAGAAACTAAATGGCTCTTTTTGAGCTAATTTACATAAAAATGGCATTTAATCAATTAATAGTTTCACAAATATAGAATGTAACAACTAATCAAGAGACAGTTTTCATTTATGCAATGGAATAAACACTCTGCTATACATTGGTCTTATTGTCTCATTTAATGTGGACATATTAATTCCTGGTAGTAGCACTATCTTAAAAATACATATGTCTTAGCCGTTTCCCTCCGAAGTAACTAAGACACTATGACAGTGACATATTATGGCACAGTAACATTTCAATTCATATACATTTTATTTAAAACTGACAAAAATCAGCACACAGACATTCAAAGGAGCCAGCACTGCTCCAAGGCAGACCAGCAAGTTGAAACACCCTGGAAAGGTAAAGTTCTCTAAGATTTGATTCTGTCAGTCTACAGAATGGAGATTAAGAAACAACTGTGATGTTACTTTTTCTACCTATGTGACTCTAAAATGAGATTATTACATATAAGTGCCTAACTCAAAATTCTGTATGAATTTATGTATATTGCATTAGGCAGAGGATGGATAACCACTGTTCATGAATGCTGTAAAAATTTCCCACATGAAGTAAAAGATGAGAAGTTTAAGTTTAACCATTTTCCAATCACGGGTCCCAAGTCGTAACAGAGCACAGGAGAAAAAGCGAACGCAGAAAAAAAGCCAAGGTCAGCCAGGAAGAGCTGCGCGTGACAGATGCACGTCTTCGCTCTGCTGCTGTGCTACCTATTGCTTAGCCACCGTGTCAAAACCCTGCCCTACACTGCCTCACTTTTTTTATTTCAGGGGTTGACCTACTGCCACCTGTATTTTTCCTGTTACAAAATATCTGCAATGATTTCAGTACCTTTTTCTTATCTCTATTCTTTAATTACTCTGCATCACAGGAATTACTCCTTTTCATTGAAAAACGCCGGCCCTCAGAAGTAATCTGTTCTAAAATATAAACTTCCAAGCTGAAGAGCTGGGCTGTGTTCAGGTCAATCCAAAGCCAAAACCTTGCTGTCTTTTAACTTTTACTGCGGAACGCCCCTTAGTAATTCGGTGAACTATAAAGTCGCCTGGATAAATGTGCATCCTCTAACATGAAAATAATCATACAAAAGTGTTACTGGGTTGCACATGAGTATGATTTAGAAAATTAGCAATTCTCAAACCTGGCTGGCCTCTCAGCTTTACTGAGAAAACTAAAGGTATAATTGAAATGAAGAGGAAAGGAAAGGACACAATTTGGAGCACAGAAATCTGTAGGGGATTGTGGCAAACCCCAACTCTGTTAAGTTTTCACTAGGAAGGTTTATGGTCTTAGGAAATTACCAAAAGTATGTGGAGAGATGCACTATCAACTTAGGAAATTACCAAAAGTATGTGGAGAGATGCACTATCAACAAAGAAGAAATAGTGAAACTGAGCTGGGAAAATGTCAAGGCAAACAGAAAATAGGTCAATGTTTCTAAGAATTTATTTATGAACCTCCCCAAGGTTCATGAATAAATTTTATATACTATTGTCTGTCCGAAAAGTATCCAGCCATATATTATGAAAAAACAGACATTTATTGAAGAAGATACATGATACAAGAAACACTGTACAAAGGACAATGACATCCCCTTCAGAGTTCCCTTCAAAGTAGGCCCCCTGAGACCCCATACTGTTCCCCCAACCTCCATCAGCAGCCCCGCTGTATTTTCCTGAATCTCATTGACAGGAAATCTCTTCCCTGTCAAAGGTGATTTTAGTTTGAGAAAAGCCAGAAGTTGCAGGGTACCAAATCTGGGCTGTAGGGTGGCTGAGCCACCTGGGTGATCTGATGTTTCACCAAAAAACTCTGCACAAGACGTGATGCATGAACATGCATGTTGTCAGTGATGAAGCTGACAATCACCCATAGCTGCAGCCTTCTGAATCGTCTGAATATTTTCCACAGAGAAATGTTCAAGCTTCATGCAAAATTTAATGCAGATTCTTTGCTTTACTTGCCCAGTCTGAATGCAAAGGCCACACAGCACACATGCTCACTCAATGGCGTCTACCACCCCCGCTGACTAGTCTAGTGAAGTCATCATGCTCACACATGCACATTCCAGTCCATTCTCCTTGGCTGCCAGGTTACATCAATGTCGTACAAACCATTCCCCTTATATTAACAATGGCTGGACGTTTTTGGAAAGACTACACACAAACAAACACACACACACACACAAAATTGCTTTTTTCTGCCCTGGCTGGTGTGACTCAGTGGATTGAGTGCTGGCCTGCTGGCCAAAAGGTAGCTGGTTCGAGTCCCGGTCAGGGCACATGCCTAGGTTGCAGGCCAGGTCCCTGGTTGGGGATACGTGAGAGACAACTGACTGATGTTTCCCTCTCTTTCTGCCTCCCTTGCCCTCTCTCTAAAAATAAATAGATAAAAATCTTTCTTTTTTAATTGCTTTCTTCTATTTTCCAGATTCTGGACTGTACTGTCTTCACAAATAATCCAGCTTAAACTAGTTTTATTATGTTTATTTTAAATGAAATATTTTTAGGGTTTCAGAAAGGACACTTATTTCTACAGCAAAAGCTATCCGGAAATTCAAACAAGTGATCACATAAAATTGTGGAGCACAGCATAGTTTAAATAAAAATACTGCAATTAATACTAATTTTAAAAATTCAGTATTTTTACTAAGTAAAACTTATGAAAAGGCACAACAAAACTGATTCCTAAACATTTATTTATCCCCTTTTCCACACATTAATTACTTAATATACAGAATCTAATGGAAGAAACCGTCACAAGTATGGTCGCTATTTCTTAATCACACTTTCTCCCTTTGAACACGAAGTAATTCTTGACTGTTAAAATTGGGTATGCGTAAGAAGAATTTTTAAAAATAACTTGCCAAGACTACATGATTGATACCTAAACACAACTTTTGCATCAGAGTCATCTGGTAAACCTTTTTAAAAAGACAGATCTTCAAGCCCTAATCCAGACCTATTTACTCAGAATCTCTAGGTTCTGATGAAGCTAAGGTATCTGTTTGGGGGGAGGAAACCATGAATTAATTTGCAGCACACTGATATATAATAACTAAGATGTGCCAAGAACTTCTCCAAGGCCTTTATAAAATAGTTTTTATTTCTCTATTGAGATTACATATTTTAAGTCATTGTCATCATATTTCCCTTTAATACTCTAACATAATTTTATTTTAATCTTCGAACATATTCTTAATAGGCACTCTGAAATGTTTATCTGCTAAACCTAATGTCTGGGCCCACGTCGGAGGAAACTTCTATTGAATGCAATTCCTGCCAAGTATGGGTCAACTTCCCAGTTTCTTTACATGTCTCCTAACATTTTGTTGTTGAAAACTAGACATTTGAAATAATATACTGTTAGCAACACTTGATTCAGATCTCTTTCCCCTGAGAATAATTGCTCTTGTGAAATCTTTTTAGTACCATGACTGCATTTAAATGTGCAGAATCCATCTCCCCCATAGTGTACAGTTCCTATGTCACTCCTATTATTGTTACTGCTGTTGTTATTTTCATTCTGACTTTTATTTTCTCACCTGGCTTCCTAGGGATCACCTGTCTCTGCAAAGCTTAGTGATCAGGCAACAACTGAACGGAGACTTTTCACAAAAACCGTGAACACATAATATGATCTCTGACCTCTGCTGCATGATCTGAGTGTTAGGAACAGCGTTCAGAATCCAGGACACGTTCAAGTCAGCCTGGGTTATATTTCTCATCGACACATGTAGATAGCTTCCAGTTTGTCAAGAAAGCACAGAGAACTTTGGGTTCTTTCATTTCCAAGTTTTCCTGGTTATGCGTCAGACTGGCCCTCTTGTCTCCCCACCTCGGTCCACAACCTCAGGCAGAGCTGCGGGTTTTCCCATCAGTTTTCCGCAGCGTTTACTGCTTTTACTGACAACACTGCTAGGTATGCATTCCCACCCTCCACTCCAAACCAAGCCAGTTTTCCTTGGCAGCAAAGTCACTGAATTTCAAGGCCAGCCTTACCCTAATGAAAGGATCATAATGACGCGCATAGCTAAGGAGTTCCGGGGTGTGGTGGGGACAGGAGCAGCCCAAGCTGAAAGGCTTTAAACTTCTACTGGTCATACCACAAGTTCCGCCAGCTTTTCATAATTAAATGCCTCCCAATTTCTTACATGGCTTTGTTTAATTTCCAGAGCCCTAAAATGGTTGCTGTTGACAATTTTGTCCAGTTTTATACTTGTTTGGAAGTAAGAGGATTTGCCACTCTTGTGACCCCATCATCACCAGAAGTTCCTCTAAAGACTACAAATAATTACTGACTATAAATCCTTAAAACAACTGTATGAGGTTAGGTATTATTGTTATTATGACCATTTTACAGAAGAAGAAACTGAAGCATGGAAAATTACATTTTCCATGATCACAAATCCAGTAAGAATGAAATGAAGATTTGAAGCCTGGTAATTCAGTTCCCAGATTCATGGTCTTAGATTTTGGAGAGGCATTAAAGTAATGCCTCTCCAAATGATAATGACAATCAGCAGCAGGTCTGGGGACTTCTCATAGAGGTCACAGTTAGGGTGTACTGTGTGCTTCTAGTCTTGGAGAAAGAAAAGCAGAAAAGGAAAGAGTGCCCGATGGTCAAATATTCAATGAAATTGGTCAGTCAACATAATCAACATAAAGAAATTCCAAATAAAAGCCTTTTATTCACACTACTACTTTGACATTTATTCTAAGATGTATGTTCAACTTATGTCTACTTCAACAAAGGAAAAAAGAAAGCATCCCAACAAGTGTAATCCAATCCATCTTGCAGCCTTGACAATTGAAGAAAAAAACTTGTGGGAGGCCCTGGGAGCAAAAGAATCAATACTGCAGCTTTGTGCAGTGCAAATGTGAATACTGCCAGATAGCAGGCGCTTAGAGTACAATGAACTGTTTTGCTCCATTTTCTCCACTCTGAACAAATGATTTTGAAAAGACAATTTTTCCCCCCAAGCTATAAAATGTCAAGCAACAACTCTCTGTGCTTTAGGCTGGTGATTGGAATAAATACCTCCCAGCAACAGGTGCAGTGACTTAGGCCTGAAATCTTTCACATTCAGGGGATAACTCCTAATAAACAGATGCACTGCTACCAGATGGGAATTTGTGAGACCAGAATTGGAATTCTGTCACTGAATTTTGCATCATTTATGAGCATTTTTGCAAGGAAATATGCTACTGTGGCAATAAATAGTACATGCTGCTATAAGCTTAGACGTGATTGGGAACATTTTGCTTTCCTGACATTGTCTCCATTCAGTCTGCTTTTTGCACATTTCTGTAAAATCACGCACTCCTATAAAAGTCTTCTTATTAACTGTAATGTAAAAACTTCAACTTTTCTGGTACGGTTTTTCTTAATTACTTGGCACTAAACCCTGTCATGGATGCTAGTGTCCATGCTGTCTAGGGTTCCAGTAAGCACCACGACTTCTGATTATCAGAGACCTCGACGGGACTGAGGCTGTGACTTCAAGTGCTACTGAAACATTAACTCAGGCCAGAGTCTATTACCAGTGCTGGCATTTGAAATCTCTGACTTATTCCTGTTTATATATGTTAATGAGACTTCTTCCTAAAATGGAAATGAGAAAAATTATTAATAAGGAGGGGACATGATTTCAACCAAGTTGAACTCTAGTTTACAAGCTTCCAGAAGACTTATTTTCAATTCATTAGAATTTAGATGAAAAGCGAATATGAAATGCAAACCTAAAAGATAAAAATATTTCACTAGAAGTTCAACTTTTTCATTTATCTCTGAATATCCATGCGGTCATCAAAATAAAATTTTAAAAAGTCAAGGACATATAATAAAACTTGCCTTTGCATACTAAACTTTTCTTTGTATACAGCCTGTGAAAAACTTATTTCATGTAAGTTTGCAAACTGTCACTCTATTGTTTCGGTTACCCTGTTCCTCAATTTAGGAAATAACTTTATCAATCAAAACCTCAAATACCTAAATTTTTTATTAACATTATGATCCTTTTAACACGTCAGTATTATGTGAGGAGCCTAAATTATGACAGTGGAGAGAGAAAAAAAGCTATTTTCACCTTTGAACTTGTTTTCATGCCAAGAATAAAGAAGAAAAAAGAATGCAATGTCATTTTCCAGCTTAAGCACACTGACCTTGAAAATGTAGCAATTTGAGTGTAAGTAAACTTGGTTATGAGCATGAAACACCAATCAAATCCTTACAGAAATATAAAGTGCTTGCAAAAGAAAGCGTTCAATTTAAGATCACGTAACTACACAATAATCAACTCACTATACACAAGTGATATGCCTTGGCTTCTTGGGCCATTTATTTACAAGCTGTTTCTTTTTGTTTTTGAATATATTTTAAATTGTGAAGAATTTCAAACAAATTGTTTTCTAAGAAGAATGTTTAGTTTTAAGCAAAATCAATTTATATTCAAAATACTGTGAATTAAACTGGCATACGCAAAAAATTCATAACAAATAAATGCTTGATGAAAAAATGAATGCATAATTAAATCCAATTACAGAAACAACAAGGGTTTCTTGAGATTCACTAGATAACAAAATACAGGACACATTTTGCAACTCACAGTTAAAAATTTATTTTTGGAACGCCGTTAGTAGCTAGGTTCAAATATTACTACTTCTGAAATCCTCTTGGTATTTTAGGCAGAAAGTATACGAGTCCTTCTAGACATTTTTGGGATTAAATTCCTCATTAAAAAGAAATTAATCTCTCCACTAAAAAACTTGTAAACCACTGATTAATAGTTCACAAGTGTCACTAAAATAAAGCAATTTATAAGTTATAAAATACTATCAGTTTAATTTTAAACTCTAGAAGAAAAATTCCTGATAAGCATGTCTGTTAAAAATAATATATGCCACAAAGAGATGCTATAAATAGTCTCTGCATATAACTGCAACGTCTTCCAAGCTCACAAATATAGAATATCTAATTCCTATCTCCTTTTTTTAGAAAAAATAGTGAATTTTGTATTAAGCCACAGGGTCACCCTAACCACTCAGTGAATATGTTTAAACTCTTCCCTCTGCACAGAATATTTTACATATTTTTCTCTTAGACAATAATTAACTCTCCACAATCCAGTTCAAGGCTTCCCTGATAATGGGGAAAGGAAAATCTGAGCTCAGATGTGAGTCAACTATTTTCTTTCTTCTAGTAAAAATTTACTGAGGGCCTACTATGTGCCTGGGACCCTTCTAGACACTTGGGATATAACAGTGAACAAAAATGTCAATGATCCCTGGGCCTGACTTAACTTACATGAGAAGCGAGTTGTGGAGGAAAAGTATCTTCTCTGGATCCCCAAAATAATGCCAAAACTTAACAGAGGCACTTTATACTGCTCTCTTTATAGAGGGCATGAAATAAAGGTGTTAAATAAATGGATGTATGAATACGTTAAGTGACTGAACAACTATGACCTTCTCTACCAGAGCCCATATCATACGCTTAAGATTCTCTCTATTTATATATCCCTTCCCGACTTGCGCTGCCCAGCGGAAAGCAGCTCGTCCTATTTACTTCCGTGCTCTTTCCGGTACAGTGCGTGGCACATAGCAGGCATGCACATTGTACTTCATTTTCTCTTATATTTTATTTTATACTCTAATTCCTTATGTAAAAAGATATTGAACATACCCAAGAATACAAAACAAAAATATTTTTGTGGGAGAGAGATAAAACACGACTTTATCTTTTCATGTGTCAGTTTTAAAGTTTCCAGCTTTGAAGTTTAAGCTAAGAAAATGTTTTATTAAAAAGTCAGATGTCATGAGATCAAAAATATAACAAAGATGACATCCCCAAATCAGGGGGACTTAACTATGAAATACACCCTTTAATGACTGACCTGCTCAAGTTCAAAATCATCCAGGAGTTGAGGTTTTTAGTCACATAAAAGCATCACGAAAAGCAGAATATCAATTTAACCCCTCCCTCCTTTTACTTCCCCCAGAAGAACAGGCAACACTCTATTTATTATTTTTTATAACTAGTTAAAACTGGTTTAACTTTAAGTAGTTGCTATCAGAAATTCAGTTTCTGAAGTCATACATATTGTACCGTCAAATTAAAATTCTTAACTAGTTCTGAATAATTTATTCACTGATAACAACAACAAAACTTGAAAGTAATCACAAAGTAACAAAACATCAATTCCATTATTTCCTCAGATACAATTTATTTCTATTTCCATAGTGATCATCTAATGTAATCTTTTCACAATTTTATTATTTTTTTGCTGTGCTTCTGTTACCAGAAATTCCATAGCTTCCCTGACTACACCCAATCTCAGAATGTTTGTTCTTAAAAGGGGTTAAATAAGACACAAAAAAACAAAATTAGGACACTTGTTCCCTCATCCAGTGACTCACCCCCCGGAAGTCTTTCTCTTCCTTTGCTGTGTTAGTTTGATGAATAAAGCTACTTAGGGATGGAGAACTCACTTAAAGTATTCCCAGGCAGGTCTCCCAGATCCAAGAGTCAAAATTTGGATTCTAAGACTTTTTGTTAATGCCTTGTTATCTTTAATATAAACAAGAAAAGTTTTTTTTAATCCACACAAAATTATCAGCCATTTCATTTTTAAATATTTTCATAATTCCATCTTTCAAAAGGTACATTTAAGTCTAATCACAAGAGGGACAACAATGCACATGAATATAAGATTTTCAAGTCAATTAACTTTTATTTGGCAACAATGATTTCTAAAGGTATAAAGGAGTTACCAGTGTAACAAGTGGCTTCCTCATTAAAGGTATCTACTATAAGGGGGACAATTAATACCAAGTCTAAAATTCATTTAAGTTAACTACATTGAAACTGCACTGGAACCACCCACTCATTTCACTCAGTCCCAAACAGGAATTCAAATGCACTCACATTCAACCACAACTGACTCAAACGGACGAATGTCCTAGAAATGGAAGGCTTTCAATCTCCACATACATGAGGTATTATTCCTCACTTGAGGTTGGAAAGATTCAGACAGCCTGAAACCAGTCTCAACTCTTATTTCTTGACTTTTCACAAACTGTTACCCACACTAACATTTAGATCATTTTAAAAGTGTCAGACATTTAACCTTTCTCCCACTGAAGGGAAAAATTTCCTTTCTTTCTTCTTATATGCTATAAATCACTCTTTCCCCCAAACCGCAAAGACCATTCTTGAAGTTAGGACTTTTTTTTCTTTTTAACTAAACACACTAATACTTTTCAGAGATAATAGAAAGAATTTCCTGCTAAAGGGAAGATGTCATTTTCCAACATGGTCCTAGAAGAAAAAAATAAAATGTTTGCTAAAGTACTTTCTCACCTTAAAAAATAACTGATTAAACCAAAGGTAATTTTTTTCTTAAAATTTCCCCTTTTCCCCTAAACAATGCCTAAAATTTTATTCTAAATTATGCATGAAATTTTTTTAACCCAAATTTAAACTGTCACTACTGACATATAAGGCTCTTCCTTTACCACTGAAGATTATTTTTATCACATGAATAGTTGTGAAGATAAATTTCTAAAACATATACAAGAGCTATAGGAACAACTCACCAAGTATGTAAGAATATTTTAAAAATTACTTCAGTCAACATTGCACTACTATGCTATTACTTTTCTCAATGTTCCTGGGCCAATTAAAAACTGTAAAATGACAAAATGAGTGAAACCAAATGCTGCAGTGAGCGCATTTTGTGAATTTCACTCCAAAATGCAAAGTCAAAATAATCAAAATCACCACCAAATAGAAAATAGCAGTTTTAATATTATCTCTTACAGACATCTTTGGCAACCTCACCCAGAGATTGCTCATTCATTCATCCACCTGTATTTGTGTCCATAGCTCATTCTAATTCTTCCATCTGACTCTGGAATAAGTCACGGAAATTAACAATTCTCTAATCAAAGTAAACTCCATCACTTCCACAAACTACCGAGAGCCCACTCAGTGGAAAAAGTCCTCCCTGAAGCAAAATGATGACTTACAAAACTACTAACTGTGATGCTATGAGATAAAACAGAAACCACTTATATGAAGGTTATAAAATAACTTCTTAAATGACAATATAATTACTTTGATTTCATGGGTGGTTTTGGTGTTACTATTTTTGTGTTCTGAGGTTGAGGTTTGTCCCTTTTGTTGTTGTTCTCTCTTTTGGTTTGATTTTTAATGAAAAGATGAGGTTCCAAAAAACACACTCAACTATGTTCAAATCTGTGTCACCTGAACATTCAGGGCGAGAGGGAGGCAGAGATAAAGGGATAATTTAAATCCGACACTGTAAAGTTATAAGGTGTTGCCTTAAAAAAGAAATAATACCACTTTTCTGCACAGTTAAAATTATATCCTTTCTTGTATTTAACTTCCAAACTGAACATCAATGAAACTAAGAAACAGCATGGTGGAAAATCCAAGTGTGTAAGCCCTGACCTACATAGACAACCCACTGTCATCCTTCCTAGTTGCTCCCTACAGACACCAAGAGTGCGGAGGCAACACAGCAGTTCCAGTGTCTGGTTTCAGACATCCTAACAAGTGACAGTTGACCCTTGCATAACATGGGTTTCACCTGCCTGTGTCCACTTACACGCAGATTTTTTTTCAACAAATGCTATAAAATATATTTTCTCTTCCTTATGGTTTTCTTAATAACATTTTCTTTTCCCTAGCTTAACTTTATTGTAAAAACACAGGAACACATATAAATACAAAGTATTTGTTAACTGTGTTATGTAACTGGTAATATTTCCAAATAGCAGGTTATTAGTAGTTAAGTTTTGGGGAAGTCAAAAATTATACATAGATTTCTGACTGTGTGGGGTCCACACCCCTAACCTTCAAGTAGTTCAAGGGTCAACTGTATAAGGAGCTGCAGGAGAAATGGTTCATAGGAGCCCCATTTGAGTCGGGGCTGCTATGCCCTAGCGTTCTACTCAGTTACCTTCTTGCTGTTTGTTGCAAATTTCCCCCCTCCCCGAACTGAATCTAGCCTTCTTCCCAGTATATCCCACGATTGCCACTTTGCTGATGTTTGTGTGCTAACCCTTATTTGCTGAAAGGTGGATGAGTGATCTATTTTTATGAAATTAACTATTATATTAAAAAAAAAGTAAATGGTACCTGTGAAACCATGGTGCTATGTAGAAAATGCCATTTTTTATTCCATATAATTCATCAAAATGTACCAATTTAATCTGCTTACACGAATTGAGTCAAATAATGTATTCATAATCTAAAATCTAGTATGTGCATTTCTGCCTTTGTAACTTTCTTCCTACCATTCTCCCCACTGGGAATTCCTTCCCGCAGGCTCAGCTTCCCCTCCTCCACCTCGCTCAGGGGTCAGGAGCTCCCTCTTCAGGCCTTCTGTAGCAGAAGACATAGTATGAAGCTATCAAGAAACTAACTTAGAAGGGAGGCTTGATGCAGAGACGAGGTGATAACTTTTGCATTTAGGGCACAAATTATGTGCCTAAGACTCCCCAAATCACAGTAACATGTTATAGGTTTGTCAAAGAAAAGCATTAAAGGAGAGATCACTGTGGGTTATCATAGTGCCTCCCATACACTACTCTTGTACACTGAGTTTTGCTGAGAAGGCAAAGAGCCAGGACATACACATTCCTAAGGATGCCCCCGAGATTGTGGAAACAAAGAATTGCTCCTGCCCTTTAGTGAGCTGCTCTCTCCATCTCCCTGGTCTTGGAGGTCTGATTTCTAGTTTCTGCTCTGCTCTGCAACAGTATTCTGGCGAGCCGGTGAGCCGCATTAACTTGTAGCAAAGTATCCACTTATATCTCACAGGCTGGCTAATAGTGCTTGCTTGCTTCCTGTGTTCTTGAAAACCTACGTCTTGGCTGCACTGTCTTGAAAGTCTTGGTCTTCTGGGACAAGAAGGCTATTTCTAGGAACTTTTGAACCATATGCTATTTCGCAAAGGTACGCTGTTCAGCACAGAGCATATAGATGCCTCTGTTTGAACCTAGGTGCCTCTGTTTTCTAGCTGAGTGATGTTGCTCAGAGGTAAAACTCTGAACTTCAGTTTCCCTATCTGTAAAATCAGGAAAATAATAATTCCTGTACCTCATAGGATTTTCTAAGGATTAAATAAATTACTACATTTTAAAGTCTTCAAAACAGTGTTTGGCAACTGTAAGTGCTCCACTTTGCCAGAAGACTCTTCTTAAAAGTGGTGCATTTGACACCAGGGCACAAGTTCTGGATTCTATCTCCAGAGAAATAAGGAAACAGCCTAATTGGTAAATTACCAACCAGATGTAATTGAATAACTCATTATATGTAGATAATTTTCAGATTATGAAATCATAATTACAGGTCATTAGAGATCAGCTAGTCCTTATTGTTCCCAACTCTGTTCCCTATACTTTGAGGACTCAAAGTTCATTTGCCAATTGTGCGCGTGTACTTAGGTGCACATATGGACACAGTACACTGGCCATGAGTCAGGAAAAAAGACAGAGGTTTGCAATGCCTTAGTATATTCTCCACACAGTGTACATTATCTTACTTAATTATCACAATGATCCTGACTGAATCCACAGAATATCCTGGAAGCTTGTTGGAGTCTTCCCTTTTTAAGATTAGAAACAGAAGAAATCCCCCCTGAGGTGTCTTCTCTGACCAAAATACCCAAGCTACCTTAAACCTTACCTCTGAAACTGACTCCTAATTATGACAATACACCACGGACATTCTCTGTGCTTAGCACATGGCTTCAAACTCATCTACTTATGCATTCCTCCTTTTAAGGCTAAAATTTCCTTGAAGGCAGAAATAAATACTTACTCTTGTTTTTATCCCAAACACAGTGCTTGGTTATATAAGCACTTAACTTGATGTTAATTTTACAGCTCAGAAAATGGAGACTATTCAGATTTATCCAAGGTCACATTAATAAAAAAGGAATCAGAGGAACGGTTTTAATGCTCCTCTCACTATACCAAGCTACCTTGTCAAGTTCTATCAGTAGTTAATTTTTGAGATTCCAGGCCATTTCACTTCAGCGCCCTTTTAGCCTATTTTACCATGGGTATTACTGCAATCCTAAGAAATCTTTCCCAGGCATTTAAATTAAATCCATCAAATGCACATTTAAAGGGACACAAATAATTTTTTCACAGATGTTCAGAGGTTATTTTAAACTTATTTTGTATACTATATATTTGACAATGTAATTCCTTCATCTAATTACAATTCATATATTATAAAAGTGGAAATTTTATTTGAAATTCTGATGGGCAAAATGTCAAAGTCATCCAAAAGTTAGTAACAAACATTTTGATGATACCGTAACTTCACTATATGTAACATTATTATGCAATTCAGATGTCAGCGTTTTTAATTGCCCAAGCCAAATGACCGAAAACTATAAAATCTCTGTAGGTTTCACACACACACAAAAAAACAGACTACAGGGTTCTATATTTTGATCTATTGCCTTGGTGAACTTTGCTTCACTGTCTAGTACAAAGTCAGTTTGTTGAATAGATAAATCACCATAATAAAATTTCATATCATTATTTCTGAGGAAATATGCTTGCCCAGACATTATTTTGTAATAAGTATGTACTGGCAGTCTATAAGGACATGTCTTCTGTGCTTATCAAAAAACAAACAAACGAGCAAACAAACAAAAACAACAACAACAACAAACCCAGATTATTCTATACATGGGAGCTACAGAAAAGTTTTCCTAATCCGTATAAAGCTTTTAGGAGGAATCTGCTTTCTGAAGATGAAAACCAACTGCATATATTTTTATGTAGGGATTGTCATCTTGCCAAGGACTCTATATCGCAGTCTCCTATTTTACTAACAATTTTACCTTAACCAAAATAATCAGATGTACTCACTCTTTCTAAATATTCTTACCATTTACTTTTTCAGACTCAATGTGTTATATATGTTACATAGTCTGAAAAAATAAGAGATACAGTGGTGTCAAAAATCTAGTAACTTCAGCAACAAAAATTATGTAGCTGTCTTTAATAAGCAACTCCACTATTTTCTCAGGTACAATTGCAAAGCTTTTCATGATCTCTTCCTGGTGTGCATAACACTATATGAAATCACAGGCTTTCTGACTAAAGATGGAAAAGAAAGTCTTCATGAGGGTACAAACAGTTCCTATTGTGTTCACAAACTACATTCACAGCACCTAAAATGGTGGGTACTTGGCTACTATATGTTAACACGCCAACAGTAACTTATCATACGTCCCAATGTTATTAAATTAAATGTTAATTCCTTGAGATAATTCCATTTGTAATTTTTTGAACTCTAAGTCCTATTATTTACTTTACTTTTATTGCATATCTCCATTGTTTGGTTCATTTATTCTTCACTGGATAAGCAAAACACAATATGCTGAATGAAATTTTGCAGTTTCAACTTTTAAGCAGCTCAGTCTTAAAAGTATGAAGTGGAAGCACATCATACAATGAGGTAAAGGTGAATATCCTCACAAAAGATAGAAAATTATCTTGACAGGAAATTACGTTGAGGAAGGTTCCTTGGGAAAAGCAACATGTAAAAATCTCCAATATTGAGAATATGTAACGTGAAACAGGGGTGTGTGGCCAGGAGTGAAAAGACAGAAAGACCACATCAAAGTCATTTTCCAACCTACTGAGATTATTTCATTCTAAGAACTTTCATTTAAAAAGTATACTACATTATATGAAATGCACAATTTTGGAAATATTCCATGAAAATATTGTTTCTCACTATAGTTTTTGTTTAATGAATAAGTCCAGCCTCAATTCAGTCACTCAACATTTCAAGTATATTTACTTGGGTATTTTGCAATGGTATCAAAAGCTGACCCAGTATTTCCAAAATACTAAATTGAAACTGCATAGGCTGAGAAACTCGGTGAAACTCAATTATTGTGCTGTATAAAGATTATCAAACTAATTTACTGTATATTCTAAGACAAGTTTCTGACTCACTGTAACAGCCTCCACTCTCATCATTGTGGGAATGGCCCTTCTAAAATTCTCCCATAACTCACTGTCTCCATACCTTGAGTCTGTCTGTACTTGGTTGGAACACCACTCCGCTACTTTTATCCTTCTAGAAATAGATTCAGTTCTAGCAGACCTAATAGGTTTGACAGCTTGCCATGCCTAAGTATGGCATACAAGGCCTCTTGACTTTCTAGCCACATCCAAAATGTCCAGACTTGTCTCTCTCAACTCTGCTCCCCAAATGAATCAAATCATACTTATCTTTCAATATATTCTAATGTCATGAGGTATTTTCTAAGCCTGACAATCAGAGTGAATCATCTGCTCTTTACACTCTTACAGTTTTTATACAGGCCTAAATCATCACACTTAGTAATTAGGAATAATTACAATTTATATAAGTACTATTCTCTCAGAGTATCAAGACTTGCACCTTTCTTATTTATCTTTCTACTCCTAAAAGTATCTGCATATGATAAATTATATTTTTTAGCTGCAATCTAAAAATAAATCTAAGTCATTAAAATTTCATTTGGGGATACTGGAACTGGGACAGAGACTTTTAGCGCACCCCTCCTAAGATTTCTTTACACGTATTATATATTTTAACAATATCCCACAGGCATAATACTACATATCAAAAGAAAACATATTTATTATGTTCACATAAAACTTTCATAAAACTATTCTTATTATATATAATGTACTCTATTTGCTATTCTCTTTCATTTAAATGCAGTTCATACCCACTAAAATACTGTCTTCACAAACTGATAATGGTTGGCAATCTACAATTTGAAAAGTACTAGTCTAGTTCAAATCTTAAAGAAATGAGAATCCGGGATGGCTATAGGAATTCCCCAAAGTTCCTGAACTAGCTTAGCTAAGGTCAGACATTACATTCTAAGACAGCAGTCGCACTGCCTAGGCAACTGTTCTGCACAGTCTCAATGTACATTCTGTGTATTCTTCCAGCGGGTTCAGTAAAAATCTGAAGCTTCCAATGAATGCTTAAAGCTCTACTCTGGACAAGGAATGAATCTCCTTTAATATTTAATATCACTTATAAATTTACTTATAATAATCCCTATTAAATAGCAACAATATATACTCAGAGTGTCTAGCTTTGGCTAATTACACTAGAGGGCATTTCTCAATATCTCTAGACTTCAACACTAAGTGCATCTTTCTCAGAAAGTGTGTCACGTTCCTGGAATTTCAGAGCTATGGTCTTTTAATCCATTACTAGTTTTCTACCAAGGGATTACTGTCTTGTTTTTCTTACATTAATTATATATAGAATCCTCAGGCAGAAATTCTGACAGAATGTAAATGAGCTAAGCAGATGCTATTTTAATTAAAAAGAGTATATGCAAATAATTCATTTTTGAATAGGAATTCAATAAAGGTTTAAAATTATTTTTATTTGTCAGTTTTTGTTGTTTAAATAAAAACCCCATGCTAAAAAGCTCATCGCATTTGATTATTATTAATGCAGAATAAGTAGTCAACTTAGAGCTTCATCTGCAAGTTAATAAGTATCTGAGAAATACTTGGGAAGAGAAAACATAGGAAATACAAAATTATCTGATGGTTAACTCACTTCAAGAAGGTGAACTTTTGGGCAATATGAAAGGTATACAATTATGTAGATAATTACAAAAATATATATTTTACATCTAAAATAATATATTGTAATACCAACTACTTTAAATTGCTTTCAACAAAAAAGCTAAAATGCACTTGTTGCACCCATACTTCTCAGAAGAGTCCCGGGAGGGGGTCATATGTGAGTTTTTAGTAAGTGCTGATTAATAACATCACCCAACATAAGATCCACTTAAGTTAACTGCTACCTAAAATGGCTTGTCTAGATTTTCACAAAGCTAAGGTTAAGCCTAATTGTCCCCATTTAAGAGTAACATCAGTTTGGAATTGTTTCAGTGTACATCTTAACAATAGCTAACAGGATATTCAAATATGAGGGAAAAAATTATGGGAATCCCAATCCTTAATTAAATCACAGAATGAAGTTTTAAAGTAGTAAATAATAAAGCACAATGAATCCTCAATCTGGTAGTCATGGAAACTACTTTGTCTCTGCCCTAATTGCTGTGATCCCCCATCTTGCCCTTTTTGACACCATGGTTTGTCATGCATTCTGGTCAAAAACTGAGCAAGTAGCTTTTCTATTCCTCTCAGTCAATCATGTAACATGCACAGAGCTTGACTGAACAGGGCCTGCAACCATACAAATGCTGAATTCAAAGCCTTTCCTTTTCTATGTGGAGACAGTAATTAACTAGTAAGCAGTAGTATATACTTATCAAGCTTCAGATCAGAAATGGAACCAAAGCACCTTGGCAGTCCTTAGAAGCTGTGTTTATAGGAAGTTTTTACTAATTGGAACAAGTAATCATTAATATCTTAACATGAAATCTCAATTTTAAAAAATCCTTTGAATATTATAAAGATGAAATATTAAGCCTGAAAAAGATATAAAGACAAATATTTACATTAAGACATAAATTTAACATTTATAAATCAAATACTATAAGTAAAACAGTAAAATCAGTGCCAAATATGTTATTCATAGCTCAAAATGGTTTACTTAAAACTTTTCCCTCATTATTTCAATTTTTATATTAGTCATTTTTAGAATAATAACTATCAAAAAGTGAAATCCTGAAACAAAATTCACAATTTTATGTCCCTAATTCTACACAGTCTCCATTATTTCCTATTAAATATGTTGATTTTCTTAACTACGGTCCATTAGAAAAACTTGTTTTCTAAAATAATTCTACTTGTTTTCAAAAGTACTATTTTAGTTCATTTTGTTATATTATTTTGGAACACTATTTTTTAGATCACCTAATTTTGAAGTTTACTCTATTCAACTACCAGTGTAAAAGCAATATTATAAATATGTTTTTAATTCTATCAGCCTACATTAAAAATCAAAATTATCTTTTTCAACAACAGGGCAAATACCATTATTCAATGTATGTATTTTTTCTGTTTTACTTCCTTAAACTCAATATTATATTCTTACTTAAACTAAATATTATGGGTCACACATAAATCACGTTTGTCTAGAACTGTTGACTCACCTAGCTATAAAGATAGTAACACTGATTATAAGAGTTTTTGAGAGAGTTACATGAAACAATGTATGCACAAGGTTAAGTTCTGTTCAATACATGCGGGGTGGAGCAAAAGTAGGTTTATAGTTCTGAGTATACAAGACAGTTTATTCTTATATTATTATTTATTAATTATTGTATAATTTTCCATAGGAACAACTGTAAACCTATTTTTGCCACACTGTATTTAGTCAGAAATCATTCATTAAATTTTAGCTTTCATCATTATCAATTTCCCCATTTTTAATTTAAAATTAAAATACCAGGCAAAAATACTACACAATTTGGAAGAGCGGATCAAAAGACTGGTAAAACTTTACTAAAAAAATTCCACAATATCCTCTAAGAAACTGCATTCTGTTAACATATAATTCTAGGAGGAAAGAAGGTGGCAAGGTTCTTTAAAAATAATTCACAAAAATGAGGCTGTTCTCTTAGGATGAACAATGAAGAAACAATTTTATCTGAAAACAGAGAACAAAAATTCTTACCAATCCAGAACATTTATATAAGTGTAAATTAGCAACTAAAGACTTTATTTTCCTATTTGTAGTGTGTCCCTTCTACAGTGCCTATAATTCTGACTGCAAAAATAGCATGCACGATAGATAGATAGATAGACAGATAGACAGACAGATAGATGATAGATAGATAGACAGACAGATAGATAGATAGGCAGGCAGATAGATAAGGAGAAAGAAAGAAAGAAAAGGAGAGAGGGAGGGAGAGAATTAGGGAGGGAGAGAAAACCTGTATCTTGCCTAAGCAGGTAAGCAAGAGAACTACCAAAGAATTAAAAAACAATGTAATTATTATGGGAATTCAGGTAGAACATTAGAAATGGAAAAATAATAAAATTGAACTGGGTGATCCCTGGAAGAAGAGACTCTAGCATCAACATTTGGTGCAGTATCAGGAGAACCCGGGGTAACTCACTAGGTAAAGTAACCAGGACAAAAGAAATCTCATAGAATGAAGTTTACTGGTTAAGTATTTTCTCCCCATTTCACATTAAGTCCTAATAAGCTCATCTTAAGTTAAAAATATCCTAAGTGAAAAATGCATTCATACACATAATCTACTGAACATCACAGGTTAACTTAGCCTACTCTAAACATGCTTAGAATAATACCTTAGCCTACAACTGGGCAAAATCATACCCTGCCATTGCCAAGCACCATAAGAGACTACTGTACCACAAGAAAAGATCAAAATTCAAAGTTGTTTCTATAGAATGTGAACTACTTTCACACCACCGCAAAGTCAAAAAATCGTAAGCCGAATCATTTTAAGTCAAGGACTATCTTTGTTTTATTTTAAAACTAATAACTACAAAGTGTCCTTGAAAATAGGAGGGCAGAGGGTATTTATATATCTTTGAAAATCTATGTCCAAGCTTCAATACTCACCTAAATAGGTGTGAAAACAACATGATCCCAAATGTTCCTACTGGCCACACAATGTTAATTAGACACTTAAGCAAATATTGGTAGCTAATTTTTTTGGTACATCCAATAACTCAAAAACAAAATTACTTTCATAATATTGTAGTACTCAAGTAGAAGTATTAGATGTTACACTTTTTTAAAAAATTTCTCTGCTTCAGTTCTCATATAAAATACACCATCATGAAAATAAAATGGGTAACTTCTCAGGCCAAAGCAACATATCCTATAAAATCCTTTCTCTCCCAATGAAACACACTATTCCTTATCTTAGCTGGGGAAGTTAATTATGTGCTTTCCTTCCACAAACCAACTGATGTTGCCAGCTACATTCCAACTAAGATCAACAGAGACAGTTTGAGCTGTCAACAAAAAGACATAATTAAGTGGGAAAAACTGCTGTCAATAAATCATGGCCACGACACTTAAAGCTCTGGAAACAAAGAGGGACAACAAGATCTGGACTCCGCTGTATAGCCAATGCATCTTAACCACTAACAAATTGGGTTAAAAAAGAATAATCTAAGAGAAAGCTAACAAAAACATATTTGTGGAGAACTTTTCTGCAACTGAAGGCTGAAACATGTTTTCCTCAACTAGGATTTCACAAAATAAAGCCCTACATAAAATGGTTGAGGGTCTGTTTTCCCAATTCAGATAATCTAGATGCACTGGAGAGAACCTGACGTATTCCATACAACAGATGACTTAGGTCTTAATTATCTACCAGAACCAGGTGAAAGGGACTAGCAGAGCATCTGACAAACTGTAAAAACAGACTCCATATTTTTCAATTTAAAAGATGTCATGGAAAAAGGCATTTAGTCTCTCCCTCAGGGTTATCTTCTACCCATGAAGTTAATTTGCATGTTTACAATGTTTCTAATTTTGCAAACTTTGTTCACATTTATTATGTCATTATCCATATAAATAGCTCTAATTATTTGGACGTTTTTGGCAGAAAGCATTATTTTTTTTTACTGAAAAAAGGGTATTTTTTACTGTTAAATTTTTTTAGATAAAATTAACTTTCATTGTGATGAATACCAGAGAGCCTAGAATATATGTGGAACAAGTATATTTGGCTAAATCCTTCAGTAAGTTTGCTAGAAAGCAGCGTCTCTCAGTTAAACAGTAGTTGAAATCAGTAAACCCTGCAAACCAGAGGATTATTGGGGGACGGGGGGGAGTTACTGCCACTACAATGTTAAAGCCTGTAGATGCCGTTGTACTAGTTAAAGTCAGGATTTGAGGTGGTGAGGACCAAAGGATCTTATAATTGTGTTCTACAAAACACTCTAAGTTAAGAAAGACTTAAGGCTGACTTAATCTTCCATTTCTGCACAAATCAGAGAAGGTCTTTTAAGGAGACAAGGAACATCCAACTACTTAAGAAATAACTCCCCTGATGATATGTGAGGCTTGAGTAACATGCTAGAAAGCATTCCTTCCAACACGGGCACCCATAAGGTGTATGAAAAAGGCAAAACATCAGGGTGACTTGAAAATTTCTGATTTCCTTTGTTCAGATTCGGAATCAAATCTCAGCATATCGACAGGAACTGGTTTTTGTTACAGCGTTAGTAGTTAGAACTGAAAATCAAATTCACTATTTTATATTTGAGTTTCTCTAACACTTGATTTTTGACTACAGTTATGAAGAACAGTTATTATAAGAACTCCCTTGTGCTTCGTTACAAATATACCTTGAGCAAATGCATTTTAAATATTTTATTCTGGTTTAGGTAATTAATCACCAATTAAATAGTTATAAAGTTTCCAAAAAGGGCTGAAGAGTTGTCTAATGTTCTAGATGAAGAAATGAGAGTCTAGATCTAAGTGTCTGCCCAAGGATACGTATTTAGTGGCCATTTAGCAATAGAGAAAGATTGAAACAAATGATTTTTTAACTGTGATAATTCCAGTTTTTCATAAGTAATTTTAGAAGTTTCCTGTTTGCTCAATAAGAACCCTGTGTTTTGAGAATGGCTCAGTTTCTCCAGACATTTCCTAAACACGCTAACTGAATCTAGTCTTCTATGTGTTGTACTTCTAATCCTACAATGCCACTTTCAGTCTAATCCTTGACTGAAAATAATTCAGTAGTCTCAAGGCCACTCAGAGGTAGAGACCATCCCTTGGCAGGGTGGAGGCATGGGTAGAAGAGTGAAGCAGGTTAATTATTTTCGCATTGTATTTCATTGTTAAGCTAAAATTATTTGTTTTAACTAAATGGTTTTGAATGACATATCTTCTTTCAGAATGTACGTGTTTTAAAACTGTTAATTTTTGATATGAGCCAATTGTATTACAATCCAACAGAATCAAAATGCTACCATACTATATCATGTACATTTTTTAAAGAAAATAGTAATTCCTGGTGTGTTCAAGTATAGGACTATAAACCACATAGGCCTGTTATTTATTTCAAGTTTCCCTTGATGCTGCTTACTTTAGCTTTTTAGCCTTTTATGTGACATTGAACTGTTTTATAATTATAAAATAGTTGAAAAGGACAACCTGTTAATTTAAATGGAACACATTACAACATCTCTCTCTGGTACTGTAATGTTTTAATTTCTTTTTTGAAGACAAACCATTTGGAAAGTGACCATCTGCTCATGTGTTAGTATTATTCTGGAAAAGTAATGAATAAATATCCTTTTCTGTGAGAAAGGAACCATCATAATGAAAGAAAACAGAAAAATAATATGAAGCTAACAGACTGATTCAGTGCCATGTAAAAAGTATTTTTCATTAATAATTTACAACTTTCAAACAAAATAATTTTTAAATACATGCTTTAATCGAAAGTATACATAAATCTTCTAAAACCTATTTTCACACTAAGTCAAGGAACGTTAACTAAGCAAACAACTAAAAATCAAACTTCTTATCAATTATTCTCATATTTCTTCAACATCTATTCATATACACAGGCTATGTCCCCAACATAAACATCTTCCAAACATGTAAGAAATACACATAGTAACATATTTCATAGTTTCCTATATTTTCATGTATTTTGAAATATGTTCCAAAAATGTATGTGATCAGTATTCAATGAGCTAGGTAAAGTAATAGCTGCTTATTTACAAATACATTACTATAAGAATGTCAAATCCATTAAGATTTCTAACCTACGTTACAGTAATTTCTACATAGGTGTAATGTGTGACCCACAGCAGATGCATAAGCTGCGTACCTGACGAGAAACTCTGCCCTGTTCGGTTACAGTAGGGAAGAAAAGCAAGGCAGGCACCATAAGAGTCTTCCTAGGCTCACGGCGCGGGCTTTGAAAATCAGGAATGCATTTGCTGGGAAAACTATGACTCCCCTAAATCTCTCGGGGAGCTTAACAGAAAAGAATAAAGACTCCCCCCAAAATTCTAGTACAAATTTAAGACCAAAAACTGCAAAGCTTTCTTCATTAAACCTATATAGTATTCTAATACAGTAAACAAATGGAAAATTACAGATTTTGATAAATATTCCTAGTCTGTTTGTGAAATCTGTAAACCTTGGTTACAAGAGTTTTTCTTTCCTTTAAACACAATTAAACTGTCAAGCCTGACTCATGATTAACAACAGTTAAACATTTTCAACAGTTCTGATTGCTATGAAGCAGATAAGCTACACTCAGTAACTTTAAAGGGCAAAGTATCCATATAACTATGTATTTAAGCCAGCAGCAAAATTTCTTTTAAGATCTATCTCTAACCTTTTCCTCAAAAATATTAAGTGATTTTTTAAAAGGGTCTAGTGCTTCACAAATATTAATTTCTTTAATCCTCCAATAGTGCTATTACCATCCTCATTTTAAAGATAAGTAAACAAGGAACAGACAGATTAAGTGGCCCAAGGTCATAAACAGGAGAGGATTCTTGTTTAAGACTAAACAGGTTGAAAGTCACACTCAACCATTCTGGTCCTAGACTATGCTCTTAAGTACTATGTCATGCCGCATTAGTCATCTCAATTGAAGCAATAAATTTTGATGCACAGAGATAAAGGCAAACATTTTTTAGTTTGAAAGTCAATCCTGAGAAATATCCCACTTTATGTCATCTTAAAGTGAGACTATCTATCTAACAAAATGTTAACTTTGCTGGCACTCAAAAAAAAAAAAAAAAGACAAAACAAAAACACAGCAGGTCCTCAAATGCCATTTAATTATAATGTTGATGATGGGGTGGGGGGAATGTTTCCCTGCCGGTGCCACTTCGTGGAATTTGCACGTCCTCCCCAAACTCTGTGTGAATTTTCTCTGGGTACTATGATTTCTTCCTACGTCCCCACGGTGTGCACGTGAGGTGAACAGGCATGTCTGTACTGTCCCATTCTGAGGGAGTATGGGTGTGTATGCGCCCCACATCCTGTCCCTATGCAGGCTGGGGTCCCACCTTGTGCCCAGAGCTGTTAGGGACGGACCTCAGTCACTCACCACCCAGAAGTGGAATAAGTGGGTTGGAAAGTAATTACCTTACTTGTGTTTATTCACCTTTCTTAAATGTATGTATAGCTCACATTTATTATAGTGATTAGTATTAGAAGGGTTTGGGGTCTCTACTGAGATATGTGGTGATGTTTTTGTGATCAGAAATATGCTGTAGAAAGCATTCTTGTTTATATCAATTGGCCTATGGTAAAACTGGTTTCGTTATATGCTGTTTCACTTAAAGCTGCATTTTCCAAGACTCTACTGAAGACATTCAGTGAGGAATTAGTGTATTAAAAAGAGTGATTAGGCAGACAGAAATAGTAAGGCGATATTGTAGGATGAGGAGCTGAACAGGAGTGGTTAAGATGAGCACCCAGAGAATCCTGTTCCAGAAAAGTAATTGATTCTACTTTCAGTTCTACTCCATCAGAGGCTAAGTTGTTGATGTATACATGGTGGGCAAAAGTAGGTTTACAGTTCTTTGTATGGAAAATAATACAATCATTAATCAATTATAATACAAGAATAAACTCTGTTTGGCCTAACCACAACCGTAAACCTGCTTTACCCTCCCCTGTATGTACATCCAGGACCAGTCAGTCCGGAGCTTGGTTAAAACTAAGGCTGAGAGTTTCTGAGGCTGAGCTGCAGCAGCAGAGTTCGCTGCACATAAACCAAAGGCAGGGAATAACGGTAAATGTTAAGAATTTTTTCATTCGGAGGATTTGAGTTATTTTGATTCTGCCTGAGCAAACGTCATCATGAATGATTCCTCAAGTCAAAAATGAAGGGGTTAGATGAAATCATCTCCCAAGTCCTTTTAACTTCTACAGGATTTAATTTAGTCACTGAAGTTAAACAAGCCTTTATTGATACTCAAGTAACTCTACTTGTTATTACAGTGTAAATCGGGGTTTTCTCTCGTGGTCTGTAATCATCTAATAGAATCGATGGAAGAAGTAATTTTATATAGCACATTTAAATATGTGTAAAACATCACATATTTTCCACTTAGTATAATTAAGAGCTTCATGGGAAAATAATATATATTGACTACAATATAATGAAGATGTAGCCTTAAAAATAAATGTTGGCATTCTGAAATGTTATTTCATGGTAGAATACATACAAAGTTATGAAAGGAGTAAATGAAAAAAGAGATCAATATACAAGTATTTGCTTTAAAGTATCAAAGGATATGATAAAACCTACTTGAATCTCACTTTTGGCCAGGTATTAATTTTTTAAATATTTTTAATGCATTTATATCATATAAGTCAGATGTGGAAAGCATTTTGAAGGTTTAGCTTTTTTTTCAATATTCTAAAAGTTAACTTTTATGCCAACTTTTATGTATGTCAACTTTTTAAAGCTGTTCCATTGAAGACCAAAAAAATATGAAAATTTCTCAAGGTCTAGATTCTTATTCAAATGAATAAAGGATATTCCACAAGCACTTGATATACAGTATTCTCCTTTATGCACTTTAAAAAGCTGAGTTACTATAGCAAATGCATAACTGATTTATGGGAGAAAGAGTTCAAGTGAAGGACATATTGTTAACTGTGCATTAAAAAGGCAAGGTGGAAGAAAATGTACCTCTCTGGAACATTTTTAAAGCCATAATTAAAAATGCAAATGCCAGATACACGGGTGATGCTCTCCATTTCACACCAGCACGTAAGTCACATAATAAACCTTAGGTCCCCCTCCAGAAACACAACAAAGGGCAGGCAGGTTATATATTAAGTCTCAAATAAAAGCCAAGTTTTTCCCCCCATGTAAACATGTAAGAGAGTTCTGCACACAAATACTATTCTAAGGAATAAGATTTAACTGTTGTTCCAAATTTACAAAGTACATCAAAAATCTAAACACAACATGGTGCACTATTAAAGAGATTCAAAGACATCATAGTTCAAATCCTGCTTAACAATAACAATGCAATTAAAAGTCTATTGGACATAACACATTTTGTAATGTTTCTTTCCCTCATAAGCATTATAAAGGTGCTTTAAGAAAGTTTACTTAATAATCCTGTGCTCTGAAACATTATCCCATATCCTTATGAATAGCTACTCAAGTCAGTCACTTTTTCAACCAAACAGGAGATACGCATTATTAGGGACATGGGCTGGCAGCTGGGCAGTTGTTCCTTTGCTTGTCATATCCTTTAATGCGACTCTGATTTGCCTTTGTTCTGACAGTAGGAAACAGCTGCTTGCAAATGAGCCACCATCCCTGGGCTGCCTCTGTTATTCCCCACTTTTGTTTGATGAGGTCACTTACTGCAGGGATTTGGAGAAGAAAGGTGTGTAGCCTATAGAATTCAGTTTAAAACATAAGGCAGCCAGGTATTTTTCTTCTGGTAGCATGAGCAAATCAAACCAAAATAAAAAAAAAGTTTTGTGCTCATTTAACAAGTCACATTTTTTTCCTTTAATAACTGATTTGAAAACCTAGATGTATATCACAAAAGCAAATGACTGTTCCATAAATCCTTTTCTTTTTATCTATGTGACACTTATATGAAAAACAGACTTAGTCAAAAAGTAATATTTATAGACACATATTAATAAATACTAAGATGTTGCTCCCCTGCTGTTTTACAATGAGACAGTTCAGATCTGGGAGATAGAACCTGGAGAAACATTTTGGGAGAATTTAAGGATACCTTACAGTTTTTAAATTTTAATAAAAATTTCATGTATAAATAATTTCATTAAGGGTAAAAAGGCAGGGACTTGGAGGATAAAAAATTTCACAATTTCATTCTATGTTGAATGTAACCTTTAATGAACCTTACAAAATATAAATTAATATAGACTGAAACTTATTATTAAAATGTTTCATCTATATTCCACCATTGCTCCAAAAGGTATAATTGACACTATAAAGCATGGCTCACCTTTAATTTTCAGCTTGACCTATGATCTTCAGAAGGACAACGCTACATTATGACAATCTCATACAATTAAGTGGTTTCCAAAGAGAGGCATGCAGCAAGAGTGGAATGGCAAGTTTTCAATGCCATGGATGAACATAGGGAGGGCAAGTTGGAGCAGCTGCCCTTCTATAATGAATCATGATTTTGCAGTTCTGAAAGTTTATGAGTGAGAAAAGATCTAGGGAACTCTTTATGTATTCTTAGGATAAAACTATGAAAATGTCAAACAAATCTATAGTTGATTATTCAAAAATATAATTTTTCACTATTCCATCTCTTGGTCTACACATCTAAAATTAGAGACTTTTGTATATTTTTCTCATCTTGATATACAATACAAACATCAGAAGGAATGTGAGCCTATAGTAAACTTTATTAATGGATAATTAAAACAAAACTAAAATACTATTCAGCAACACTGGCACTTTTGATGTGTTCACTGGTAAAAATTAAGTATTTCCATATTGGGGGGCAGCTAAGAATTATATGATTATCTCAATTTCCTTCATTCTCTACTCAAAGATTGCAATTTTAGTCATTGAATATACTATGCATGTCTTTAAAAATTTCTAGACTTTTTCTGATATGCTCGGCATATTTTACTAAATCTTGCCTTGTATGGAAGGTGTTTGACTCCTACAAATATTTTAGTGCCTTAGCTAATCTTACTTTGCATACTTTGTAAAGGCTACTCCTAATTTTTAGGCACAACTCTGATCTACCATTTATGATGTTCAATGGGTTTTTCTACATTTCAATCAGAATGTGTCAAAGCACATTCACAAAGTACCATATTCAGAGACATTAAAGAGTAAGTATTATACCTGATTTATATTTAATTATCCAGTATTAACAATTATTCACATAATAAAAAAATTAAAAGCTAATGGTAATCCCTTGTAACAGCCTTCACTTCTGCACAAAGATTTGAATACTTTAGTAATTCACTATTAAGAGCATAAGACAGATAATTTTTCAGCTTCATTTATATTCAGAGGCAAGCAAATTGCTAAACCTCTTTTCCATCCCTCCACTTTACTTTCAGCATGGTAACAGCAGGTGGTCTATCCATACCGTCTCTGAAACAGGTAGGTGGCTTAATGCGCCTTTACATTTCAGTCAAGACCCTGTATTAAAAATAAACATGAGCTTTAACTTCATCATTTTCTCTACAAAATGCAGTAATACAGAATAAACATGGTACTTAGTCTGTTCTTATTTTAATCTACATTCCACTTAACGGTTTCACACCATAAATTTGCTCATTTTAATCCTGTATGTTCTCCAAAGAGTTAAGCATTTAAGCTCATAAAGCTGACAAAATGATCTAGTAAGAAGTTATAAGTGTTTCTGATATCTTATTTTCTTTTATCTACTTTTGCACACTACAGACTTGTCAGCATCCCTTTATATTGGTGAACACTAAAGCGCATTTTAACCCCAGCACAGTAAGAAAATCATGATTATATTGCTATGTACTAGCTGTAAGAGATCTACAAAATATCTGTGTCTTCAGTTGGCAATGACTTTTCAGAAATAAAAGCACAGAGTAATTAAAATAATGTCCAAGGACATATGCTTCCTTCTCCTTAGTCTGACATGAATGTAACAAGAGCTGGACTAAAACACAAGTCAATCAGCACCAATACTTAACACAGTGTGAATAAAGCCATCTTTGTGAGAGAAATGTGCCAATGCAAAACAGTCAGAGAACATGAAAATACTCAGCACTACAAGAGCTTTCAAAATAAAATATGAAAAATTAAACCCACACACTTTAAAAATAAGAATCTTTTGAGGGAGGGGAGGTGATTCTACCACTTAACCAGTCTTTTCAGACACAAATCTAGACTTCTAAGAGCTTCTCCACAACCACGAATAGAAAGCGGTGGCCTAACAAGTTTTTCATCACTACTGTGGCCTCATGCCTTTCTTTGAGATTAGGAAGTAGGTAGGGAACAAACTGATCTATACTCTCATCTTTTAAAAATATGAAAATTTTAATTTCTAAACAATTATATTCTGTCAGAATCGAGTGGCAAATTAATAATTAAAATCAGTAAGAAATGAAGACCTATTAAGTGCTGACTTGAAAAGTAGTTTTACTATTCAATTTCCACCAATAACTGCCATTTACATTTAAACTGTATAGTCCATCTGATCAGGTTAAAAAATATACTGTCTTCGAAAAATGGCAGGAAAGATTATCACTTACTAATGCTTTAAATAGGTAATACCTTTAACTAGTTTAAAATGTACAAAGATTTTTTAAATCGTTTTAAATAAATATCAGTCAATATAAACATAAAAATTTTCATGAGCAGAAAAATGGGGAAAAAACCCAAAAAGTGTGTTTTTGGTTGCTTTGACTTTGCTAACATATAAATGAATAAAGTACAGCTACAAAAGTACAGTTATAAAGTACAGTTATACATTTTATAACTGTATTAACACCAATAAAAACCAGAACCCTGATCACTTCATAATATTCATCTGCACATAAATGTAAAAATGCTTTCATCAGTACTCCTTCTGACAACTTAATTTGTAATTTATATTCCCACATCTTGAAAAAAATTCCATAACTCACAATTTTCAAATATGCTAAAATTAGATTATCACTAGGGGTACTTTCCAAAATGTGAAGCTATTATTTGAAATTGGTTAAAAGTCCCCATTTCGACCTTTGTTTTATTTGAAAAACTGATTCTTGCAATTAGAAATGTTACCTTTTAAAGTATCATGTTGTTGTTAACATATATCAAAATGTTCCAAGAAGAAATTAACAGGAGTATTTAGTTTTTCTTTAGCATTTCAAGTACGAGAAAGAAACACTGGTTATTCCCTGTATCAATGTGCTACGTAAAATCTAGGGAATCCAAATGTTCCAATATAGATAACAGGAGTAAATGAAGGTTTCTGCTAGTCTTTGGTTTCAATGAATATTAGGTATGGAAAAAATGTATTTTTAATAAATTAACCACGTTATTCTCCTTTTATAAAAAAAGTCTCATGAAAATGCATAAAAAGTTTTATGTGCAGATACACACTCCAACATGTATGAAATTAACTAAATAATTGCCTGGCAAAAACCAAATCTTTCACTTCATACAGATCTTATGAATGTTACTAGTTTTTTTAAAATATTTTATTTATTTATTTTTAGAGGGAGGGGAAAGGAGGGAAAAAGAGAAGGAAAGAAACATCAATGTGTGGTTGCCTCTCACAGGCCCCATACTGGGGACCTGGCCTGCAACCCAGTCATGTGCCCCGACTGGGCATCAAACTGGCGACCCTTTGGTGCCCAGGTCAAGGCTCAATCCATTGAGCCACACCAGCCAGGGCTAATTTTCTGTTACTGTTTCAGGGAAGAAAACATGCATTTCCTGCTTGTTCAATTTTGACACAGTACAGCACTCAATAGTTTCCAAGATATGTAGCTATTTAACATAATATTCAACAATGCAGATCAAATTACTAACAAGTTCTCACTAAAGATATAGACACTTAGTAAGTGAATACAAAAAAATTCAAAATTAAACATGACTCCATGGGGACTCAATTCAATTCTCCTTTGGGGGGTAACTAATATGCCTACCTGAATAAACAGAAAATATGTATCTGAACATTTAATGTATCTTATCCCATTTTAAGTCAGGTTATTTTTACATTTTAAAAACATTTCATAAATTAATGGTTTTGATCAATTTCACTGACATTCATCCTTCCTTCCTCTCAACACAACATTGAGAAATTGTCCTTCTTTATAAATTATAGAAAGTGTAGTTGAAGCAGTTAAACTATACCTACATGCACTTTCCTTTCACAGTATTTTTACATGGACACTCGGGCTCTTTACCACGGCTGAAAGTCACTACAATGGTCATCTAATACTAGTAACAGAGGTGGTCAACATTAAGTGGATTTTGTGGAGAAAGAAATAGCAAGATCACACTCTCCACCAAAAAAAAAAGAAAAGAAAGAAAGAAAAAAAAAAAGAGTTGATCTGTATATCCTTATACTGTTTGAAGTGGTTCAAGGCCACCCAATCCTTATTAAACAAACAAACAAAAAAAAAACCAAACTTTTTTTTTTTTTTAAATCAGAAAACTCTGATCTGGTCCTGCATTTGTCTATTCTTACAATATCTGGAAATAGTTGAAAACAAACACATCTTGAAAGTAGGAAAAAAAAAAAAAGACCTGGATAAAACCCCAAGAAACAATTTGGTCCTCTTCTCTCTCAGCGACAAGTACCAACATTCACCGAAGTTGTACAAACCAGAAACCCAGGCTCATCCTTGACAACACCTTTCACATCTCCAAGTCTGGCTTTTTTTAATGTTTTAAGTATCTAATTCATTCCCTTTTCTCTGTTTCTACTATGAGCAAGATAATCCACCTACTGATTCTTAATCCCGCTACTGTAGTAACATTGTTTCAAATCTCCCTGAATATAAAGTATTTCAGTTCTACCCACCCCACTTCACAATTTTTTCTACACACCTATCCAAAGAGAAACTTTTTAAAAAATAATTTTTAATTTTTTTTTCAACTGCAGTTGACATACAATATTCTATTAGTTTCAGGTGTAAAACATAGTGATTAGACATTTATATAACATATAAAGTGAAACTCCCCTAAGTTTTGCACCATTCTAACAGCACGCGTACTGTAGTTATTACAATATTACTGACTTTATTCTCTGTGCTGTCTTTTACCTGCCTGGGACTATTTTCAACACTACCAATTTGTACTTAAATACTTTCATCTTTTTCACCCAGTCTTCCAATGCCCCTCCCACTGGTAACCATGAATTTGTTTTCTGTATCTACGAGTTTCTTTCTGTTTCAGAGCTTTATTATTAAGTAGATTTCAAGGGTATAATATTTTGTGTCCATGTGAAATATCATATTTGTCTGAGAGTTGTTGCCTAGCTTTTATCAGATTCTCCAAGGAGACCGCATGCTCCAAAATTTTAAGAACCATAAATCTAGAAGGTAAAATTGTTAGAAGACATAAAGACATAACAATCTAAAATAAACTGAGAATAAAACAATGTAAGTTACTCATAGATGGTTAACCCTGATAATATCACACAGATTAATTTTTTTTAAAAGACATTACTTATTCTTGACTTTGCAATATTTGGCTTTCCTTTATAATTGTATTTCATTTAGGTATTCAGCAATTGCAAGTGAGGAAAAGCAGTGTACTCAATCACACTTTTTTTTTAATGTTTGTGGAATAAGAATTAATCTGCAGATGATCATATATTGCTTTACACAATTATTTAACTAAATAGCTTTCATGCACAGAGTTAAATATAAAACTCACTCATTAGCCTCTATCGTGATTTTTTTCTTACATACAGACTCTTCTGGAGCTGCCCCCTACTCTCTGACTTACTGACACAAATGTAAGAAAAGCTACACAGCACACATCCTGGCATGCACACAGCAAAGGAAGTCAGAACCCCCCAGGGAAGGAGTCTGGTTTGTTTTTATAACACCCCAAACAGTGCTCCCTCTTCCCATGGGGCCCGGCAAAAAATGCTACCTTGTCCACCAGTAAAGCAAAACACTATTATATCCAGGATATTTTGTTTTTGTTATGTTTGGAAAGTAGACATTTCCAAACAGTGAGATTTTAGTAATCATCAACCACTAATCACAACAGTCATTTATTGACAAAATCAAGAGGCGTAAGAATTTTAAGATATGAAAATACTGTAATTCGTAAAACAAAATCAATTGGCTACAATGAGATCTCTAGAAATATTTTACAAAGTTATTTTTTTCTCTCCTCCGTCCTCTCTAAAAGGCTGGAAAAGTTGCTACTTAAATTTACTTAAGAATAACTGCTTAAATTAGTGGAGTTTTGTTTGTTCTGTTTCCCAAAGTTTGAAAAAGTAACCACTTTTCTTATGTAACAGCGATCTTTCTTCTTTCTAGAAACATAATGCAGTTCTCAAATAACTCTGTATAATTTATAAGGATGGACAGCAATTTATATTCTAGCAATGAAAGTATTTTCTTGCCACTTACAATTCTGTACTATGAGCTCACTCTTGATTAATGTTTGTGAAGGTTCATGTTAAGATTCTGATTCATTCTGTACACAAGGTCCTAAGAGTAACTATTTCATGCAAAATCCCAAACATCAGTGAGATACTACTTTATTTTGTACCAGCTATACAATCAAGTTAATAACGCAATCATTACGACATGCCTGCAGCCCTAACTGGGGTGGCTCAGTTGGCTGGGCATCATCCCACAAAGTGAAAGGTCACTGGTTGGATTACAGGCACATGCCTGGGTTGCAGGTCCAGTCCCCGGTCAGGGCATGAACAAGAGGCAACCAATTGATGTTTCTCTCTTACATTGATGTTTCTCTCCCTTTCTTTCTCCCTCCCTTCCCCTCTCTCTAAAACTAAATAAATAAAATCTTAAAAATAAACAGGAAAAAAGACATACTTGCCAAAGTGGATCTTATGTGGAAAATGAATTCAAGAGTATAAAATGTAGTATCAATAAAGCACGGTTAATAAGAATTTCCAGTAATTTTCATGGAAATGTATATGTAAGCTATTATTTCTTTAAAATAACTTCTGACTTCCATGGTAACAAGAGGAATTAAAACCAAAGTGCAGTTTTATCTGTATAAAAAAATTTTGAGGAAATAGTACTTATTTATCTCTACATACTTAAAAAAAAAAGTCAGGTATATATAAATTGTATTCACTCACTGGCCTGATAGCTACTAAACATACTAATGTGTGCTAAGTACTATTCTGTGAAATAAAACTTCAGGAAACAAAAATAAAAATGACAGATTTCTGTCCTCAGAGCTTACAGTGGGAGACATACAAATAAAGTATTTACAGGTACCAGAACTGTTAAGAAGAAAATAAATAAGATGATGTAACTTGGGAGGTACTTTCCATAAGATGGTTAGGAAATCTCTGGGGGGTGATGTTAATTAGAACCACGACCTAAAGGATGAGAAAAAATCAGTGATGGGACAAGCCATGGAATGAATTCCAGACACCAGGAAAAAAAAAAATCTGACCTGTTCTGGAAAGAAAAAGAAGGCCCACTCATAAAACAGTAACATTGCTTTCCTATCCCTCCAAGATCAGCAGACCTCAACAGTAAGAACATGGACTCTGGAGCAAAACAGTGTGGGTCTGAATCTCAGCTGTACTCATTTAAAAATTATGTCATTTTGGTGGTAAGCTACTAAAACATTTTTACCCCCTTTTTCCTAATCTACACAGGGGCCACTGACATAAGCAATCTTCAGCAAACAACAAAAAAAAAATGCTCAGTAAATTTTTCCTTCCAAAGCTTGCATCATTTTTATCTTTCTGAACTTAATACCACCAACTGTTATCTCTTTAAATTTTATAATATAGGTAGAATTTTCAACAAAATTCTTTCAAACAAAATTTTCAGTGTCCCTTGAAATAATCAAGTTTTCATGGAAAGTTAGAGTCGATGTAAGCCCTCTTTCCCCTCCCCCCTTTAGGGTGGTGAGTTGTCTCCCTGGGAGTTCTCTGCGGGGTACACAGGTTAACTCCCTGTGTGGGGTGTAAAGGTTACTTACAAAGTCCACCTTATTTTCCTGGGTATCTATTTCTCAGGGGAAAAAAAAAAAAACACAAACCATTGGCTCAAAAGTAGTAGTTATAACTACCAATCCCACATTCGACAAAATACAGAAAGTTAGGAATAATCAGAGCTTACTTCCTAGAACAGTTAGGCTCCAAATCTATGGTGCTCATAGGAAAGTGATCGCTTCATACTGGAAGGAAACGAGGGAAAATCATAATCTTTAAAGCAGAAACTATTCCATATCCCCAAATAAAAGTGACTAAAAAATAGCTGCAATATAGTAAAGCTGCAAAAAGGCTTCCAGTTTTCATACTTCACATTTATCTTTTTATCAGTAAAACTCCAATTAGAAAATTAGATCTAGTTCATTCACCAACTCTTACTTAATATTTCAATATATTTTAGCTAGTAAGAAAGAACTGAAAGATTGGTATGGAAGTAACTAAAAGAATGTTGGACACTGTCACACAGGTTTTGTCTAGCAGTTAAAATTACAGTTTAGAAAAACAAATAATTTAAGGTCACAGTTTTAGAAATAGGAAATATAGATGGGAAGTTGAAAGATGATGGAGCACATTAGCTAACTCAGTATCTCTTTTAAAGAGTTAAGCTTGTGTGTTTACAGTGAATGGTGAATAGAGAAGGGCAGGGATTGACACACATGGAGAATCTGCTCTCTGTGAAACAGTACATGGGAGCTTTCTCAAGTTTTAGAAATAATGTAAAATTGACAATCAAATGCAAGCAGACAGGAAAAACTCACTTTCCAACTTAGCTATAAATATATTTATAAGGATTGATAATTTATATTAACAAAGGTACAAATGATGGTGTCAAATTAAATAGAAACAGTGTAATAATTATACAAATAACATTTTCTTAATTTTACTGTTAATAAGCCATTGATCAATTCATTGTTCAGTTCATTCTCCAGTGCAACATTTGCATAAGTCAATGACTACTTTTTGGAGGAAGAAGGAAAAAAGAATTCTTCTATGCACTGTCTCAATGCTGTAGGAAACATTCAATTTCTTCTGAATCAGACACAGGGCCTCACTAAAAACATGTACACATTGGCCAAGTGATATGCTGCCTTGAGACATATCACTTGGCAATTAATTTTGCATGCAACAAAATCTTCATGCTTAGGCAGTTCTGAGGCTCACACTGAGGTTCTTATTGTTAGAAGGACATAGGAATTAAGCCATGAAATATATGTGACAATTTACTATTTAGGGATGTTTATGACTGTTGCTATATCATTGTTAATCAATATCTATGGTAAGTAAGCACACAGTAAAGCGTAAAATTAAAAGACCAAAAATGCTGAAAAGGTAACATGGTTTTCATTGTTTTAATAACTTATAATAAATAAAAATTAAGTCCCAGCATTTTTAGCTCTTCCTCCACAATATATAAACAAACCCATTGTTATTATCTTTAATGTTCCTATAAATACTTAAAACTGTTGAAAAATAAAATATTAGCTGCTATCCAGATAAATTTAATTCCTGGTACAAGAGTCTAGGGGTGATTTAATACTTGTGACACATAATTCAATAAGTTTGGGACAAATGTATTGGCTTCTAATCTTTTCAGACAACTTCATTATTTTATTTTACAACTAATGTGTATATAACTCAACCACAAACCTTTTTGGGTGAGAAAACATGCTCACTTATTCTGTAGCAACTCACAATGATACCACGGTTTTTTGGGTTTCCCCCCTTAATGCCCCTAATGTAAACAATTAAATCTCGCTTTCCACAATATCAAATTTAAATAACAGCAAGAGACTGAGGTTTCTCCCCTCTTCCCTTTTTCGGTCTTTTAATCTGCTCACTGCTACCCACTCTCAGCAACTTGAGAATCCTCGCAGGAGAGAGCCCTGTTGTTGAGGGCAGTGTCACGTTCCTCAGGTTGGGGGAGTGCAGTGAAGGATAAGAATTGTCAAACATGGTTCTGGATGATTATTTTCAATTTCCAAAGGAGGATCCTTTCTGGGGCTGTCATTTAAAGCCAAGAGTCCTAAGGCATGAAGCAACACTTATCAGACAACACAGACATGTTATGACCAAGCAACCTGAGTCCCAACCAATTGTTACTGTGGTTTGGGGACCTCAAAAGCTGGCAATACAATATAAAGACCAACATGAGCTGTCCGTTGCCCATCCTCAGTTCTCAATCCTGCGCGGAGTAAAAAGCATTAGCCTGGGAGCCATACAAAAATGATTTCTGTAATTTATGTTCCAACACCAGCTAGTTCCAGCTATTTATCACAAATAAATCATCTAAATTCCCTGCACTGTTAAACCTCCATAAAACGAAGAGTGCTTTGCCTATGTAAAATCTATACAGAATGTGGTCTTATAAGAAAGCATAAACATAATGTTAAAAATCATGTTCGCAGCCTTCCCTTGTCTGCTCATTTTTCTTTGAGACTTAGAAACCAGCCTAGTTTTTATGTTATTTGGTTTCCCGAGCATTTTTTTTCTAAGTCAAGGTCTGGTCATTTCTTTTTCTTTTTACAATACTGTGAATAGGGATCATTTATTTATTCATTCTCCAACAAATACTTATTTAGTATCTCCATATGTTATACACTGTTCTAGTTGCATGGGAGACATTGGTAGATGTGAAAAGTGATAGGTGAACTTACTTGGTCAAATATAAGGGGCTTGAAAAATTAAGCATTTCTCTGGAATTTATAAAAAGTAAATCCAGCCTGGCCAGTTCCCCCCAACCCCCCTCCAAAAAAGGTTTACTCACATTCCATTAATATACAATCATCTGCTGGGAAACTCATTAATTCATTGATCTACTGAGCATTCATCAAATATTTATTCATTTAAAAATATTAGTTGTGCCTTGCATGTTCCTGAGGTCTGGGATTACACACTAGCAAAAGACATGGTTCCTGGCAGGGAGGACTACTGAAGTCCAGTGCAAGATAGAAAAAAGAGGATAAAGGCTACTAGAGAAAGTTCAAAAATTAGTGGTAACAAATTAAAAGGGATACAATTAATTGCTAAAAGGTGTTGGATCATGATGGATCAGTTGATTTTTTTTTCTGGTGAACTGACCAATAGAAGAAATGTAAAAACAACATGGTTAATCTAGTCTTTAAAAAAGTATCTACTTTTCAAAACTTAGAAAGTTGCTTTCTCTCATACATCTTAGTCTCCCTTTTTTTTAAGTCGTTGATAAATAACATGATATGAATTCACATTATTAATTTTCTTTTCTCTTAATTTGCAAAGTCTGCAAGTTTTAACTTTAGCAAGTGAAATAAAACCCAGGATAAATATAATATTTATTTTTTCATAAATTACCTTCTATACTCTATAATGACAAAAGTATATATAAAAAGGCTAATAGTAAGTAAAGCAAAAAGACTAAGTCTAAATTCTTTTATACAAAATAACTCTTGATGGAAAAATTCAAGACATAAACAAAGCACATTCATGTGTTTGTTAATTAAAAACAATATCAAATATCAAGACATTTTAGAAGTGACACTGACAGAATCAATAAACTTCTCTAGCTACAACACTGCATAGGAACACCTTTAATCAAACATGTGAAACCCGCCAACGACATTCTGACATCTCCTATCAAGTGGTAGCTGGGTTCCTTAAACTCACTTAGTGTTATTGAAAAAAGTAAAATCTCTGCAAAATTAGTTATGGCAAATAAAATACTTTGATACTTTATCATCCTATCAAAATGTCAGTGAAATGTGCACATTTTCTAAAATTAATGAGGATATGTAATGAAAATGACAAGCAACTGGAAGACAATCACACACTTAGTAACAATCACCTATCATATGCTGAAAGTGGTATTATAAAACAAAATAAAAAATAATAGGGTAAAAAGTACACTAAAACAAGCAGATTTTTAAAGTTATAAACAAATATTCTGCTCTGGTAGACAACTTTATGTCACAATTTAGAGTCACTATAGATACTGGCCTCTTTCCAATCTAAGTTCTTATTTTTAAGATGGAGAAAGTGGGCCAGAAAAATTAACTAACTAGACCAAGATCCAAAATCTTGGATTCCTAGATATATTTTTTTTAGCCAAATTACCTCTTGTATCAAGTTACCATAGGAAATTTTCCCAGTTAACACGGGACCTAAGTGACTAAAACCATACAATACGTGATTATAATGTTTTCTACAGATATTGCACATTTAACACTTCAGTGTGTAAAAAAAAAAAGTTTAAAGTAATAAAATGTTATTTGCTATTTAAAATACAGAAAACCAAACACAGGTTCCTTTAATAAAAAAAGGTCACTGAGATATTCCGAAAAATATTACTTTCTAGATTTCAGAATGTCAAATATTTTATCATTTTTTCTTCCTAATTTTCTATAACATTCGCTTAGAATTCAATAGTCTTAAAATACTTCTATATTTTTAAAAAGCCTCACACAGTATCAGTCTGACAAAAAGAGTATAAATCAAATAATGTTAAAAGTTTTGTTTTGATATCATTTTGTACTTAGAATTTCTAATCATGTAAAGATGGAAGAATGAAACATTGCAAAAATACTATACAAAAGAAACAAAGCTAATACTGTTGAACTGACATAACTTAAAACACATTATCTTTTCATAAAAATAAGAGAACATTTACACAATCATGTCAGAATTAAAGTGATACTTTAATAATTTGATTCTCATTATTAAAGTATTATAAAAGTCAGTCACTATATTTTACTTTACTATCTTAAATGGTGTCCATTATTTACAAATTTATTGGTAGCGTCTTCTCAGTCTTTACTAACTATCAAAATCTGAGTGTTCAAACATAATTATTTAAACAAACTCTGGACAATTATTTCATTGAGGAATATCTCAAAACTGCTTTCAGTCAACATTTTCAAACACGTAGAAAAATAAATGGTGATATACATTACATATGACTATAATCTCTATGGCATGTTAAAATACCAACTCCCTAACAGGTTAAAAATGAGTCATATCCAATAAAAATAGATAAACGTACACTCAATTACAAATAGCACTCGACCTCCACATTACATGTGGGGCAGAAAATGTTAAATGTGTCCACAGTTTAATTTCATGTGTTTTTGTTTTATCATTTTTTTTCAGGTCTTTGTAAACTTGCTATCATTTTAAAGGGTACAAAAATTTCAATGGCCTTTATCTAAGTAACCATCCCTAATCCTGATAATGTAAGAAACAATAACACTAAGTCAAATATGGACCCTGTTGTCATCTAAAGAGTTGAGGTTGTGTCATCCTTTGAAAGACAGCAAAGGTTAGGGAATATACTTATTCCTTAAGACATAACTTAAGGTTATCTCTTAGCTCCAAATCCATGTATTACTGCCCTAGGGGGAAGCTTATGACAATAGGTAAAATGAGGTCCCTTCTTCTTAGTTTTAGTTCTTCATCCTATCAACCACAAAAAAAGGTTTCACATAGTAAGGGTTCAATACGCATAGCATTTGCTAGATGAAATAACAAATGACTCTATAAGTAAATCCAGTCAAGCAGTGGCTCAACAACATTAGGTGCATGTCCTAAGTGTTACCAGGTCTGGCTTTCTCCATTCTGAAGCGTCATTCTAAAACTTCAAAGTTTCTACGTGTGGCCTCATTTAAGTCAACATTGCTATTATCCCAGGAAAGTAAGAATGAGTTTCAGTGGCTAGGAGAATTGTTTATTCCTCAGAGTTAATCACGCTCTCTGACTTCCAGTCTTAACTCTGTAAGTCCAAATGTAGTCATCTTTATCTTTATATTCCTCTATTTCACTACTCCAAACTATTAATTTCTCTTTTGAGAGAAAATGTTTTACTAATCCCATATATTTTCAAGGGCCAGTCTCAAAATATCAATAACAGTAAAGATTTAGATGACAGCAATGAGAATAAAAAAAGATTAAGTGCTATACAAACACAAGAAAAACTCTTTTCACTAGTCCATAGATTGTTAGATCAATAGTGTATATAACCAATGATAATCTATTTAAAACTGTCAGAAAATGGTTCTTGCCTTCATGGTCCACTTTCTCAATAGGTTTTCTGGTATCAAACAGACCTAGCCAAGCATGCATAGTGGGTGTCCCTTAATGAGCCTCTTTTAAAGCCATTTCATTTTTTCATACCTGCATTGCTTCAATTATGGAAGGCTAAATCTTAGGCACCACACTATCTATGTACATTTAGAAATATTCTAAAACTAAAAATTAAAATGGATTTTCATCATTGTACAAATTAAAGACCACCGGGAATGTTGTTATCAGTCATGACGATGAATAAACCCCATTTCTGCTTCTTTAAAAAAATATTAATGTGCCTAAGTATCCTCAGATACAAAACTGAGAAAATAATGTAAACCCCACAGAGCTGTGGAAGCAATGGACCCAGGTCAATGACTAGAACGAACTGAGGAGAGTCCCTGAAATTTTGCATGGGTCCAACAAAATGCAACCATTGTTTTTAGATTTAAATTAAAAGCTCAAATTAAGGAGAGATATTAAGAACTATTAATTTCTGTATATCTATAATAAATTTTTTCCAAACTTTACTCATGTTTCTTGTTTAGTGATTAAAGCAAGCCTCATGGTATAGTCTTAGTAAGACCATATGGAATGTGAATACTAAAGATCTAATTCTTCGATTTTCAAAAAAAATTCTGGAAGTATACCCCACTGACAAGGCTAAGTCTGAGCTTACAATCGAATTATGTTTTTAGTAATACTAACTTCATTAAACTGACCACATAAATTATCTATCAAATCCATTTCGTTTTTTACGTTTCTCATCTTGGAGAACTCATGACGTACTTTGACTCCCCACATTCAACACTCACCATGCCTAGATATAAATTGTCCATTCTGCCTGCACTGAGTTCATTCTAGCTGAAAATGGTCTGCCTATAGGCACTGCTATTGGGGCAAAGCCAGTCTGACTGAGATACCAGCAACGGAACACCACTAACTGTAAAAACCATGATTATGATCATGGCAGTTTATGATCATAAGAGCAGTGTATCATACGACTTCAAACAAAAAAGAGGAGCCCGGCCCTTCAGGTTCTTTCTCTAGAATCCGAATTGAGAAGCATGGAGCAATTCCAGAAACAGAGCAGGAAACGAAGCTGACAGAGTGGAATAAGGTGGAATACACTGGCAGTCATCCTTAGATAATACTGTGAAGGAACAGGAAATAATCTGAGTAAAGCAAGGGGAAAAAAGATAAAGAAAGGCAGAGTGAAGGGAAAGAAACGCCAGTTTTGCTTCCTGGAGAAAAGATGGCAGAGGAGCCCAAGGCAAGAACAGAGTCCCAGAAACTCGTGCTACTCCAGATCTTGGATCTGTGCTGACATGACCAGTTTCCTTCTATCTTCCAATTTCCAAAAGCACAAGCCAGGCATGTGGCTGCTTCTGAATCCTCAGAGTCCATTTCATTTTATTCCTGAACAGCCATTATGCACCATTCTTTACCACCAATCAACCTGAAAAATCATTCTTTCCCTCCTCAGTGATTTACCAAATTCCATCACTACTACTTGTGAAATCGCATCTGTTCATTCCTTTTTATGTAATCTCATCGCAATTTTTTCCAGTCTCATTCTTTCTCACCTAGATTACTTCAATAGCCTCCTTTAAGAAAAAGGGTAGAAATTGGCAAACCACAGAATGAATTCAGCTCACAGTATATTTCATTTGCTCCCTCAGTATCTGAATTTGTATTTTGAATTAGTTGTCCATATTTCAAAATATGGAGATATAACATTTAAAACCACTCTCTGACTCCCTCAGGGGAGAAAAATCAGATCAACTGAAAAAACTCACATTAACAAAGTATCAAAATACTGACAAATGAATCACCTGATTCTGAGTAGCATCTGTCCACTTCAGACAGGCATGCATTTTCCAGTTTTGTTTTATTTCTTTATACTCTGTATGCTTTATGTTTTAATGTTAATCGCTTGGTCTCACAGGAACTTGATCAATGTTCTCTCTGCTTTCAATAATAGACCCCATCAGCCTAAATAAAACACCTTTAGAATAAAAAATTTATAATCACCTTTGAAATTATTCAATTATTATTCAATGATTATCATCTGCATGATAAAATCCTAATTCTGTCACATAATAATCTGACCCATCTTCTTTAACCTGTGCCATCTCTTGTCACTTCTCACCTTGCATCATTTGAAATTCACATTTTTAGCTGCAATATTTTTGCACACTCAGGGGTGTCTAACCTTTGGCATCTCTAGGCCACACTGGAAGAAGAATTGTTGTCTTGGGCCACACATTAAACACACAGGCATTAATGAAAACTGATGAGCAAAAAAAAAAAAGGTTTTAAGTAAATTTACGATTTTGTGTTGGGCCGCATTCACAGCCATCCTGGGCCACAAGCCAGCTGTGGGCCACAGGCTGGACACCCTTGCTAGTACCTGTCCTGGAATGCCTCATTCCTCCTGAGCTGGCCAACTGCTGCCCATTCAGGTACCTCTACCAGAAACCCTTCCTTCATGTACCCACTTTCAGCTGGGTATTCCACTTACACAGCTCTCTCTACTTCCCTTGTAGGTGTCATAGGTGCCAAAAGTACTGTAAGGTTCATTAACAACAAGAACCATGCTTAGTGCATAGCATAATTCTAGCACACTGGATGAGTTCAATCATTACTGATGATTAAATAATTATTTAAGCATCAGCATCAACAGTTCTAAGAAAGTAGGCATTTCCCCAATTTTATCATAAGAATATGCAACTCAAGTTAAATAATTCACACAAGTTCACACAGCTGCTAAATAAGAGTCAGAATCTAAACCAGTGGACTTTAGATCAAAACTTGTGGCCCTTGAATACATTCCTTTCTCACTCTCATGGGAAATTCTGGTATAAATGTATTTTTACTACAAGCTATGTCAGTAAAAGAAAACAGAGACCAAGTCAATACAAAAGACAATAATGTCTAATCCTAAATCAAAGCTGACAGGATAAATCCTGTGAAATGTTCAGCAGTATCACCGAAATGTGACTGGCTGTCAAAATGTCATGACAACTTTCACAGTCCTAGGCAAACTAGACGAAGCTCCATAAAATCTTCATATGTTGAGCACTTAGCTCTTCGTTGTCTTACCATAATGGAAAAACTATTAGAAAAAAGAAAACAGAAAAGCAATCTACTATAGAAAATGTACTAGGAAAATTCAATGCCCACAGGATAGGCAAAGGTTAGATCATAAACTCTTTATGAAAAATATTTATGACAATCAAGAAAACATAATTAACAGAACTAATCAAATAATAATTTAGATTCAAGTTATTAAATTTCAAGAAAAATAACACTATTACAAATGCTTCAAGCACAAATTAATTTGAGCAGTACTTCAAAACAGCTTGTGACATAAGTTCGAAAAGAATAAAAAATTCTAAATTTTGTCTCCAAACATTATAAGTAGTTCTTAAAAAATGACAGAGAAAATACAATTATATTACACAGTGATAAATTTTCAGTAAGTTCAAAAAGCCTAAAGAGGTAAACAAAAAAACACCATCTTTAATATTTTAACACTTGATTAGCTTTCATTTTTACAGTCCTTGAAAACTTCACCGCTGATTCACATAGGTTGCATACCAAAGTTTTTCAAACATAAGCCTAATTAAATGTTCTTACGTTTTTAAAAACACCAACTCCCACTTTTTTGTCCTCACCAGTATCTCAAGCTGAACAAAATACTGACAAGTATTGTTTCAGTACATTTGGGAGTAAAATCCTTGAGAACATTGATCTTTTTCTTACAGATAGATATAGATGTTTTCAGGGATCTCTATGGGATCTTCTTGCCACATAAGCACCTGCAGTGTAGCACTGTCCTGCTAGGCATTCCTAAAAACACCTGGGCAAGCTGAATACTATAAAAACCTAGACATTAGATGACATGAGGGATAATTAACAAATAAAACTATTCCTGGCATTCTCTCGATATCAGAGCAGAACCAAGCTCCAAGCCAGCACCTGGTGAAGGGAACTGCTCTGCTAGATGTGATAATTCCAATTTACACATTCAGCACAACATTCTGTCTGCCTGTCAATTTGAAACAGTTTCCTATTCAGTGATAACAGATACCCCAAAAGAATGCAGTGTTGAAATGCTGACATGAATTTCTTATGCACCAACTAGACCCTCTCTCCTCTGGACCAGCTGCATCTGCCTTCTCCACTTTTGGAAGGGATCGACAGTTGGGTTCTTTTTTTTTCAACTATATCAACGAAACAAAAATTGAAATTCATGGAGAAAACTTAAAGTATCGGATTGTTATGCAGAATAAACACCAATAAAATTTTCTTAAGCACAGTTAAGAAAAAAAATTAATGAAGTTATAAAAAAATTCACTGTGTCAGTTGGTCTTAATTTATATAGTACTTCTCAGGTGCCAAAAACAGAACATACATATGTCTACTATATACAGAATTTACTAATTTCTGTTTTTCTAGACAGAGAGCAAGATAAAGCAAGAAAGAGAGGGACAAATACACAAGCTTTAACCTAAAGCTATGCCAATTTATTATCCAGTACTTTTGTATAAGCATATTTTAAAGAACTACTATAAAAAAACAATTAAGTCTAATGTTATATTCAGGAAATTATATTTTTCCTATATTTTATTTACTTCTTCCCTTCGTATTTAAATGACAAATATATAAACCATACTTATAAAGTATTACTGTTCTTTTTTCCACATATATACAAGATTATATCCATAAATATCTCTCCCTATAATAAACTATAGCCTCTCCTTCCAGGGAGTCAACTGGATGATGATTCGTTTGTTCTAGTAACACAGTCATGACTCAACCATTTCTGGAACTCTCCTCTACTATTTGCTCTATGAAATGGGAACACATTCTTTCAATTATTTTCAGTGATGCCAAACTTGCATTTTAAGAATGGCCTGACTTGGTAAAATAAATATACATCATCCAGGAATGAGGCTGATAAAACAGTGCTTCAATCTGAGACATCATCATTGTTATAAAACAAGAGATGGTGATGACCTAGTAGATATAGGACCCAGAAACTGGCACTTTTGAAACCTCAAAGCAATGATGAGTACGTCATGGAAAACATTTTTTTTTTAATTCATCATGCTAAGTCAAATGCATTTGTCTTCAAAATTAATAAATACAGGATTCCCCCACTATCTGAAAGTTGGGCATTCCTATGAAACTTTTCGTAAGCCAAAATGGCATAAGTTGAAGAAGTAATTATCATTTATTTGGAATATTTTTTGAGTGTTCCCAGACCCAAAACTCAATGCACACATAGTGTCTTTATCTTGTTCACCATGATCAAAACAGGTCATTATGTCCAGGTTTACATTAACCATAATATCATTAACAAGCTCTCTTAGTGTTTTCTGATGTCTTAGGACACATCTTGCTAACAGACACACAAAATAGATGAAGATGAAGCACAGACGCTCATAGACATAGTTCAAAACACTGTAAACTGATGCTGAGAGCAGCTCCCAGGACAGAGGTTGGTGAGGACACTCTCCCTGCTCCAGGTATAAGTTGCCCCTAATATGGCTTGCTGCAAAACCAAAGCTGAATGCCCTTCTTGTGTTTTGCCTTTTTTCGTAAAAGTGAAAATCCTCTTTGGATTTTTTCAATTAGTGAAAACAAGTACTAAGACAGGTCTTTCGTAAAAGCAAAGTGACGTAACGAGAACTTTCAAATAGCGGGGGATGCCTATATAGCAGTATTGCCTCTAGTTGCACTGTGCATTTACCTCAATTTCTACTAAATATAAAATTGGTCAACTTTTTTCTAAACGAGAGAGACAGGTACAGTATGCTAAACCAGTATCCATTTGCAAAAGTAATTTAAATAGAATAAGAAATTTGACTGCCAGTATATATATATATGCACATACATGTGCATACATAACGATATGCATATAAACACACATAATTAAAAGATATATTATGAAGATTCCCCAGCAAAACCATCTATTTTAGTATTTTAAGCTAGAAACATCTTAATACTCATTTAAAGCATATTAACCAAAAGAGTAATATATTTTCAAATGTAACATATAAGTCTATATAAAATTATAATTATAATAAAACGCCATTATTTATATAAGGATAAAATTTCCTCCTCATATCTGAGCTATAAATCAGAGTTTTCTAGTTATTAAACAAAGAATTTCATGAGAATTTTCTAAATGATTACAGATATTCATTACTCATATTTATAAACTGATGTCTTCATAATTGCTTATCTTCAAAACAATTTCTCAAAGCATATAAAGCAAATGGCACCATCAACTGATTTATCACTGGATTTCAAAAAGGAAGCTCAATTTAGGGACTAAGAGTCAACATTAGCTAACTTACTGTACGTTATCACCATCCAGACAATTAAAAAACCTGTCAAAATTCATTTAAAAACTGGGTTGTAGTCAATAACTCAGGTTTGTCACCTGTAAGTCTTGAAGTATGCTTAAAGTACACTCATCTGGTAATCCCAAAGACCCCATTCCTGCAAGCTGCATACTTCACATACAGAGACACTGTTTTTGATGTTCACAGACTCACTACATTGTTTTCAGGTGATCATATTCACAATGTTGCTTTGGTATTAACACTTCTTGAATGCACTTCTCAATTAACTGAAGTATTTTTCTAAGTGCCAAAGCACTAGAAAAAAATACAGAAATAAGTAGAAAATTATCCCTGACCTCAAGGAATTCACTAAACATATAAGTGAGGTATAAGGGGTGACCCCCTCCTCAAAAAAAAAAAAAAAGTGTTACATGAACAAAGTAAATTATCTCTAAACTGTGCTGTCTGTTATGCTAGCCGCTAGCCACTTACGGCCTCTCAAATTTAAATTAATCAACATTAAATAAAAAAATGTACTTTCTCAGTCACATTCCCTCTAGTGACTTACTCTACTGGACTGTGTTACTATATAAATTCAGAGGATTTCTGTTTATATGGGAAAAAGGTTCCTAAAGGTACAAGTTTTTGACAAGTGTCCTAAAGAACAAATAACACTGAGTAGGTGGAAGGGTGGATCTCCTAGCATTGTTTTTAAGGAACGATTAGTAATATAGGTTGGCTGGAGTTATGGGAGGAAAACCCCATTCAAAGTCAAATTTGGGGGCCTTGACTATTGCAGATTTTGTTTTACTCAGTGAACAACTGGTCATATAATTGACAAGATTAAGGGAAATAATGCATATATAAGTAAATAAAAGTGACTAATATATAACAGATACTCAAAAATTGAGAGGGGGGCAAAAGGGGGGAAGAGAAGGAAAGGATGAAGAGGGCTGGGGGAGGACCACAAGGGGGTGTTGAGAAGGTAAGACAACAAAGCTGCTGCCTCCTTGTTCGCTAGAGAAGACTTTAAACAGCTCTGAGACTCCAGTGAAATGTTATGATTAAGTTTCAAAATGGTCTATTAATGCCAGCAAATGCATTTTTAAAAAATATTTTGTTCCTATACATAGATTAGTAAGGGTCCAAAGTAGCATTTATCACTAACAGCCATAAAGTCGGTTTCGGGATGGTAAAGGTGTACAAAATCACTGTGGGCTCTTGGAGTGAGGACAAAGAGTGTTGAAGAAGGGCCAGTTAAATATTGCATTGTCTACCAACTGTAGCAAGATGTCAACCACATCATGTGTCCTTGTACTTCCTGTCACATAGCATTCCAAATCTATAAATGAATCTCTGATTTGTGTTCAACTGAAATGTCTTCCAAAATACAGAAGAGGTGCTCATCATTCAAGTTACTTGTATTTCTCCTCTAATCTATGTATCTGAAGTTGTCAAATTACGTATTAAGGACCACGTGAAGTGATTAAATGTTATTTAGGAAGATTTCCACTGTGACAAATATCTTTACTGTTTTATTACTTTACTAAAACATGGAATCTTAACATACATTATATATATAATTATATGTATAACATGTGTTATATATACATATATAACATACATCATATATGTTATACATATACATATATGTGTATATGTGTGTGTGTGTGTGTGTGTGTGTGCAGAGAGAGAAGTGATTGTATTATCAGTATCACAATAAAGACAATCTTCCCCAAAACCAAAATATTATTTAAAATTATACTTATCTTAATTTTTTAAACAAAAGTACTAGAAATATTTGTTTGGATCTTGTCAGAAGGGTTTCAATTTTACATCATTACGTTTTAACTTGCCTAATCAGTTGAACAGAAGTACTTTATGTAAAATGATTCTTTTCGTTGCCTTAGCTACAAATCCCTGCAGGATACTATAATTGAAATCTACTCACGTAAGTTAGGAATAATTAGGGCCCCAAATTAAGCCAAACACAAAGTTAATTCAAATAGTCAGCTGCTGTCATTTAAATGGTTACGGAGTTTTATTGTTGCTTAACATTTCTGAATGCTTTTAAATGTACTTTGTTCTTCTCATCTGTATTTAGTATTTTAGTACAATAGAAATGGGATCAAGAAACAAAGATTCATCAGCCTTTCGATTGGAGTCACACCTATATTCAGTTTTTGTCACTAAAGGTTTTTCCACTCAATCTTTGCTCTCAGTCAATTAACAACACAGTTAAAAGAATGGAATGACAGCTCTCAAAGGCAAGCTTTCTGGTAAATAAAGCAGGATCACAGAATCCACAGTGAGTGCCATTAATGCAACAAAAGTAAAAGCTTTTAAAAGCTAACAGGGATAGTCTCTATTTGCTTAAACTCTAAAACAAAGCAAAGGATTAAAGGAGCTTCCTGCTGTAATCAAACAAAAGGGAAAAGATAATATCTAAAGCCCAAACCTGAAAAGGGGGATATGAAAGCATGCCTTTAACTATTTTAATGATTAATGCTAATGAGCATGAACTGATAAACCAAATATAGTAAAAACTAAAAGTATTGGTGTAATATTTCAATTTTTCAGTTTCTCATAGTTAATCATTCTGAGCAACTGTTTCCAAGAGAAATTGTGATTTTTAAAAATATAAGCCTATGGCTGTGTATAACTTCTGGATATTATTTGAAAGTTGCAGAGTTACCAAGATTGTTATATATTTCAAAATAAAGTCAACCCTAGCATAGTTTTTAGTTTGAAATGTAATGATATTAAAAACTTTGAAATAAATGAGCTTTTCAGTTATCACCATTAAACAATGTTAAGCAATATATTTTAAAGTGTATCTTAAGTGTTCTTGCACAATAACCTGGTGAGGTAGGAAAATACACCAATGATCTAAGGCTAAGGATTCGGTTCTACAGAAAGAAAACTGGAGTGCCAGTAAGCAGAGCTGGACAGAAGCAGTCTTCGTGGGCCTTAGTTCCTTGACCTATAGACTGAAAACTTCAACATGGCTAACTAATCTCCAGGTAGTGGTTCTCAGCATAAAATTCTACAGGTCTACCAAAAAGTAAAAACCATAAATATTTTGACTTCTAAGGTATCTATAGAATTCTCTTAAAATTTTCTACTCACTTTTTATTTGGCTTTAGAAGCTAAAGAATCTATGAACTTCATGAAGAAATAAGTATAATTTGTGCTCTGTATTATCATAAAACTAAAATGAATCATATCAGTAACTTATCTTCACCTCTGATAGGAAAAATAAAAGCAGATGATGTCCACTACTAAAAATAAATAAAACTGTTGGTTACATGTAATACTATAAAGCAGAAAAATCACCAGATGACTTTAAGCAATTAAAGTATCCTTAAGCTCTTTTAGATAACCAGTTTACATCCCAGTAGCACACTCTTCTTTTTATGGTGCTCTCACATCAGGGCATCAATACTGTTGTCATAATGACAATTCTTAGTTTTTTAAATATGTCGACTTTGAAAAATTAGTAAATACAAACTTTTTCTATATGGGTTACGACAAACATAATAAACACTTTGCATTACATGATTTTATAACTTTACTTCAAGAATTAAAAATATTTTTAGTAAAATGCTATTAAAAATTATGTTTTCACATAACAGAATAAAAGTAGGGCAGATCAATGGGGAAGAAAGGAAAATATCAGGAAGAAAGGGTCAGGCTGCACTGTTGCTCAGGACTTTTTCAAAACATCAGATAAAAGGTCAAAAAGAAGCATATAAATTAGGATTAAAAGTTTAACAAAGCATAACAATGTTCATAAAGTTTCAAGATGGCTTAGTTCCTTTTTAAAATAAATTATAAAACTGAAAGTGATGTTATTTCTAAATTTCAACCGTGATGTTAAGGTTAAAAACAAACCTCGATTTGCAATGGTCAAAATCACTGTCATGCAAAATCTAATTTTCTAGACTAAATATTTTAATAAGCAAAGCTCCTTTAAATAGATGTCCTCTCACAGGCCAGCAACCTCAGCATCACCTGGGAGCTTATTAGTAGAGCAGACTCTCGAGTCCCATCCCAGATCACTGAATCAGAATCCACATTTTAACAAGATTCCCAAGTGCATTAGAGGTGCTTTAAATTTAAGGAGCACTATTCCAGATAAATAAGATTAGAAACATCCAGCATAACCTCCCTTCAATGTCTTCTTCTCCTGTACACATCTCTTCCTGAATCTTCTCTCCCAGTATCATAATACCCATTCTCTTTTCCTATATGAGGCTTCTTCTCCTTGCAGCGGATCCCATTTCTTTTCTTTATTTTTATTTATTCTTTTATTTATTCTTTATTTATTCTTTTCTTGCCGGGAAACAATGTCAAGTATCTGACATTTCTACTACAAACAACCGAAAAAGAAAACTGTAAAAAGCACTTTCCTTCAACAACAAAATACATTTGACCGACCCCACCTGTCTCCTTCACTTCACTTACTATATTTTGAATTATCTGCCACCATCACCTCATCACAGCATTCTGCCATATAAAAGTGAGTCTTTTAAAATCCAAGGGATAGCTCTCTCCTTACTACCACCAGCAAAGCCCGTATTCATCGTTTCCATTGTTTGACTAAAGTTTATTAAGTCCTTGACTCTTATTTACCTCTAATCAAGATCTGAATTTAATATTAGGCATATCTACCACCTGACTTAGATTTACTATAAAGAGAGAAAGATGAATAAGAAAGGGGGAGAGAGGACTAATGATTAATACACACACTCAACACACGCCAATTAGAAACAAAGAGAGAGGCACAAAGCAATGGTAGAAAGTGCTCTGTAAGTGGCCAGCAAAATAAATATTACTTAATCTCTTTTTTAAATTAAACCCATTTACACACTAAACTCTGCTTTACCTGAATCCCTCTATGTTTCCTGGGAAATTTTTGCCTCTCTCTGTCTCTTTATCTTTCTCTCTCTATCTCTCTCTCTCAAACAAAAATTATCCCTAAAAATAAACTTTATTAAGTAGAATAGATGCAAAAAGAAATCCCTTCAGTAGAAAAGAACACTAATACTGACATCAGAACAGTGACACTGCATCCACTGTTCAATCCATACGTAACAGATATAAACTGTTTCATCTCTTTCTCTTTTCTTTTCTCTTAACTACTGTCCGTTATCCACTCTTAACTTGAGTATATCCCAACTTCATCTACTTTGTTAGTTAAAATCTGATTCAAATCCAATGATTTGATATTAATTCAGTTCACTTTAAATTAACTGAGACCTTAACTCTCACCTTTAAACAAAGTTAATTCATAATGGATGAAAAACATAAATAAAAACATTTAAGAGCTACAGGAAAATGTGAGTGAATATTTAATCTCAAGACATCGTTTTTAACCATAAACATGTAATAGAGGGTCTCACAAAAGAAAATAGCTATCCATCCAAAAGTATGGAAAGAAAAAGGGGTAAATACAGCAAATGAAGTAAAAGATTGGTAACTTAAATCTGTGATTAGTGCTACTTTACAAAATCCTCTCTTGTTTGAAATTTTCATTAAAAAATTAAGCAATATGAATTAAATTAAAAGGCAAATGCATTTTTCATAATAAAAATGACCTAAGAGTATCATTAAGGAGTTTTTAAAAGTAAGAAGAGCTGTAACAACATAAACAGAAAAATTGGCAAAAGTAGTTAACAAAAAACATCAAAATTACAATTGGTCATTAAATAAATCCAAAAAGTGTTTTTGTTCAAGTCACAACTCTAATTTACAATCAGACACCGATCTCACATATGAAAGTGTAAATTCTTTTAAAAATTTAAAGTAAATGCTGGTAAAGTGTGTAGATTGGTACTTTCACACACTGGTAATCAAAGTAAACACTGGTATAACTCTTCAGAAAAACCAGTTGAATCTGTCCATGTGCCTGATATAATTAATCAGCATTCCAGAATTCCAGTCTCAGGAAATAACCAGATAAAAAAGGGAAAGATTTATAACATACTTATTTTACATATATTTGAAAGAAAATTACCTATGTTCAAATGGCCAATGAATAGAGAGGGAAGATCAAATCATTTTTGACTTATATATGATAAATTATAATACAGCTATTAAAATCCATTACCTATGTTTGTAATGGCATGGTAATACAAGCTATGATAATATAAAGTGAAAAATCAGAATATAAGAGTATATAGAGATGAAAAACCTAACTTTGTTTTATATATAATAATTATTTTTATCCATTATACCAAGTATGTGTGTTAGAAACAAAAAGGAAATGTGTTATGGTGATAGCAAGGTCCTAGAATTATGAACAGTTTAAAATTCTTATCTTAATTTTTCTTATATTCTTCTATGAGAATGTACTACATTCAAAATTAAAAAGGGGGAAAAACTTTCAAGAAAAACAAGCCCCCAAAGCAAAAATAATGGCAGACATAAAAGTCAAACGCAGTAGGGTCCCATGCTGATAAGGAGGGATTATAAATGTTTTTGCTTCCTGAAGCTCTGATACGGAATTCCCTTCTCAGCCTTACATTTTAGCTGAGAGATCCCAGGGCTGGGGCTAGGTATTCTCCTGGAATCACTTCTGTCAAGTTGACAAAAGGAGTTCAAGAATAGGGTTGAAAGATGTCATGAGATATTCACTAATCCACATTGATGTCTAATACATGTAGACTGCACGGCTGTCATATGTCATTCTCTGTCATGCTGGAGGTGAAAAGAAAATAAAGAGTACCATGGGGTACCAAGCATATGTTTCAGTAAGACACTCCCTTAGTAATGTGGCAGATAAATCGGTTCTCCAAGACATACCAGTTCAACATTAACACTCAGATGTGCTCAATCATTTGTATTATCTTATTCTCTAATACCACAACCTAAGTATATAGCTCATAAAAAAGAGAAAATGCGCATGAATTCAAAAAATTAAGTAAGAGACTTATCAAAACTGAAAGCACTCAGTGACTATTTAATACAATTACCATTTAGCAAAATTAGGGTGTTTTACATGCTTCCTGCGCTTTTAATTAAGCAGCCTTTACTACACTATTGATTCTTTCAAAATATTAACAATGACTGTGATAAATGCTAAATATAAATATACAATCAATATTTCAAAAATTTCCTCCTGCATGGACAAGTTTATAACCTCTTTTAGTAAATTATTTTCTCATAGTAACAGATTTATTTATTAAACATTTTATTAGTCTTTTCTGTCAGAAAATAAAGGTTTGCAAAAACGTAACAGTCAGGCAATACAATGATATTGAGGACTGTTGTGTTGTATAAACCAGGACATACTGGTTTATAATAACTCACCACTAATCACAGGTCTATTGATGAAGCAACAGATTGTGAATAAGGAAACCTTTCTAACGCTGAGAAAGAAGTACAAGAGGATGAAACAGAACAGAAAGTGGGAAGAAAAATGTAAAGGAAAAAACTGACAACCAAGCACTGAAATTTAATCTTTAAGTGAAATATGGCATATTTTGACACTGAATGTAGATAAATAAGATGACCAAAGTATACTCCAAATTAACTTTAACAAAAATCCTGATATATCCTATTTAGTCTTATTTTTTTTCTATTTGAATCACATTCAGAACAGGTATACCTTGCTTTTGAATCCCGGTCTTAGTACTACAAGGCATTTGGTGTTTACAAGATAAGCAACATCATATAACTTGGAATGGGAATTAATGTTTATTTTTAAAACTGAATTACATCACAACCCATGCAGAAGAAAGCTGGCTGCAATCAAATTACACTCATAATACACTCATATAACACACAAATTACACTTACATAATACAATAAGGAATATTTTAAAGTGTCCTAAAGCAATATAGTTAGGTACTCTCTTAAGGAGTAAAATCACATTGGTCGGCACTAAAAATATAAAGAAAATCATTTTTAAAAAACACATTGTTTTAAGCAAATGTTAATTTATATTTGTGAATTTAAAAAATAAGGTTACATTTGCTATGCAGCAAACACATATATGCTGTATAATTCCTATTAATTTAATGGGAGTTTTAATTTCCATTAAGTTTAATAGGAGTCATACAGCCAAATCCCCACACACCTTGCTGAAAATTTACCTCCTAGCTTTCAAATAATCAAATATACTGAAATGAACAAAAATAGTCAATTCTGCTAGACTGGGAAATCTAAAGTCCCTACAGTAAGTTAATTCAGTATTATCATAGCCATAGCCATACAGTTGTTCCCAGCTAGAAAAAGAACAAGGTTATCACAATGAAAAGAGACAAAGTGAAGCAAGGGTTTAGGCGTTCCAAAAATGTCACATTTCCCCTTAAAAGAAAATATGTTCTCTTTTTCCAATCTGGAGACAATTTTCAATTTTGTTTTTTTTCTTTCTTAGTACACTGTCAGAAAACAGTAACAAAATAATTCCTTTTTGAAGCCTAAAATTATACCCAAGGAGCTTCAACACAATACAAAGAGCCATATGAAAAATTACAAATAGTACTTCCCCAGAAACAACTGGTTACAACTTCCGAATCACAATGAATTAAAAAATATTTTTTCAGAAAAAAAGTTTTAAAGTTACTTTATGCCACACCCATGCGCCCATAATACCTCGCCCCGTCCACCCGCATTCGTACAATACTACAGTGCTTCGTCAGGGTGACGGTGACCGTCGGTAGCGTCACCCAGGGGCTTGTCAGAAACGTAAATGCTTAGGCCCCACCCCAGACCTTCTAGGTGATTCTGCTGCTCCTACAGTTTGAGAATCACTGTTAAGAGTTTCTTTCACATCCGTGCTATTTTCTCTCCATTGGCTCTTTTTCTCCACAACCACATTCACCATTGTCTTTACCTAGCCTCTTCAGCTCCTATTGGGAGTCAGCTGAAGCATCACTGCTTCCTGACATACACCCACAGGACTCAACTACCCTTCGCCTCAGTGCCTCGGGAAGAGCATCATCATGGCACTTATCACCTTGCTACTACGACAGTTTATTGTCCCCTCTCTATCAACTAAAACCACGATCCTTTTCCAAGACTGATGCTGTTTATGTGATCGGTATAGAATGAGTGCTTACTGTAAGCCAGGCATTATTCTAGGGACTTAAACACATCAATGAACCAAAAAAGGAAAAATAAAAAGATGCCTATGAAACTCACATGCGGACATACTGTGCATACTGTATGTGCATGTAAATATAAATTTTATGTATTTCATTATATGTGTTAATAAAAGAATGATGGGAAAAAAAGATAAATGAATACAGGTTTGAATTATTTTAATCCTTCTTAAGTTTAACATTGGAGAAAAAACCTATTCCTTCCACTAAATTATAGACCACTCTGAGGGAAATCTTTATGTGCCAAAAGTCTTTCTAATTCATATTTAACCCCTAGATCCACTTTTATTCTGCCACAAGAATAGCAAAAAGACCTCACAGCCAAATATTCTTGTTTAGTTAAGATATCATTTACATAAAAGGCATTGTAAAAATGTGCTTAAATCATTTAAAAATACATTAAAAACCCATACAGTACTGTTTCTAGAGCCACACTCTAAAACTGTCTTGAGGTATATAAAATAAATATGTATAGCTCTATCTGGAATATCTGGCATTTATACCGGGCAGGTTTTTCTTTGAAATAAGGATAAGCAAAAAAGTAATTTGAGTTAATTGACTAAAAATTTGACTAAGGAAATCCAATTACGTACATACTACATAAAAAATTCAGCCTGAAATCTGTATTACTGACTTTGCTGAAGAACTGCTATTATTTGTAACTTGTCACTTGAGCAAGCCTTCATATGTCTGACTTATACTTTCCAGGGCTCCATTATATACCATAATTTAATTCTCTAGGACACAAAAATTCAATTTACTTCCCTACTTACTGATGCATGATTCCACTGTGGGTTACTATGCTTATAAAAATCAGTCAAAAAAAATCAAAACACACCAGTTTCTCAACAAAACTGATTTTTGAAGGCCCTGAGGTTACTTCTCCAGGAGTAAAATCAATTCTAAGAAAAACTTACAAAATATTTTGAAGTCCAGTTTTTTATAATCATTTTTTATTTGGAAATTCTAAACATATTTTTCAAAAATACACAGGGAGAAGAGACTTGAAGAATAAATAAAACATTGTTCCTATTTTTCAAAAATTTGTAAATTTTAATGGGTAAGACTTGATTCTTAAATAATAATTGAAAGAGAGGGGGAGATGAACTAATTTTAACAATTAGAGCTTTATACATAAAACTTATAAAAATGCTTGGTGATTTGCTTGTATGTGCACACAAAACAGGGCATGTTTATAGTGTTCATCTGAACACAGAATACATAAGTCCTTCTTGCAAATGCAGGAATTTACCTGTCATATGTACAGATGTTATATGAATCCAGTATTGCATTACACCTTTAAAATCATATACTAAGGTAAAATACTACCGTAAACAGGAGAAAAGAAGTTCTAAAATGGAAGGCATGGTTCACAGCTGAATACAATACAAAAGGCTTATTTTGTTTTTTAAACTTAATTAGTTACTATTACTTAAAAATCTAATGTCTGCTTTGTATTGCAAAGCCAGAAAGCTGGCAAAACCAGGCTAAAATAAACGGCAATCATGGTTCCCCCAGCAAGCACCTCCACTGGCCTGCAACATATGCTCAAGTTACTCTGTCTGCTTGGTCCCAGTAAGTAAGTATTTGAGGTTTCCACCCCTGCATACAAGACAAGGAGCTCAAGAGAAGAAACAGTGCTTTGTACATTTTCGAATTCTAAGCACATGGCTTGATTCAGTCGTTCAGTAAAATGAGGAAGGAGGGAGGAAGCCACCCAGGAAAGCTTGTCTGAGTTTATCTGTAAGAATGGAAGTACTGACAGAAAAGTAACAATCATTTAAGGACACCAAGATATTTAATGGTTGAATCATTAAATTTATAGCCTCTTTCCTGTGCTCTCATACATGACTTTGATTGGTTTTCTCTGTAAGTGTTCACAGGGCATCATCTGCTTTCTGGCATTATAGGTACTATCATGTCATATAAAACTTTTCTAAGACAAAACCATGTGACGCTGGATCAATGTTCTAACAGTATGCATTAGCTGCGTATACTCCCACAACTAGCAGTGTGCGTGTGTCCCAGGTTCTTCTCATCCACAAGACAGAATTGCTTCAACAGCAATGCCCCCTGGCCTGATGTGCCAAAAATGAAATTTCTCTTAACAGCAGATATGAATCCTGACCCAATAGGTGACACCAGAATAAAACTGCAGTATCTCATGAAAAAGTCTCTGCTTGCTGGCACCCTGCTGAGTTAAGCTACTGTGCCAGCAAAGTGGTCTCTATCCTGATTGAAAAATTTTTCATTACGTGGACTAATGAGCCATTGGTCCACACCTGGAATCTTTCCTCAATGTATAAAATAATTCAAATATAACAGCAGGAATTCAGTGAGTACCCCCACCAAAAAAAAAAAAAAAAAAGACACAAAATTATATAATACGCTCAAGATTTCTAGACGATCCAAGCCAGAGATTCTTATTATTAAACTCAGTTTCTGCACTGCTTATCATTACAGTACTCTTTGTTCAGACATATTACATTTTAGTGCTAGATGTCATGGATCTTTCCATTCTGATGCAAAGAGCAGTATCTTCTGAAAAAAAATCGACCTATTTGTAACTTTCATGTGTGACTTAAATACAAATGAACATTATTTACTTTCTTATTATGAAATTCTGATTTTAAAATATTCCTAAATGTGTTATTTATTTGAATTGTATTATTAAGTTATGCCAACATACTGAAAGTAGGAAACTTTGAAGGCAAGGAGAGGATAATAAAACAATTTTGGAATGAGCAATTCAAATGAAATTTTTGTGGTAAAATTAAAATGTTAGTATTTAAAATGTTGAAGCTTATTATAAAGACATTGAAATAATAAGCTTGCTTCTATCTATTAGGTGGCAATATGCCTCTTTTTTCTCCACCTATCATTATATTAATTGGTATAAATGTGATCACTTAAAAATACATTTGAAGCCAATTTAAAAATTCTAAAACATTTTCTTCAAAAATATTTAATTGAGGCCAAAATTATCCATTATATCTTACATGTATTTATCAGAGATTTTGTATTCTTTACAGATTTTACAAGATTAATGTATTTTCATGCTGAATACAACTACCACTATCAGCTAGCATCTTCGTTCCATATTAACTTCTGATCTGCTCTGTAAAAAGCACCTGGAAGGGTATTATTTTCACAAGGAAAAAACATATCTACAGCAATAACAGATACCAGGAAATCCATATAGTAATTGATAAATGATGGTTCCAATTATTTCATTAAGCCTCAAAAGTATATGTAATTCTTTAAAAAGGAGTAGTCATAAAAAGATATAGATAACATTAAATTGGAAGTACTATAAAAAATTGTTTTCCAGAGGATGTGTAAAATTTTACTTAGTAGTTTTAGAACTATGGCCACACACAAGCAGCAGACAAATCTAAAGGTGAAGTGAAAGAGTAACCACAAAATATGTGGCAATTTTACTGGAATAAATGCAGTCAATGAATGTGAAATATTAAACCAAAGCAAAGCTTTCATTTATTTCTCCAAGGATTATTTACAATTACATTTATAAATTTATATAAAATATAAATTCAGACTTCTAGCACTTTCTATAATACAAACCTGTGCAATGAAAATAATTCAACATTCAGAAAATCATTTTAATACCTATTTCTAAAATAATAAAATAATACTCTGGCTACTTCTATATAAGTAAGATTGCACAGTTTCAGTCTCCTGGATGTTAAAAATAAAATTTAAACTGCATCTTACCTTCTGTGTTCGGTAAGAAGCTGATTATAATGATAAACCACAGACTTCGCATTCTGCAACCAGAAGACACCATTATTGATCCCTTTAAATATTTTCTTTGTATTCCTTAATGAATCTAGTTATAAATGCCCAGCTTCACTGAACCCAGCAGTCTGCATCATTGATCCTCATATCTGAAAAACAAACAAATCCATCATTTATTCTATGGTCCTGGTACATTACAAAAAATACAAAAATAATATTAACAATAACTCTCATTGTCTTCTTCCTTCTCTCTCCTAAGTGTATATATTTTTAAAGTATATATTTTGATTCCATATCCAATACAGAAGCTGCTCCTATACGATGAATAGCTGAGCCTCACATCTTAAAAAAGATCAAAACCCAACAGACAACCAGAACCCCGGCATTCCCATAATAGTTAAATTCCTAGTGATGTATCTTCCTTTGAAAAGCTTAGAACGTCATTTTAGAGTAATTAGTCTGTTGCTCTACACCAAATATTAGCCTTTTTATTAAATTACGGCTGACCGTTGAACAAGACAGGTTTTAACTGTGAAAATCCACTTACTATCCATAACACCAGTGCTGTTTTTGACTCATCATTGGGGAGTCTGCAGATGCAAAGGGCCAACTGTATGCATTGTTCTATGCTGTTTCATATAGGAGACTTGAGCAACCGTGATTTTGGTATCCACATGGGATGGGGTGAGGGAATGATCTAGAACCAATTCGCAGAGATACCAAAGGAGAACTTGAAGTTTTGCGGGGAGTCAAAAGTTATACACAAATTTTTCAACTGCGCAGGTTTGACACCCCAACCTCCACAATGTTCGAGGGTCCCCTGTACTAGCTTGAATACATAATAACTCCACAAAATTTTATAAATACATAAACTTTTGTTTCTAATATTGGTAACAACAACATTATGTACAATTTTATCATGTTAACTTGCAAGATACAGATATAATGAAACTGTTTATTTGTCTATACAAGGGTGCACAATTTTTTAACATACGGTTGTACTTTACATAATAATGGCATTTCAAAAACACCACATTCCCTCACACCACATATCAAATTATTATTTCTCTGATTACTATTATTCATAGTGGGAGCAGTTTAATAGTCTCTTAACTATATCACTGTAAAGATTTTCATATATTGGTTTTTCTTACAGTAATGTATAACTTAATAAGATCAAACCTATATCTTTGAGTAGGTTGATCCACCCACTGGACCCAAACAAAAGTCCCAGAAAATGATTATTTTATCTCCAAGGTTGCATCTCTATTAAAAAAAAAAAAAAAACTGGGAGAGGTGGCAAAAATACAAAACCTTAAGCCAAGTATAATTTTGACCAGCTCCTAAGGATCCAATAAACACACCAAAAAGAATGTAAGAAATTAATCTGAAGCTATTATCTAGTGTTTGAATGTAATGGTTCATAAAATCACAGATTAAACTAGCAATATATTTCTGTACTAAGAACTTTATATTTTATCATGCATATAGTTTGAGATGAAACTACTTCCCCATATATGCCTCTGCAACCATTTATCAGCCTTTTTCTTTTTTTAAGCTTTCTCTGAAATCTCTAAAAGACAACGAAGTATCATGATGAGGGAAGTCAGAACTCATATTACCCAGTTCTGAGAAAAGCTCAGATGCTTCTCTGTCCAAAGAAATAAAACAAAAACAAAGGAAAGGGCACGTTTCCTTTTCTGAATGCCAAAAGTATAAAAAAGAAAAATGATACATCAAAAATTAATGTGATGGAGACACATGGCACACAACCCCGTGGAACTACTGGCTAGCTCTCTCTATCCATTTTCACTCCGAGCTCCCGAAGACTATTCAAAAGACAAAACAAAAGGTAAACCTGCAGTTTACAACTGCCATGGAAAAGTCCCTGCCTTAAAACTGCAAGCTCTTTTATGGAAAGCATAAAGACAAGTAAGACGATTTCATGGCCTGTCACATCGAAAAGTCTCATCAATGAACAATTTCTTATACCCTATAGACTGTTCAATGATCTGATGAAGCAAGCGGAATAATTTTAATGTGTGAATGAGGCACATTCATTACAACCAGTAAAATTAAGTGAGCCTTTGGAATGTTCCCGATTCAAGCCAAGAGTTCTGACTGTCCAAGTTTTGGTTGTAATGAGTATTTTCATTTCAATGAACTAACGCATATAGGCTGCTTGCCCACATGCACAACTCTTGAACACATTTCTACTTTCTTAAAGCAATCCAAGATCAGTCTGTCTTCAGTCATCTGCTCTTTGAAAGAGTCCTTGTTTGTGGGAAGAAAGGGAAGGAAGAAATCAGGGACTGATGACTGCCTTGTAGGAAACAGCTGCCAAGATAGGAAAACCTCTGTTGGTGAGGGAAGAGGAGGAGGAAACCGCACAACCAAGACCTCTTTTTGTGGTCTTTGGCCAGGGCAGGGTATTATATAAACAGATTTTAACTATACTAAAATTTCGGTGTATTCTTAAGGTTTGAGTGTGACACACAATTTTAAAAGTATGCTCTAGTCACTTATGAGACAGTATAAGATTGTTTCCAACAAACAGACACAAGTTCTGGAATGTACTAAAATCATGGCTTCTCTTACGCAAATAAAGCTGAAGTCTGTCCATTGCTCTGCGCAGTAAGTAAAAAGAATATAGAATTTATTTATCTCATTCTACAACCTAATCAAGTAAAATTATTTCAAAAGCTCAAGTTTTAAATGCAAGTTTGAAAACTAAGTCAAAAGATTTTACCGATGCGATTCAAATTAAAAACAACTTTCTATTTTAAAATGTTAATAAAAACTGAAATACTTAGCAAACCACAATCAGCTAAGAACAGAATGAATAAACAATGAAATATGGTGAAACTAATCCCAAGAAAACAGTTCTCATAAATCAAACTCGAGCCAAAGGACATTCACAGGCCTAGATGTAGGTAACACTCTTCCTTCAAATTGTAACAACCTGTAAAATGAAGTTCAGTAAAAGCTTCTCACAATGCAAAACAAAACAAGAAACAAAATCAGAAAAGGGTTATTAAAATTTCTTCAGCAAATGTAAAAGGTTAACTGAGTCCCCATATTAACCACCAGTTTGTCTTTAGGCTTTTAGAAAACTTTTCTTGCCCCTAGAACTCCAGAGAGGACTTGGGAGTGTGAAGACACAGTGCACAGATGAAACCCCTCCTAATGCTAAGTAGCGATTCATTTCTCTCTCTCTTTTTTTTTTTCAATGCTCACCCAAGGACATGTTTACTGATTTACAGAGAGGAAGGGAAAGACAGACAGACAGATGTATGGACATCAACGTGAGGGAGAATCATCAATCGGCTGATTCCTGTACATGTCCTGACCAGGAACCGGCAGCAGAGGTATGTGTCCTGACCGGGGATAGAACCCCCAACCTTTTGGGCTCTGGGATGACACTCCGAACAACTGAGCCACCTGGCCAGGGCACAGTTCATTTCTTAATAAAAAGAGTAATAGAACATTTCTATAATACAATTTAAAAATATCAAAGCCACTTTTAATGTATAAACTCCTCCTACATTTTATTCTTATCCTTCAAGTAAGAAGACTAAACAATTTCATCTTAATCTTATTTTTATAAACCACGTGCCATTGTCTACCAAACCAGTGGCAAGACTTTTTTTTTTTTTAGATCTAAGTAACCTATTACTCCGTCATGTAAAAAGTCAATTAATGCATCATTATTACAAGTCAAGGCATCATTACTGCTAAACCTTCCAAAGCAGAACAATGACTTCCAGGAATATGCCTCAGCCTTGTTCATATCCTAACAGTCCTCAACGTTTCCTACACTACTTACAGTGCACAGTTAGCTATAGTCTTTCAGACAGCAGCCTCCTTATATAGGGTTGGGCAAAAGCAGGTGTACAGTTGTGAGTACACAAGAGTTTATTCTTGTATTATTTATTAATTATTATACATATTTCCCATATGAACAATTGTACACCTACTTTTGCCCCATCCTGTATTTATTAGTTCCAGTAAACATCCGTGCCTTAAATTGTGAGCAAAATCAGGAAAACCCCATCACTATTAGTCAAGTATTTATGTAACATTACCAGGAAATCACATTTACCCTTATACGTAATAATAACTAGTAAAAATTTTTTTTAAAGTTAAAACCATTTGTCGATAAGCATCACTGAAAGTAGAATATAACATGCTTCAAATTCATAAGGGGAAAAGATAATTTAGAATTGTCTAACACTGGTGAACTAAGGATGATATTCTATTACCACCGTAAAGATTTATACACAGCTTTATCTTTGATTTCTACTCATAGACCCTGAACTGCTGTGAACAAACCACCTATAAGCATGAGAACAGGGAAAGGAAAGAGCCATACAAGCGTGAGACCTATGAAAGTCACCCCTCCTTGTTAATTATGTCCTAACGCTGTGTACAATAAAAAGTTAATGTTTTGGGTGAGCCTAAAATTCTATGCACTAAATGTATGTTGATGCTAAATGCACGTTAAAGATAGCTGTAAATCAGTCTTTCTGATCTTATATGCACTATAAAGTTATAATCATTAGGGGACATAATTTATTGGCAAAAGAAAGCTGCTGTTCTGTATTTTACCAAAAGAAAAACAACAATAAAGGACACCAATCCCACTCTCACCCCACGCAATAGAAAATGAAAAATAAATTAATTGCATTTCAATTCAGCTTAACCTCACTCAGAGCGTTCATTTTTCAGAAATATCTCAAGTGCCGTCCATACAGGTCAGAATTTTCTTGTTAACATAGAGGAAAACTTCAACAGCCTTGGGAGTTTACTTTTAGTAAATTGTCTATATGTAAAACCCTTGATGTCCCTAATCTGAAAGCCTTTTTAAGCTCCAGGCATTCAACGTTCTTAGTGTCTGAGTTTATTTTCTTTCCCGCACAAGGATAGGGTTGGGGCTGGGAATGCTGAAAGAGATGTTAAAACCACGTGACCAAACATTAGTTGCCACCCTCTTTCCCCATTTCATTTCTGCAGATACTGGTAACAAGTCTAGAGAGTAGTTTAATTCAACTAGTTATGCCAAAGTCCCCTTAACATTCATCACTGATCTTACCCTTTATTGAAATTTCTTCATTGTGAATGAAGAAATAGTCCTATGAGAGGGCTTAGTGGAGCAGTAGAAAAGAGAAGAGTTCAGGAATGCTCCTGGTAAAATACACCTGCTCTCCTCAGTATTATCTATCTAGGAGTCACGCTGAGCATGCGAAAGAGGCTTGTAGCTGTGGACACCAGAGGCACAGTGCAGGGCAGTCTGCCATTCTCTTCATTAAAGTCCTTCTAGTTGAAATAATAAAAACAAATGGCTGTCATTTTCAAACCAATGTAGGGAACATTTTATGGCTGAATATAAACTTGCAAATGAAGTTTCAAAAGAAAAAAATTAAGCCTACACGCCCAATGCAAAATATTACCTATCATGAAAATTTGATGGTTTCTCCGTCTTTTCTGCCAAAAAAACATCCATAAATCTATTTGTTTAAAATATTTTGTATTTATTATTAAAATTATAACATACCTACAACATACAAGTTAGATTTTTCTATTTTTAAGTGGCAGTCCTCTCCAACTTTAAGACATACTGCCCCTTAAAACTTACCTATTGTCCAAGCTTCCTACATAATTTTTTTGAGCTGAATACAAATTATGGGTACTATGGCTAGAAATAGTTCCTGAGTGCCTACTATGTGTGAAATACTGTATTAGAACATATCACTACTCCTTATGAGGTCAATATTACAAAGGTCAGAAATATGAGGTTCGGAAAGGGAAAGTAACATCACTAGCAGGTGGCAGAACTTGAATTTCAGTCAAGGCTAATTATAGCAGTCCACCCCCCTTATCCAGGGAGGGACATGTTCCAAGACCCTTCAATGGATGCCTGAAACTTGGATGGATTTCTTTTCCTTCTGGATAGTACTGAGCTCTATATATACTGTTTTTTTTGGTTCTCTTTTTACTAAACATAAAGTTTAATTTACAAATTATAAAAGCAAGTGAATGCGGTCTCTCTCAAAATGTCTCATTGTACCATACACACCCTTCTTGTGATTACGTGAATGAAAAAAATATGCCCTACTAAGCTGAGAATGTTTACCTAACCACTGACTTCACCTAATGACTGAGCTAATCATTGGTCAGGCAAATAGAAAAGAAAAAAATCCGATGTTGTTTATAAGATGCAATCTCATGTTTGGCTCACTGCACTAGGTCCTTTGTTCACATATCATTGTTAGTAGCCATTCCCTGAGTCAATATTCAGATTCCTTCTTGATCTACATACATAACAACTAATAAAATAATAATGACCCAGGATCTTCTTGTGTATATTAGATCATCAATATGACCATCAGAAGTTTCTTAGAAATAGTGAGCTAATCTTGGGTAAAATATGTCAAATGATCTTAAAAATAAATGAAAAATTTAAAAATATACAGTAAGAAGTTGAAGAAAATGTTAAGGATATAGCACATTGCCTTTTATAATCAATAAATGATGCAACTCATTTGCAACCTATGTCAATATATAAATAATGTCATCTAAACGTGCAACTCTAGCCCCTGCTAGATGCTCCAACAGTTGGTTGGAGTATCATCCTGATACCCCAAGGTTGTGGGTTCAATCCCTTGTCAGGGCACCATCAAGCATCAACCAATGAATACATGAGTAAGTAGAACAACAAATGGATGTCTCTCTCTCTCTCTCTCTCTCTCTCTCTCTCTCTCTCTCTCTCTCTCTCTCTCCCCCCCCCTTCCTCTCTTCCTTTAAAAAGCAAAAAAATAAATATTAAAAGTCAATAAACTTTCAATTCTAACTTCTAAAATTAAGTAGATAATGGTAACATTACTGGTATAATTGCACATGTCAGTTTAAGTCAATGAATGTGTAATGATTACATTATAGGTATTTTTTGATATTAAGTTCTGATGAGTGTTACTTATTTATTTTTACCTTACATACTAATTGGTCCTGTGTTAGGTTCTAAAGAATTATAAAACCAATTAAGGTACGATTGCCACCTTCAAAAAGTTAATAATCTAAGAATTAAATACCCAAGTAAATTACTAAAACTGAAAATACGAATTAATAACGGCTAAATTCCCCAAAACTTAATGATAATAAATGTATTTGGCACCAAAATAACGAGAGAAGAGAAATAAAGTAGTTTCTGGACCTGTGTTTCCCTTGAAATGTGTACCTAGATCAACCAATATCATCTTGATGAAAAGGGCTCGAGACTGAGTTTAGGAGCACACTCTAGAACACTGGTTGAACCAACCACTGTAGGGGCTGTCTCAAGCTCAACTGCTATATACAAGGGTGGAAATGCACAATAAATCTACTATTCCATTATTTTCCCAATTATTTCGATATTAGGTTTATGATCCTGATTCCATCTTAAGTAATCTTAGGGAAGATTTTCAGGAGCTACCGAAATATGTCTCACTACAGGCTTATCTCTTCTATCAAAACATCCCAGCAACTATTCTAATAATTCCATTTTTAAAATTACATCTAAAGAAGATGCTAATTCCAAAAATGATTTTTGAAACTTACTTACAAAATATTACACTGGTAGTCATTATATAATAACCTGAGGCTTATGCAGCTCACATATTTCACACTCTGCCTTCTAGAAAAACTACACATGATCAAAAGCAAGATGACATCCAGGTCTTCTTTCAAAGGAGCAAATTCCTGTCCTGTAGCCAGGATTGCACTTTCCATCAAGGCCTGTGTACCATACCATATACATATATGTGCATCTACATAAAAGCAAAACAGCATTTTAATGAGTTGTAGAGAACAGGAACTATCAATTATTTCTGAAAATTAACTTAACAACATTAGAAATAAAGTTGTAGTCTTAGTGAATGACGAGAACAGACTCTACCTCCAGCATTGCTCTGAGATTCTATGTGGTTGGTGCGGCTGACTTCTCTAAAGAGTATTAGGAGACTCTGATGGGAAGGCCAGAGAAATATTCACGGACACAGCTGGAAGAAACAGTAATGAACTGAGTCATTTTGAATGGTTGTTAAAAATAAAAAATTAAAAACAAAACTTCAGTTCTTTAAAAAATTAAAATATATCAAGTTACTGTTTCTTAACTACTCAATCATGGAATACAGGAGGTATGTGGTTTTTAGAAAAGGGGTTTTCAAGTTTAAAATATAATTTTATAACCCCTATTAAACTTTCAAATAACATTAATGTAGTAATAAAACAGTGATGCTTAATAAAAAGAAAGGTTATTAAAAAGCTGAGAAAAACTGACTAAAAGGTTAAATTACTTGCCACAACTCTTTTATTTGGTAAAAGGCTAACATATATTTTTTGCAATATTTCAACAATATTTTAAAATTTTCCAGTTCAGAAAACTGAGGAAGATACATCCCCTGTTGCAATTCCACATATAAAGAAAAGCAAAACACTGTACTTAGCAACTACCAATGATGATAACTAGTGACTCTTCAAATCAGTTAAGCTGAAAACTATTTATAGTATTCCATTATGTTTGGAAAGATTAAAAACAAGGAATTATGTACACTGATATTATATAGCAGGGATCAGTAAACTTTTTCTATAAAGAACCAGATAGTAAATATTTTAGGCTTTAAGGACCACACAGTCTCTGTCACAACTATACAACTCTGCCATTGTAGCACTAACCGGCCGCAGACCATGGGTAATGAATGAGCATGGCTGTGTGCCAATAAACTTTACTGCACAAACAGCCAACCAGCCGCAGTTTGCCAACCTCTGCTATAGATGAACAGGCACAAGATAAAGAGAACTGAATGCAGTTCAGTCAAGTAATGAACTGACCAGTAACTATCAATGTCTGCCAAAACAATCAAACCAACTTTACTCTGTTATTTTAAGAAATTAATTTAAATGTTAATGTAAAGGTAAATTAACCATGCTGAAATGAGAAAAATAAAACAAAGCAGCATTATTCTGACCCAAACAAATTAGTGTTTCAGTATGTGTGTAACAGATCCATATGTAGAACTCACAGTGTTTGGGGAGAAACTCCAGAAAAGAAAACAAAGGACATCACCACAGTAACCTATCTTACTACTTTGTTTGGCAGGAGAGAATGTAAAACCAATCAAAACAGTCAGTTAATGGGAGACTGAGAAGTAATGAGGTTTGGACAAGACTCCCTGAGGTCTTCTACCATTAGTATGATGGTTTCAAATAGCTGTTGGTAAAAGTGACTTCAAACTCCTGAAATTTCTGTCACCACTGCTACTCATCCATATGAAATACTGGATATATCCCAGTTCCACATTGTATTCAACAGGAAACTGCTGAATACTAATTTGCTGAACTGCTCTATAAATCTAAAAATTCTACAAGGCCAAAATCACCAATCTTATTACAAAAAATTATGAAGTCACAATAAATGCACACATTTCTTTCAGAACAGAAGTATTTCTTCAGCTTTCCAATTCCCTGTAGGTAGGCTCTCCCCAGTCAAAATACTTTGTTACTGTTACAACAAATATTTTTATTGTCTGCAATCTAATGATTCTTAAAATTGAATAGACATGCTGTATCATACCATATAATATTTCTAAGCTACAATTAATAATTGTCACATTAAAATATATAAAGGCTTAACTTTTCTATCAATTTTACATATAATGCAAAAGAATGGAGAAGATTACAAATTTTTAGTAAGAGCATTATATTACGGTAGTAACAATCTAGGTGTTTTACTGAAAGTGATGTGGATTACAGTAAATGAAATTTTAAAATGCCCTTTCCATTTTACAGATAACACAAAATGACTGTTTTTCATGTCTCTAGCGATAAGGATAAATTTGCCACACATTTAAATGGTGCCTTCACACTCCCACCCCACCCCAGCTCATGAATTCATAATTTAGTGACATTAATACAAGAAGATAAATGATAAAAAGGTTAAGGCACATGGGCCAACCATAAACACATCCTTCTTTCAGCACAGTTAATACTTCTCTGCCAATTATAGCTAAAACTTTTTAATAGTTTTCAATAGTGTTTTTACAATCTAAGGAGCAGCTTATGCACACACAATTTCACACAATTCAAGCTTAATAAATCTCCTGCTGGTACCAAACAATCATTCTAGGAGATTAAAGTGCAACATCTGTTAACATTAATAATGTTTTACATAGTCGTATGTATTAAAGAAGCCTCTACGCTATTATTAGTCTCCTAAAAAACCTTCTAGACCAATATACTGATTAAGTATAAATTACACATATATCCTTCAACTGGTGACTTACAGTAACAATGAAATACATTAGTGTAAAATGGTAAAAGAAAAAAAAATCACATCCACTATAAAGTAACAGGTTTTCTTTGAACCACGCTTACTAAATGTGTGAGTGCGCATGCAGATATATACACACACATAAATGAAATTAGCTCAGGTTCTAATAGTTTTTAAAACCAAAAATCCTCTAGAGCATTATTTATTGTGAGTTTGGGTAAAATATAGCTCTGTTAATATAAAAGGTACTTCATTTTAAAGTGGTATAAATTCTCTCACTGTTTTATTGACTCTTTCTCTGAAACGTCTTAATATCCCCTCATTCCTTTCATTCCCTCTGCTCTAACCTCTCTCTAAACTTCTGCAAAAATCTCATAGCTGATTTCTCACCCTCCATTCAGCTTGCCAACCTCCATTAGACTAATCTTCCTAATTTCACTCTAAACCATAAAAATGTGTAAAACTGGAACCAATCCTAGAGATCACTTTATATATAAGACAAAGAAAACACTTGGGGTTTTGAGTTGAAAAAGGCAGGTCTCTAAACTGCTGATTTTAAATTTTTCCCATAAGTGCTTATATTATTATCTCACTATAATTATCACAACAAATGTTAATACCTCTATTTTAACAATAGGGAAATTACAATGGGGGCTGGGGGAGTTGGAGGGGTGGTGGTAAATGGAAAGTTTTAAAAATGTGTCAAAAAGTAAAACTGGGAAAAAATCCAAGCAGATCTAACTTCAAAAATATTTAATCCACCCCTCTGATTCTGTCAAATTTATTTGCTCAGTAATTCTGAATATGCCTTTCAAAATAACTTTTAATCCAAATTGTTTTTACCCATATGGAAAGCATTTCCTTCCTTTCCACCCATCAAGAGACTTGATAGGTCTGAAAACCACCCATGCCATAAAGCCAACCTGACCACCTCAAGCAGGCCATCCAGGGCTGGTGGCACAGTGTTACAGACACACCCTCTCCCTCTGCAAATTCCTATGGTCATTACCTGTATCATTTGCATGCTAGCTGTTATTGGGTTATCTTATGACTCCTCTACAGCTAAGTGTTTAAACTATTTTTAGTATCTCTTATGTTAAAGTTTTCAATATTTATCTTTCTTCAACACATACCTTTTCAACATACATCTTTCTTCAACATATACCAAAAAAACTTCCAGGATACACACCTTGTTCAAGGCACTAAGGCTGGTATTACAAGCAACACAGTGATGCAGGAGATAAGGAAGTAGGCCATGGGTACAAATAACTTTAAAATTGATGTGATTAAGAGAGTACGTGCTCCATATGGCCCGTGACTTTTGTTCTTCACTTCAATCTTGATTCTGGTAAGTAGTGTAACATCCTGATGATTAATACAGTGAACATACAAACTCTTTTTTAGTTAACAACTAAACTTGAGAATGACCATCTTTATTTCCTGTTCTCATGCTTTAAATACTAAGACAATTTAATTTGGGTCCATAAGGGGCTTACCCTCACCTTTGTACCTTTCTTAGTGTACTCATGCTCTTCCTTCTGCCTGGAATACCATCTGCCGCTTGTTCCTTGGCCAACTGTGATTACTTTTCCAAGACTCAGTTTAGGCCCATCACTCGACTAATCTATCTTACTCCCTCCCTTCCCTAAATCTCCACCACACACACCTGCCACTGTTCCAAAGTACAGTGTGCCTACCACTATCAAAAATTTGGGGGAGTATCACTTTCAAATTATTGCTAGATAACTGAAAACAGAATCCATGGCTTTCATATCTATTAACTTCACACGAGGCACCTCTGCCTGGCAAATGGCACATAAGAAATATTTTGGACAAAAAGAAAGGAAGGTAGATAAACAGGGAGTAGAGAGAGAGGAGGGGGTGAATGAATAATAAACTGAACTACGGGAAGTAATAAACATGAAGAGTGGAATGGATAAAGAAAATGAATGGAATTCAGAAGTTAAATTCATAACTTTTTAAACTGAAATATAATTTTTTAAGCTGAAACATAATTTTTAAAACTAGAAACAAACAAGAGATCTTCTAAAATAGAATCTTCAAGGTTTCTCCCCCCCTATTTGGGACTATTTTTTAATTAAATGTTTGATTAATTATTGAGGATTGCCAATTTAAAATACAAAATAGAAATAGCTGTTTTTCAGAAAGTTTATCAGTTTGGCATAAAATACTTATTATTTTTGGAAGTCAAATAAACCATCAACAAGGAAAAGTTTCAAAACCCACTGAGCTTATATTGAGAAAGAATGAGAAAGCAGAAAGGTCCAGTTAGTGGGGAAACTGAACCTGTAACTTAGGTCCAACCAAATTCCTATATAGTAATCCCCTGATGGAGTTTGGTTTCAAAATACCTGAAAATTCAGAGTCTACAAAAACAATTTCTAATTTAAAATATTGAAAACAATTTAAAACTATTAAAATTATTACAAAACATGGAATTATATAAAACTATAAACCTGACAAGTTTGCTTTTAAATAAAAACAGAAGAATTGGGAAAAAATGACATTTATTTTCAAAGTACTCTAAAAATGCAAGATAATTTTTTTATTTTTTATTGGATGTATTGGGGTGACATTGGTTAATAAAATTATATAGGTTTCGGGTGAATAATTCTATAATACATCATCTGTATGTTGTATTATGTGTTCACCACTTGTTGCAAAAAATTTGGCCAATGTAGGCTTCCACATCTACATACCTTCCTAGTAATATTCTGAATTTTTGAAAATACTATATTCAATGGTATAATTCCTCATAAAAGTGAAAAAATTAAATAGAGAGCAACATATGGGCATGATACACTTTTGTCAGCATTCAGAATAAAGAACAAAAAAATTAAAATCCACATTAATTTTCTCCTCCAAAATTACAGGAGTGGCATTAGCACTCCAATGTCAATCCTGGGCTTAGGTCTCAACTGGGGTCTAAACTTCGGCCATCTAATATTCCTATAATGCATGCAGCACTCTAGTTTTGTACTGGGGTTTTTTGTTTGTTTGTTTGTTTTGTTATTTATGACTTACCATGGCTACTTCTAAATCCTAACTCCACCTTTCTTCAGACTAGCATTTGCAATTTATTCAACTTTAATACACGAATTTAACAATGTTGATAATAAAACTAAGCAGCTTGCTTACAGCAAGATATCTGACTGATATTAAGTATGTAATTTAACAGGTTTTCATAATTAGGCTCTGTAAATGATACTATACATACATATGTCTGTCCTGATTTAGGGAGACACACTTCTCACATAACACTTGTCAAACTAAATGCAAGAAATTGTGCTGGCATTTCACTAAATTAAAATCTTGAATGTACAGATTTAGATTTTATTAATACTTTAAATCAAACCATAGTTACTCTTCAGTTTCATACAATGCAATTTATAGTAGTCCTCTGCTGTGAATGCAAGAACGTAATGAGGTTTTAATCAGATTTTAGTTTGTTACTAAAATATATTTTGGAAGGCAAACAGCTACCCCCAGCTCCCCAAGAAAACTATCACTTCATAATTAAAAGGTAAAGATAATACACCTGTGATATCTAATTACCATCGAAGAATGGCTCCTTGCATACCAGAAAATGTCCAGTGCTAAAATTTGGGCCACCTTTGCTAAAAATTTATATGAGATATCAAATGCTATTGTTACACCATGTATTTCTTAAAAATCTTTTGTCAAAACTCTCCCTTACATATTTTATCTTATGACCATTAAAAATGTCTTTTTAAACATTTCTATTACATTTTTATGGTTTCCTTAACCAACCAACTAAAATAATATTCACACTACAGTATCAACAACCACATTTAGTTAATCTCCCTTTATTTCATGTTGATTACATTATGCTGATCTATGCCTTCAGTATGACTGATCCACCAGAAAAAAAGAAATCAGCCTTCATAACAGGACATGAGCTGACAGAATCCTCTACCGACTTCCTTCTAAAGCTGATGATATATGGGAAAATACAACATTTGGGATTATTTGGGGGCAGGGACACAAGGCTGTGATTGTACGTCAGGGAGAAGAACAACAAAAAAAATGCTTCTTGCATGCTTTCCGTGTGGTACTCAATCAGGCATCAGATTACAAAAGTAATCACACAGTAAAAGTAGAAGCAGAAAGTACTGATATTTTCAGGTGCTTGGGTAAACATCAATGCTTTCTGTTTTCAGTATCAGAGCATCCATTCTGACAAAGGCCAGTCAGGCCAGTCCCTGATTTATCATCTAAAGAAGAGAGCAACAATAATAGAAAACGCTGTAATAAGAAAAAAAAGAAAAGAAAAGAAAACCTTTAGCATAATTGAGAACAGGAGGGAAAATCTCCCAAACAAAAATAAGAGAAAAAATAAAACAATCTAGAGTAAAAAATGGAAGCCAAACTACATGGTCTGCTTAGATATATAATTCAATGTGAAGCAAATTTAATCCACATCAGTAACCATGATAACAAGCATTTACTGAGAGCTTTCCATGTATGCAGCTCTACTAAGCAATATGATACCTGCATCACACAAATTTTCTCTATTATATGGAAGCCAGAATACTTCTGGATTAGCACAGAAAATATCTGTACTAACTCTTTTATTACCTTTTTCATTCCTACGTCTATGAGAGGAATCTGAAATTGGTCAGATTCTAGCAAAAGTTATTATTATCTTCATTATCAGCCATAACAACTGTTTGTTCAAAAATATATTGAGACCCTAGTCCAAGTTAATCACTGATGATAGGTGCTGATAGCTGCTTTTAGTTGGTTTTCACCCTTGTCACCCATAATTAACTAGATACAATGTATCGGCTATAAAGCCTAAAAGTTATTGCTGAGTCTAAAGAACTGAAAAGCTATTGAGGAAATGATTTCATTATTCTTATAATAAATGAGAAGTAGCTGAGAAATTTCCTATGTACCAAGAAAATAAATATAAGTTCATAATCACAAGAAAAAGCCACCATAAATTACAATATTTTTTTTTAAAAGAAAAAGTCTTTGATGACATAGAAACTTTTAAGCTTTCCTAAAAAAAGGCAGGCCGGTCTCTAAGGAAACCTAAGAATGTCCAATTCATTGGTTAAAGAGCTATTAAGAACATTATACTAAAATGACCCTGAACAAAGGAAGTATCTCAACAGATCTAATAGTGACAAAGGTATTCTTTCACAAAATAAATACTTCTCTCTAACCAGATTATACTAACGGGCTTTTATAGACTTAATTATCTTATAGAAACTTCAGATAAAATACAAATAAACCAAAAACCTAAATCTTATACCCTTAAATCCACACAGTAAAATTTTTCACTATAATCAACACTTGAAAAATACATACCATTTAAACACATACAGAATCTTTTTAGAAGCATCTATAAAGGAAGCAAAATTATACTTTTTCACAAATATCACATAAAAATATAGAAATCAACTTGAAGCAATTTGGGGTCCAGCTAACTTCTTTTGGTGTAACGTATGTACCTCAAAGTATTGTCAGAAAAATGGGCTCATTCCCCCTCCCTTGCTTTCAAGCAGGGTAATGGCATGAATGAATGACTTTCCTGGAAACTCGGCTTTGATTCCTAGCTCTTCTCTACCTCATATTCCTACGATTACTAAATTCTATGCCATCATTATAAAACTTTTCCCATCTGTTTACTGCCATAGCCTCTCACCTAAATGGACTGTCAGCCAAGCCTCCTAACTAGGTTTCTCGTTCCTCCAGAATTTCTTCTCTTTAATTCGGTGGTTACACCACCTTGAGAGTTAGCAATTAAACACTTCCTCAATCAAAAATATTAGCATCTTTTATATCTACATAATAAAATACACAGGGAGGGCAAAAAATGGGAATTTATCTCTTTAAAAAATTGTGTACTTATTCTTACATGTTTAAACTTCAGTCACCTTCAAAGACTCTCTTGATGCAATGCACCCATTGAGACTTTTTTCCGCTACTCAAAACAGATTTTGAACTCCTTGATTTTTAGTGCTTCTGCCGTTTGTTTTTTTGTGTTTTTTTTTTCTTTTTTCACCTCTTCCACATGGGCAAAACATTTCCCTTCGAGAACTTTTTTCATCCAGGGAAACAAAAAAAGTCATTCGGAAAGGATCAGGTGAACATGGAGGGTGGTGCACAAGGATCATGCCATTTTTTGGATCAAAAACCGCTGAATACTCAGTGCCATGTGGGTCGGTGCACTCATAAATCACCCATCACAAAATGAGCAAACATGTTGAGTCTTCAAAAAAAATTCACTAAAACCAAATGCAGCCTCTCACAACAACGCCATCTGATACCCTGATACAGATGGGTTCCTGGGACGCTTACCTAGTAGGATAATTCTGGGTTTGGGGGTGTGCCCCCTCATAATCTTAGCAGATTAGGCTCTCTAATAACATGTCCCAAACTAATGTCTGAGTTTCATCTCCTTCCACTGCCTGTGCAATTCATACATTCTGTACATTCTCCTTAAGGCACCATTTTCTGCCTTTGTCTTCCAGTGTCTGCACCTCTGTCCTGTCCTCCACCTCCTCAAAAAGTCTTCAAATGACAAAATCCTCCTCTGCCTTCTGGTCTTCGTAAGTGGGGTCTCTTTTTTCTGTACTAGTTGTTTTAAATTCACTCTACCTACCCTGTATTTCCACAGCCTTTCCTCTACACTGCATGGCATGTCAGTATAGTAGCCCTTACGTTAAAGTTATTTGTGGAAATGTCTGTGTCTCTCATGAGATTATGAGTTCCTAGACAGCACAGGCACTATATACAGCACATTTCTCCAAGCAGGGCCTTAATAAATGGCTACTCATCTAAAATGACTAGAATTAAAGCCCAGAAGTTATTGGATAATTAGATGAAATGTTACAGATAAAACATTTCTTGTTTTATAGATAACAAGATAATAGATAAAACTGTTCTTGTGAAAGGTAAAACACAGTCAATATTTAAAAATACAGACTTTAAAACCAATGCAAGCAAATGCATACTTTTGGTTTAGCAATGTTGGCAAATGTGGTGCTGGAAGTTGTCACTTTTTAAAAACCACATGTGCTGCCATAATAACTTCTGTGGCATTGTAGGAAACCAAAAATAACATCTTGAAAGTCAAACTCAAAGCATATAAATTCTGTGAATTAGTAAAGTAAATCCAAGCCCTCACCTGTCATTTACACATATGCAGCATTGTTGCGAAGTTGTTCTGAAATACAGAAGTATAATGTTTTTTAAGAGAACGTACCCACATATGAAATAACAGATTTTTCAAAAGATAATTTGGGTATGAATTTTATTTTAATTGAACTCTCAAAAGAATTTTTAAATAGGAAAAATTCTCTAGTACTGTGCATCTCAATACAATTTAATTTGTCCAAACTGGGTGTGGGAGGCAAGATAACAGCAAAAATTGAATCGCTCTGGCTTGGTATAACTTCTGTCCTTGAGAAAACTATAAATTGTCCAATGCAGAAGAGTGAAAAGGCTGCCAAAAATTAAGATTTACTTCATTCAAATATACCTTTATGGGTTTAACTGTACCCTATAAATGTCCCTATAAATAAAAAGTTGGCTTAAGGGGTTTTAGTTGGATTAATACATATTTGAATGTTAAAATCAAAGATGGAAACATCTGTCTTTCAACTAAAAATCCAAATACCCCACAAGTTATTTGTACTATATTGTGAAAGATAAAGGTAAAATTCTGATTATTACACTTAGAACTAATAACAATTTTCAATTTTTAATATTTTAATGTATATGTTTACCTAAAAACTGTGCTTTTCCAGATTTATTGTTCAATTCTTTATCTGCTATGCTTGTGTAGAATCAATAAAACTCAAAGTCCATAAAAGAAAGCTTACTACTAAAGATAGGCAAGAGCTTCTAATTTCCACTGACTTGTTAAAATATTCTTCAATTTATCCATAAGTCTAGCAACAACTACAAAAAGGGACTGAAGTCCTATCTTTAAAGTCATTTCTATACCACCATGACAGGCTGATACATTCTGAAATATATTAAACACTTAAATTCCATCAATTTCTGACTGCACGTTAAAATGATATGAAATATTAAAGCTTATTTTAATAAGGAATTAATGTTCAATAGGCTAAGCAAAGCTTTAAAATTCACAGTATAGTTGTGATACTGTCCAGAAATTAACCATTATAAGCAGTGTTAATGAAAATTTTAAGTAGCCAAATTTATATAGTTTTCTGGAATCCTTCTTAATATTTTTAGTTTGACTTTCCAAAAGCTTCATTTATTAATACATGTTATAGTTTCTTACTTACAAACCAATCCTTATTCATGGTTGAATATATTTTTTATTTTTTGAAAATCTCTTACATGCAATAAATACAAATTACGGTCAACAATTTACAATAGTAAAGTTACCAGAGAAGTTTGTCTAAGTTTTAGATTCTAATAGAAAAGGAGATAAGGAGAAAAAAATCAAGATACTTAAATCTTACACATAATACAATATTTATAAGTTTAAGTAATACAGCCTAATTTTCAGCCAGAAAACTAAAATCAGGATGATAATAAATCCTAGCCAAGAGTGAATACATATTTTACCATATTTTGATTGAAATGAATCTAAATAAAACAAAGCAGGATGGCAGGCCAGTCACAGTCATCAATTGTGCTATGCATTTTTTTCTTTTGAAATCATTTTATTGGTAACACAAATTTAATTATAGGATGGCAGTATATATACATCGCTCAGTCTATCATTTAAGATGTTTCAATAAAAAACTCCTATATTTACTTGAGAAAAAAATACATGAAATAAAGTTTCTGTTTTTTAGGTTGACTAAGAGTATGCAAGTATAAAAAGATCACTCATGTTATAATGAATAATTGATTATTAGACTAAACATTAAAAACATCTTTTATAAGAGTTGAATAATGTCAAACATGAAGGTATGGCAACTACACTTTTTAAAAACATTATGGAGGGCTTAATATATATTTGGTCATACAGAAACACTCTGAAGACAATCATCAGATGATTCCAAATTCAGTAAACAACTTACACATTAATACTAATCCCTAAATTTATATCTTGGCTCTTTTTATGAGGTCAAACAGCAGCTTACTTGAGAAGTCAAATAAAAAATATAACTTAATTCTTTTAAAAAAGAGAATGAGACCTCAGCCCACAATTCAGAAATAAGTGACATCAAATTATTAAAACATCTTAAGAAAACATGAGAAAAATATCAAAAATATTGAAACAATTTACAAAATGCTCCAAGGTGTTAATGGCAAAAAAAGCCTGGATATTATCAATTTTACAAATATAGGTGTTTGTGATGACTTTTTCTTTATAAACAGGTAAAATCAATGTTAATAAAGTAAACTAACAAATTAAAGCTCTATTTTAGTTTATTTTCAATTAAAAGTTAACACTATGATTTGATTGCAACCTTGTGAATTCGCTGCTCGCAAAATAAACAGGCAATATAGAGAAATGAGTCTATTAGTGTATGTAATCTACAAGGTTCTTGATATCCTTAAAACACTTAAGCAATGGTTATGTTATAGGCTATTCAATTTAGTATTGTTCTAATGAGCTCTAGCTCTTATTCTTCAAAATTTTTTAGGGATACCCTTAAACTATTAAGAATCAACTCTAAATGGTTTTGAAAAGTAAGTACAACTCTAGAAATTGTGACTTCTAAGATACTTTAGATTTGTTCCTGAATTTTTAATCACACGATATTAACAGATTAACAACTGTTTTAAAAGCTGTAATCTCATTTAATGAAAGCAATTATAGTTTCCCAGGCTGAAATGTCGGAAGAATTTATGTAATTCCTAATACATTAGTAACACAATACAAGGAAATTAGTAAAAAAAAAAAACATATGGAGGTGTCAAAAACTACATTAAAATAGGCTAAACGTAAAGTTATGTTTAACCACCAAGTTCAATATAATCCTGTCACCATAATGTTACAAAATATTTTATAAACATGAATTATCCCCCAATACTTATAAAGAATACAAGGATGGGAAAGTGCTCTTAGAATGTATTCTTAAACACCTTAATGTGTTACAGCTTTTATCTGAATCCCGCATAGCAAAGAGGGAAAACAAATTTTCTTGAAGTGAAATTCAACGAATTTTTAAATGTCCTTAAAATTTGCAAATTTTAATGCAAATTTTAAATTGCATTAGCCAATAGCTTTTGTGGGCCAGTAGTTACTACTAAGAAATAACAAAGCATTTGTTATGATGCTCTGACAAGTAGTAAAATGATGGGCTAAGCCGTTTCATAGAACCTAAAGTAACTTTTTTATTTAGGACCTCTGATATAGTAGCAACTACCTTTTTGCTTTGACTTATATTTGCTCAAAACAAAAATGCCTTTTGAATCAATACTGATTTAATGAGCATTAAGTTTTTAAAAACTATTACACAAAAAAATTCAATAATTAAATGAGTTCTATTTTCTTCCTTAAATATAAATCAAAAAGCAGTATTAATAACCACAGTTATATTAAAATATAAAAACCATATGAAACCAACTGATCCATAAGTAGAAAGCATCTGTATTATTTTCAACTTCAAATACTTCTTGAGGTATGGTATTTACTTTTATATGAAGGTAATACCATTCTATATAAATTAGGGAGAAAATTTGTGACGTGTGATATGTTAGTCTTTCAAAAAACAGAAATTTGTTCACACTCAGTGCAGCTGAGAATTAGCATCATGTGAATGCCACAAAAAGCATACTGAGTGTGATTTTTATACTAGTTTTACATACTAATGTATGTAATAAATAATAACAAGTTTTTAAAAAAAGGATTTATTTATTTTTAGGGGGAGGAGGGAGAGAAACATGATGTGAGAGAGTAAGAGCGACAGGTTTCCTTTCATACACATCCCAACCAGGGACAAAAAACCCGCAACCCAGGCATGTATCCTGACGGGGAATCAAACCTGAGACCCCTCCCTGTGCCGGAAGAAGCCCAACCAACTGAGCCACACCGGGCAGGGCAAACGATAGTTTTTTTTAAATCTCTAGTAGATTTCAGTTTGAAGAAATCAGAAAAAAAGGAATGCCTCTGAAACATATACAAAGCAAGAAAAGAACCTAGTAGTATTTACCCACTTTTATAATTAAAAATGAATACACTAGTTTTTAAATCCTGATGATAAGGCAATTTAAATACTTTTTTTTTCCAACATGCAGATCACAGTTTTGCATTTCAGACTCTTCACATAGGTAATATAAACTTCGGAATAAATGTTTTTTAACAACAACCTTTGTTAACTTTCGTTTAAAATATTAACATGTTAAAATATTTGACTCGGGTCAAAGAGCATAAAATGTACCATCTTTTTTTTTAATAGGAGCTTCATTTTTATAAAATTTATATTAAAAAAGATTATTTCAAATCTATATTCATAACACATATCGTTACCTGGAGAATTAGTCTTCATATTATATTCTACTCATAATACAGCATTTTTTAAATATCTGCTCAATTAGATGCAGGAGCAATTAATGCATACACATTTACTCTTAACATATTCAAGAACATTCAATAAAAATTTCTTTGCCAACTTACCAAGGATGTCAGGATTATTTTAAACAAAAAAGCAATTGCCAAAAGCTTCCTTGTTGTAAATATCCCCAATTTAATAAAAATACTTTCACAACAATTTAATTAATTAACTTTTGAAGAGCACATTTTCTTTGCAATGGATGCAAATCTCACTATTTTACAAAGCACTCGGCTGTCTACCCTCAAACATAAGACAGAACAAGTAGGACTTACCCTATCTGTGCCTTTCCAATAACCTCACAGAAGTTATGCACTCCGTGACAGTTACTGTTCCTCACAGAACAATTTTCCTGGAATGAATTTTCTGGTAACCCTTACCTCACTGTGAAGGGAGGTGTGGTATTTGAAAAAAAAGGATAATGAACTGTAAAACTGGATTCTATTTCTGGAGCCGTTTATATTTAGCACCAACTATGATAAGAAAGCTCTTTTTATCATATTAAGACAATGAAGTAAAGTTGGCAGAACAGGATGCCAATCAATAATTCTATGAAAAAGAAGCATTTATATGCTTTTGTGAAACATACCATCATAATCCTATTGAAGTGTAATTGCTGTTGCAATCATTCTTATGCTGATGTGAAAATGATCTGCATAAATGTACAGTAACATGGACTTGTTAAGATAATACATAACCATGCAGAGAGGGTGATACCATATAAAAACGCATGCTAGTACCATAAATCTCTTTACGTTATATACACAAGTTTCCTTACTTAGATCATTCTGCGCAACAACGATCTGACTTTTCGCATCAGCAAGGGCTAGCTAATAAAATAGTAAGTCCAGAACAATAAATTTCTTTAAGAAACAAAGCCCTTTAAAATACAAAATATTTTTATTTGTCATGTCATTCCTTGGTAAACTAAGAGGGAAAAATGAGCTACTACATCTCTTTTCACAGATGTATAGGTGGAAAACCTTTTTTTCCCAACAATCAATTTCTGAAATAACATTATGATACCAAAATACAAAAACAAAAATAAAAATTCATTTTTCTTAAAATTTATATTATATAATAATCTATCCTTAGCACAATTATTCTATCTAGCACAACTAAGTATATGCACATAATGTGAAAAAAAAGGAAAACTGCTCACAAAAAGATCCAAATCCCCCAAAAGGCCTTTTTCACCCTGATTATCAAAACACCTGATTGTGAAACTCTGAAGTATTTATGAGTACCCAGCTTATAATTTAGTTCACACAACGTTCACAAATGCAATTCAATTATTAATCAAAAGTTCTTTCTAGCTTGCCTGCATGCACTTTTTTCCAAGTTAGTCAGCAGTTTCCGAAACCATTTAACATTAGGTCTTTACTGGTAGTTTCCCCATTTAAGTGTCAGAGCACTGATCAGTCCATTATTACAAGTAAACGTCATTAATCCAAAGTGATCATTTTTATATTTAGAAAGGAACATATGCAACTCATATACTTTGATCTATTAATTTCCTCATCAGAAAAATATAATTTACTACCTATGTTTAGTGGTCATTTCATAATATTTTACATAATTTGGAAAATTATCTTTAAAATTTGGATCTCTCTTAACAATTATTAGATATTTAAATAACATATGGTTCTGCAGCCATCCTCCCAGAGCTTAACCCATCATTTAAAAAAGGCAGAACCTCAAAATGAATCTGATTCATTATCTTCCTTGTTTTTCAAGTTATCTTTACTAATTAAGAAAAAGTAAAAACCACATTTGCTAATCTGTGAATACAGGAAATGATAAATACCTGGTGTTTAGTGTATCGAATTTCACTATAATTGGCTAACTCCAAAATGCTTTAATTTCCTTAATTTTTCTCAAACAAAAATAAAAGGTATGTTAATAAAACAATTTTCAAATGAGAAATTACCAATTCACACTGCCTTGATTATTCTGTGTCATATACAAGCTCCCTCTGCAGGTAATAACAAGGGTTAGCAAAAATATTGGAACATGTAGGCAGTTCCCTGCGTAAAGTTGCAGGTCACTGTTGTACAAAAATATTATTATCTGGCATTGTTCCATCGTTTACCAATTATCTGATCAAAATACCTGCTCCTGAAAATTTGTGGTTCAACATGGTTATTCTTGTCATCTTGGTTAAGAATGCAGCTTGAGCAGGCAAGATACACAAACTTTTCAGTCACTCAAGAGCTACTCTCACAAGGTATGTAAGAAAAGAAAACATTATCTTGCTTACACAGCAGCAGCCTAAAATGAAAGACCACCCAAAATAATGCTGCTCACCCCGTATATCTGATGCATCATCTGACTGAAAAGTGAACAATAAAGGTAACATTTTAGGATTAATTTACAGTGACAGATAAAAGATCAATTTTAAATGAATGCAGTAACATTTTATTATTTAGAATAATTCTAAAACAATGTTTTCAAGGTCTTGGAGGCAACGGTAGCAAAACAATTGTTGCTGGGCAATGTTTGATGACCCTCCCTTTTCAAGATTTCCCAACTGCAGAAATTTAAGGCAAATTCAGTTTGACTTACCTATAAATGAACTGAATTGATGGGTTTATAAAAAGTGATTTAAAAAAACTAATATCCTTATTAAACAAGTGAAAAAAATAAAAGATATGCTAACTTTCATGCTAAAACATACAGAAATATCATACAGAGATATCAATTACAGTTTTTCCACTTAAATAAACGGAAAAAGCAACTTAATAACAAGCACTGCTCTTAGTGCTTAAGAGAAAGAAATTTTATTTCAATTATAGTTTTAAATAATGAGGCCCTAGACCTTCTTTAAAACCAATTAACAATATGAAAAGTGGCTTCCATCAAGGCTATGGGTATCACACACAGCATCTGCAGCAGAAAAATCAAGGCAGGGGCGCAATGTCCCTATTATTCATCTATCTCAAGAGGAAGACCCTAATATTCAAACAGTATCTTTCTCATGACAAACAGACTTTAAAAAGGACAAAAACAGCTAAATATCCTTAGTAAAAAATGAAAATGTCTAGGATATCGTAATTTTAGTAAAATTTTTACTTGCTGATGCATATGAAGCAAACCAAAGTGTTTTAGAATTATGTCAATCTTTTATAAAATGGAAAACAATATATAAAATCCATCAATTCTTCATTTATTACATTAAACTTATGTCAAACTCTATGAAAATATGTACAATCACTGAGATACACATGCATAAACTTGTATCACCACCAAAATTAATGTTTCCCAAACTGTCTTGAATGTTAACTACTGGAAAGCCAGAGAAATTAAGAATTTAAACACACCATTAGCATCTGGAGATTAAAAACAAATGAGTGGATAATATACTATATTAAAAAGTGTGTTTTGTAACTTCTAATAATAACCACAGCAATAAACAGTAAAAAAAAAAGGTAGGCTTTCAATGCAAAGGAAAAAAATTTCCATGTGAACAGTACCAGTGGGATAAAGAACTAATTCCAAATAGAAATACTTTGCTTTACAGTAAAGACACGAAAAATCATTTCAACATGATTTTTAATATAAGTTGTAACTGAGAACTGATTAAATAAATATAACAGACATAAAACAAGTATAGCAACTGAAGATCGTATCTAAAACCTTGTAATGATTCATCCATTATACGGAGAACCGATTATCACAGTATTTTAAGAATAAATGATTAAAATTAGAACTTTTACAAACAAAAGAGAGAATTCTCTTTTGCATTCTCTACAGAGAGACATTATTTGCTATCCTCTACAAGAGAAGGCGTTTGTCAAAAGCAAGGTCACCTATTCTGCCCCCAGCAGCCAAGAACCATTTTTGACAGCAACTGGGGTTAGAATATTCTGTCATCTAAATCCAAAACAACAATCTGTTTGAGGTGTAGACTAATGTAAAATACCTACAAAATGATGCAAAGTCTGGATATAACAAGCATTTCAAGGTCCAAAGTCAGGGAATGCTTTTGAGAACAAAATAGAGACCAAATAAGTGACATCATTTGCAAAATCAGTTTAAAAACAGGTATCTTAATGACACATATTTCACATTTTAAACCTGCATTTGCACTAATTTTTAGCCAATAACTGTCAACAAACGTTGGTATAAACAAAGGACAAGAATACAAATTGCATACTTGTGTAAATACGTATGTGCATACATGTAATTTGACCAAGAAGGAAGTTAAGCAGTATTATCTAATAAAAGAGTAAAACTAAACCTTTTTTATTTTTAAGTCAGAAACCTCATGATGCATTCTTCTTTGCTGTTACAATGGTTAAAGGTTTTATTCTTCTCCCAGAGAAAAGATACAGGATTTTGTTCTAACAAAATATTTTTGACTTGATCTGCGTCTCAGGTTAACTGCCTTCTCAACTTCTCCCATCTCTCATGGCTAAGAACTAATAGTTATTTATCTGTTTTTTCCTACTCTTAGATTAAAAAAACACAATCTTTAAGTTACTTAATGCATATTAAAATAGAGTTAAGATTTGGTCAGCATTTCAGGAAGTTAACTTCTGCTTAACCTATCTGTTTATTAATATTAGCAAATAATTCTGTTTTTATTAAGGTACTAGGTCTGTCCTTTAAAAAACAAAAATGAAGTCTCCCAAAGATTTTCCAGCTCTAGGTAGGCTTCTGTTAAGGCAACTAATTTCAATACTGAAATTCAGAGATTAAGGTGTAATCCCAGTGTGTGAATTTTAAGGTTTTTAATGTACTCCTCACAGATTGGAAAAATCAATGACAAAACCGACAAGGGCCCGTTTTGCTCAGCATATGATTTCTTGTCAGGTAGTGATTAATGCTGTGCTCTGTAGAGGGAGACATTACATCCGGGCTAAAACAGACCTAAATTTCACCCTCGGGCAGAAATCTGATTTAAACATCTCTATTTAAAGTGACATTTGTCCTCCCTTTTCAACTGTTTTCTCCCAGAAATTCCAGGAAGTTGACTTCATGACCTAAAATCAGCCGAGTGGCTGTTCAGTAGTTGTGCCTTTTCTGCACTTCAGGAAATCTGGGTGCCAGGATGGATCAGGGTATAGGTAATAAAACAGGTGCCTACCTATCTGCTATGATCAACCCTGTGCCACATTAGTGGCACAAGAGTTTAAGATTTAAAGTTCTGTATATTTCGAGAGTCAATAGTAAAAACTGCTCCGTGTTTCTGTTGCTAATAACCTAGCTATCCTACTGATGGACTGGGTTTCTTTTGACTCATGAAATCACATCCGCTATTTCATTGCACTGATCTGAAATATCAGCTGATCACAAATTCCAGAAATCCAGAAAACTGCCAAAAAACAAATCTCTAAACAAATGAGAAGATGCAATTGGAAAAAGTTTCTTGTACATAATGTAACAGCTTCCATAAAAACAAAAATGGAAAGCAAAAAGAATGTTCACATAACTAAACTCACCACGTAAACAGCATGTATATGTACTAAAACAGGGCCCAATATCCTTATACTGTGAAACATGGTAACTTTTGACATTATTAAGCTATTTGGACACTGCTGGCAAGTTTTTCCTAACCAAGGTAATCTAATTTCTGTTGAATTTCAACTTAAATTGATTTTTTTTTCTTTTAGCCCTTCTGGTAATTGAACAAATTTATACAAGTGTGATGGGATTTTACTTACCACCACACAATGCATAAAATCTTCTATGAAGACAAACTATATTACTTCATAAAACTGCTTTTTTGTTGTAATTAAACAAATTGTATTTAAACTTGCTCTGTGCTTCCAAAGCAATCAATAGCATTTTGCTATAAGCTGCACTTTGCTTGCAGGTGTTAAGCTCTTGGTTCCTTCATTCGATCTACCTTTTTTTAAAGATAATTTTTATTTACAAAATATGGAATTTTTTCTAAGAAACAGCTTTTTAAAAATCATTGGATAAGAATATATTGGAAAGTTTCTGCAAATTATTGCCTACATTTAGTCCATCAGATAAGTGACCTAAACATATTTTTTAAGTATTTTTGGATGATTAAGACCTTTTTTCATGACACAATGATCCACTTAAAAATACCTATTTATATCAAAGTAACACTAAGATTTTCATAGTTTATAAATATCTACCTATACTGAACTCAAAATACTACACTGAAGCCTTGAATGAAATTTAAGGATTACACACCCTAGTTACAGTCACTCCTTTAAAAATTATCACAGTAGATCAAGAAAAATGCCATTATTTTAGGATTCTATTTCCCTAATTCCAATCATTAACCATCTCCATAGAGGTTAAGTAACCATTTCCTTAACCTTTTTTTTAAAGCATTAAAAATACAGAAACATTCAATACTTGACCAATCCTAAGTAGTAAAAGAATTTCAGAAAACAGTCCTAATTTTTCTGATAACATCAAGTCTAATTACAGTAATCTAGGTGATTAAACACTTTTCAACCTTTCAACCTTTAATCAAGAATTATTTGAAGAGATGAATATTTGGGTGGGGCTATACACTAATTAGTGTTATGTAAGAGAAGTTAAGCTATGGTTTTAATCTGTAAAATAGAAGTGTTTTAATCTTTCTTGAAAATAGTTACAAAACAGTTATCTATTTAGGTAATATGAACTAATATTTAAACAAATTACCTAAGGAACTGATATGACCAAAACATAGAACAGGATTTCAAGTTTTTTACAGGGCTAGCAGCTAACGTTTCTATTTTTCATTCTGATCAAAATTATCAATTTGTGCAGTTTTTAAGTAGGCATTTTTGCAAATAACTAAATGAACAGTTGTTTTTTTTTTGTGATTACACATTTTAATTTAAAATTTACTAGCTTGGAAAGAATTCCACTTTTCTTTTACTTCAACCTTTTCTGCAGAAAAGCAGATAGATATTAAATGTGTACCTTTCTTTCAAGACACAAAATCAGATACAGTGAACATCAAAAGGCAAAATGTACAGTCTGAAGAAACTTTTTTATAAAAATAGCAATCTATATGACAGCAAATTTTTCAAATTTCCAAAACTGTATATCATGCCTAATCTAGGTACAAGTGATCTGCACTCTTAAAAATCAGCAATTTGGCAAGTGGTATGGATTTTTATTAAAATGAAAACAGATTTCAGTCAGATAGGTACAAGTGTGTTTAGCCCATATCTCAAAATAAATTGTAATGCTCTCTTTATCTCATATTAGACCTGTCAATAAATTAAGCATTATTTGAACATTTACTTACTAATGTCAGGTCAAATAAATATTGTTGATAGAAAATGGAGCAATAACATCATTTTATTCCTATGGTGTACAGATTTTTAATTACTTCCTGACCTTCCCAAAATCTCAATCTTAGTTCACATATTCCTATATAACTTGAGACATTAAAATATTTTAAAATTTTTAATAGAACACAGAAGGCTTCAATAATGATGAAATAAGATCTAAACCGAAATAAACCTTGGTTTTAAAGCTCTCTTCTTGCTAATTTTAAGAAAGGAAACGCCCAGAAGCTTGGTGTTAACGTTTCTGCTGATTGTGAAAATTGCAGCAATAAAAACTCCAACTGCTTGTCTTAAATTAAGACTTGTAGTACTCCATGTGAGATGTGTATGTTTATATTAGTTTTTATAACATTTAGAAGTTTTGTTGTCTGCTTTGATGTTAGTCCATTAATAAAGCAGGGAGTCAGAGCCTAGAAAAAAAATAAATGTACTGGAAATTCTCAAGTCAAAACCTGAAGTAATTGGTTTGTTCTACCCCAAGATTCAATATTCTGATTTCTCCAACTACCCGCTCCCAGAGCTATCTGCATTTCTAAATTCGTTTTCTGTAGCCAACACAGAGTAACCCACAATGATTGAAAATGGCAGCTGGAGTGCTTCTACAACACATTAATTTTTCTTTAAGTAGTCCAATTCTGTCATCTAAATGTTGAAAAGTCTTCTTTTCACTGTATTTTACACCTTTAGAGATTTGCTGGATGCAGGATCACCATGATGTAAAATGAAGAGCAATGTTTTCAAGGCAATTTTTAGATTATCACTAACAGCTCTGAAAGATAATGTGTTTTCTTTATAGCACTCTATATTCAAAGCAAACTAGTTAAACAGCAACTTAAGTGCAATAATAGCAATTACATCAATGTAACGCTTTTTTATCTCGAAAGTACTTTTTAGACAACTGAAGGAATCAGATAAATAAACTACCATAAAATGATTTCAGAGTAATGATATACTATTTGAATGCCACTTTAAAAAAACAAACAAACCTCATCTTAATCTGAAAAAATAATTATCATTCTATTAAGCTGAAGCCCCCAAATTTTGGGCAATTAATATTTTTTACTTCCAAATGTTTATTAGATTAAATTTTCCTTACTGAAATAAAAACAAGGCGTTCGAACATTAATTTTTTTTAAATCTCCTCCAATTAAGGGATATGAATTCACATTCAAAATCAACCAACCATCAAAGGTAAAACTATAAAAAATAGGAACTTAGACAAATTTTCAAAACCTTCCTTCAGATTCATTTTCATCTTTAACCAGGCTTTAGAAAATTAAAGCTAAATAGATAAAGTCAATACTTCCCCAAAAGTGGAAGAAAAATGTTCTCCCTTCACCCATATGATCACCATAAAATGACCCAAATGACCCAAGTATTTGCTCGTTTCTTCACTCATAGATACTGAGTTGTTAGAAGAAATTCCAAGAATGAATCTTTCCGCAAATATAAAAAAGCATTAGCAAATACACTACAAGTATTAAGAAAAATAAAGCAGCTGTAAATTAACTTCTAGCATTTACTGCTTGATAAAATGCAAAACTTGAGACAAACAATATTCAAACAGAATTCTCTAAATACAATTCACAAAAAAACTGAGTATCACTTAGAATCTTTTTTCAAACTTACACTTGCAATAGAAGTTGCATTAACAAAGTTCCTGTTGAGTTTTAATATTCAAAACCCTCCAGTGATTTTTTTCCTATTAATTTAGCAAGTGCATTAAAAAAAGTTTTCCTAGGTGAAAAATGAGTGTGTTCTTACCACAAGATTTCTATTATTTTATAGATTCATGAAAAGCCTTTCTCTTCCTATTTTATTAATATAACAAAAGTATTGGCCCTAGAAAAGTATTAAGTTAAAAGGAAAAGCTTTCTCTTCCACTGAAGGGACCCCAAAAGACAGGCAACAGTGACTATCATAAAATAAAAGGTCACCCTTTTTCTAGGAACAAACCATTTATCAATAGAAAATAATTGTCTTGCCATTTGCAAGGGCTCCACAGCAATAGACAATGTTTTTCGCTCACATAATTACAAAACAGTAAAAGTTCAGAAACACAGCCTGAATCCACCTCCCTATTTTTACCCTTTACAATTCTCATTGCCCTTTGGGCCTCGCTTGGAAGCAAATGGAAGACAGGCTGAAGTTTTCTCAATTGAGCTGAAGCTAAGAAACCTTTGATATGCTAATAGTCCCCTTCAAACGGTAAGAATTCACACTTGCATTAATTCAAACAATTTGTGCAGAATGATGTGAAATGGCACCTCTTTTAGAGGCAAGCAACAAAAGGAGAGAATCGGAATGTCTGAAGAAACTAAACAACAGAACAGTTGTTCTGCAGTATTCTATCATGCATAAATTTATTGGAGGGCGGAGGAAGGGACAGCAAAAAGTTCCGTAACACACCTGAACAGAAGTAGATTTTCTTTAGAAAGGGTTTCTCAAGTATTAGGAAGATACTAAATTTAAAGTTACAAAGTTACCTTTTACCAAGGTCAAGAGTCCCATCACAACTTGGAATGTTGCCAAAGACACCATACAAATCAATCTATTTTCTGCTATGGATGCATATTGCCTCCTTAGTGCCCATCTTTGAAGGTTCGCCCGAGATCAAACCTGATTTAGAAAGAGACATCCCAACAGGCAATTATTTACCAAACGGATGTGACTTTTCTTCATTGTGCAACTCCAGTTGAGTAAAGAGCACACTCAGTGGGGCCCGTTCCAGACACAAACACTGACAAGGAAATGAATGGACCAACCACGTCCGTTAAAGCTATGCCTCTAGAAAGGAGAAGAGAGACGTGCACACAGTGTAAAGACTGCAGAAGAAAATTTGGGATGGGGGCGAGGAGAAGAGCGCCTCAGAACCTGGCCTTTGTAACGGGAACCATATGGTAGGTGGCTGCGGCTCAGACGCTCCCAGGCTGCTTGGAGAAGCTGCTAAGCAGCCTGACACCTTCAAGAAACAGGAGGAAAACATTTCCTCGGTCTGAATTCGAGACAACAATAAGGGGGCCAGAAAAGGGGGGAAGGATAAAGGGGGTGGAGTCCATGGAAGATGGGAAGGAAGACGGGCACCGCAGGACTTGTCCCTCCAACTGCGCTTTTAGAGGACAGGGTGAACAGAGGGTAAAAGATATATACGAAAGACATACGTCCCTTAGTCTCTGTTCAGCGACACTTTGGCACAAAGTAAAGCTCCCGGAGATTTTCCGTACCCCAAGCCCCGCAGTTCGGCAAAAAGAACAAAGTTTGGTGAGCCCCAAAGAAGCAGTCTTGCAAGAGTGCCTTCCCCAGTTCTGGGACGCTTTTGTCGCTTCGCTCGCCCTTGCCTCTCCACCGGAGGCTCCGGTCGCCCCAGCCAATCAAAAAGCCCACACTCGGTTAGCCCCGGGGTCTCCCCTTTCCTCGCGCTCCTACCTCACTTTTTTCTCCCAGCCGCTCCCCAGCCGGTACCCTCTCTTACCAACCAGGCTTCCCGAGGCAGTCAGTCGCAGAGCCACCCCAGGAGCCCACAGCCCGTAACTTCTCCCGCAGGCCCAGCGCGGCCCGCTGCTGCCCTCTCACTGCGGGTCCGGGAGGCTCTCTGCCCACCCCAGGGCCCACGGGTGCCCGGCCCCGCCACCCTCCCGCCCCGCCGGGCCGTCCCTAATCGTTGCCAGCCCCAGCGCCAGCCCGGCCACATCTGGCTGCGCTTTGCTGTCATCCTCGCCTCTCCACACCACCTAACCGCCGACAAGAAGAAACAACAATCCGAAACAACTCGGGCCAGCCCTCCCCCACCGTCCACTTCCCCTGAACTCGCTCCCAGAGGCTGGCCTCCCCGCTCCACTTCCAAACCCGGACGGGTCTGCAGCCGGGCGGGGCGGTGGGGGGCAGGGCCTCGCACCCGGAGCTGAGCAGCTCTGCCGAGGGCGGCCTCGTATTCCCCGTCCCCAGACGCACTGTGAAAAAAGGTGAACGGGGACCTTTCGATGCAAGCTTCCCAAAAATCAAAACATGCACAACGCAATCCTATTCTCTCGTCTCCCTCGGCGCCCCCTGCAACTAGACTGAAGCCTCGAGAACGTTACTACAGATCCCCCAGAAAAAGAGAGGCAGGCTGGACCGACAAGGAGTTCTCCGTATCGATTTTAGAGGACAGGAGGTGGGAAGAAGGGGGAGGGGGCGAGCAGCCGGAGCGAGCGCGGGTCACCCCCGAGGCCCGGCAAAACATAAACAAACAGCGGAGCCTCAACTCACCCGCGGCTCCCCCTACCTCCAGCATCCACCCCCGGGCAGGAGGCGCAAAGCAAACAGGTTTCCGAAGCCCCGCACAGAGGCACATTGTTCGCTCCTGCGGCTCTTACCTCGGTCTGCGAGCGCGCTCCGGGGGCGGGCCGTCTGGCGCAGGGGCCGGGCGGGGAGAGGCGCAGAGCGCAGCGGCGACCCCGGCCGGCCGGGACCGCGGCCGGCCGCGAGCGGGTCGCCAGCCGCGGGGTCCGCGAGGGAGGCAGCGCCGCGGCTCGGAGCGTCCTCCTGCTCGGCCGCCGCTGCCGCCTCCTCCAACCGAGCAGCCAGCGCCGGGCGGCTCCAGGGGTTAGGTCAACATTTTCCCGCAGTTTCCCACACGCTGCTCCGCGAGAGGGATCTTTGGCACACACGCACACACCCCCAGAACGCACGCTCCCTTGGAAAAACAAAAAATTCGGGAATCTGAGCGAAAGGGGTGGCGCAGGCAAAAGCCCGACAGAGGTGCGCAGACTTGGGAGTCCCCTAGGAGCGGCAGCCGCGGGAGGGGCGGGCAGACGCCGGCGGCGCTCGGCCAACTCAGTTTGTCCGGCGAAGCCCCTCCAACCCCGCTGTCCGCACCGGCCCGACTGACATCCCCGGCGCAGACCCTGCGGCCTGGGACGAGAGGCAGCGGCCGCCCTTCCTCACATTTCGGGTCTTCGGGCCGAGGCTGAGCAGTGGCCGCTGCCCCACGAAAGGCTGAAGGCGAGAACTCGGGCTCGGGGAAGCAGGGAGGTGCAAGGAAGAGCCACGTCACGCACAGCAACGGAGGGGAGATGCCCCTCAACAATCCCAAGGAATTCTCCGGTAAGCTCCTGATTTCGCTCCTGCACCTCTGCGTGTGTGTGAGAGCGGAGAGAGAGTGAGAGGGAGAGAGGGAGAGAGAGAGGGAGAGAGACGGGGGAGTGCGAAGTCCTGACACAGACTCACGGCGAGGTCTGAACTGGAGTCACCTCCAGCCGCCTCCTCCACCCCAAACCCCCACCTACACCGCCCCCCCACCCCGAGTTCGGCTAATCATATAAACACACTAGCATGTACGGCGGCAAAGGGCAAATCTCTCCCTCCTGTTTTTTTCCAGCAAGGAGCTCAGGCAAACTCAAAAGAAGATTACAGGCAGCTAAGTACAAAACGTGGAGCAGATAATCTATAACTCATTGCCGCCCAATGGCCATTTTCCACTCCATTTGAGCAGCTGCGACGGCGGTGCACCCAAGCAGGGGGAGGGGAGCGAACGGGGACACTTACGGGCTCGAGCTGTTCGGGTGGCGGTGGCCGAGCAGCCGCCGGAGGACAGGCTGGCCCCGGCTCCGCCGGCGGCGGGGCAGCCGCAGGGCTGTCCAGGCGGCAGCGAGAGACGCGCGCACACGGCCGCGGAACGCGCCCCGGAGGCTGCCTGCGGTGGCTAGCGCCCCTCCCTTTCGGTTCGGCACACCCCCAGCCCCCCCACCTCAGTCCCCGGGCTTCGCATTCAGCTCCCCCCACCCCATCAACACATCCATTCAACCCTTACCCCACCCCACCCCCAAACTCCACTCACTGCGCGCTTGGTCCTCCGCGCGCTCCGCCGGCGCGCGCTCTCCATCCTGTCCACACACACGCACTTGAAATTTAAACATTTATTTTATTTCTGGAACGGGGTGAAGGGTATTTGGGAGAGCGCGGCACAACCAGGCGCTCCGGCCACGGAGGCGGGACGAAGGGGGCTGGCCTGCGGCTCACCGCCCCCTCCCGTCTTCCCTCCAGGCCCAGGAGCTCTCTCCTTGCCTGCGCTTGGAAGGGTCGCCCAGGATGCGTCTTTTACCCACCCCGTCTCCAGGTTTTCTCTTTTCTCCACGCAGCGAGCCGGAGGCCCCGAAACTTTTAGTTTCCGCAGCCCTCCTTTTGTGTGACTGCTACGAGGAGAAAGAACGTCTGTTTGCCGCGGCTGCCTCCGTCCGGCTGCGGCGCGCGGGGGACGCTCCAGGGTTAATGTCTTTGATACCTGAGATTTCCGGCGCGCTCGTTAATGAAAGTTACATTTTTTAAAATTGCGATGACTTTTTCTTTGTAGTTACAGAGAGCTAACCAAACTTTGACTTTATTGACTATATTTCACAAGAGCGTTTTGTTTGTTTTTGATTAAACTCACCAGGATAAGCAAAGAAAGGAAAGGAGAGTGCTCGCAAGTGCATTCAACGTGCTGTTAGCTCTGTTTCCCTCATTTCCTAACATTGAAACTGCTTTTGCTCTTGTCCTTTGACCACACTTCCTTGTACATCTCTGTTGGTAGTGTCAGCGAGCAGCCAGGCAGCGCCAACGATGCATCCAAGGTGAAGAGAACAGACCACGACGGGGAAATCATGCTTGAAAAATGTTTAAAAGCCAGTTAAGTGTCCTCTGCATCCGAGGGAAATCAAACCTTGATATTTTTTAAATTACAACATTTCTGATCTGAAAGTGACTGAATTTTCAGATGTATTTCTAAATCACTGGTTATACTAATAAAAGAAGCACGTTTGCATTGGTTTTCAAGAAAAACTGATTCTCCAAGATTTAAATCTCTGGTAAATAAGACGAAACTTGAGCTTCTTTGCTTTCAGAAACAATATGTACTCTTTGTTGCTGCGGGTATGTTGCAGTCATCATACTTCAGAAATCATTTCAAACAACAATGTTATTAAAATGTCAACAGCAGATTGTTCAAAAAAACATGAAGACTCTAAATACCTATCAGTATTTTGTCACAAAGCCAGATACTTCTAGTACTAAAGTAAATCCAGCTATTTGCCAAGTTTGTTCTTGTAAAAAATTGCAAGTTAAAAGTACATAAGTGCAAATAACTGAAACATGCTCTTTTGGTTGATTCATTACCATTTAAAACGAGAATCCTTGATGATCAAATTTCTTTCTACTTAATGTATTAATGTCTTAATATTCACACCATTCCACAATGTAAGAGGAAACACTTCGAGCATTTGTGCCATAAACTACATAAACACTTCCATTTGGAATATTTTGGGTAATATAATTGAAATATTATAGTTTATATCCTTATATTATAGTTTATATACTTATAAACTAGTCTGAAAAAACACATTTTTGCAGAACTGGTATGAAACCTTATTATGTACCTAAGTTTTTACATCTGTCAAAATGTATACAGACAACAGATCCACCTAGGAAAATTAAATCAGGCTACTTTAGTTGAACAAAAGGCAGAAATATAGAATTCTCAAACCTCAGAGGTCATTTATATCATGGTCTCCTTTGTAATTTAAAATTATTCAAGATTTTAAACCAAAATATGTCAAACTAATAATAATTTGCATTTGCCAAAAGATTTTAGCCCTTTCTTTTGTTTATCTTTGAAGGTTTTTCACTCATCTGGGTATGATTCACAAGAAGCCCCAATGAGTGCATAGATCAGTCTAATCCTATTTTCTTTTGGGAGGCAAAACTTGATCTGAAGTTTTTATTTAGTGAGCTTAGTAAGTAATCAATAGAAATTTTTGCCTAAATTAAGCTGGCCATATGTTGGCTTATGTACTTATTTATTTAACTCTCTCAGAAAGAATCTCTGGAAAAACCCACTGTCCATATTTCACAGGTCTGACATTTTTGATGCTCTGGACATGAGTGAGTCACTCTCAGTTATGTTTCTAAAGGGACTACATCACAAAAAAAGAAGGATGAAGGGGAGGGGGGAGAAGTCAGAAGTGTGTTAAAACTAGAGGGAGTGGAGAATGCCTCATACAAGTTTTTAATTTCAATTCAATAGGATGTGTATTTTATAGAGTTCAAAGGGTTCAACACTTTTTTTCTAAGAATATAATAAGCTTGCTGTGTTTTTAAAATTAAATCTAAATGTATTCCTTCTCTAGGATAATGTTTTAACTATTAAAGAATTTTTAATTCTTTCTTTGTACTTTAAACATAATAATGCTTCAACCTTCTTTGTACCCACAAGGAAGAATTAAAACAGTGCTTTTAATTGCACTGACATATTCAAGATTAAGTTGTTAGCCACAAACCTGCCATTATAAAAAGATCACTTAAATGACACACACACATCCAAAAAACATAATTTTCCTGATGTTTTATGACAATTCAAAACATAATTTATAGCAATACAGGTGTTATGGTAGAAAAAAATGAAATGAGAAGCTTAATAATGTCTGCAGATGTTATCAAGATAAGGGATGTTGGAGTATGTTATGTATTCCCTACAATGCAATCAATTTAACTACTCAAACTACATTATTATTTAAGTAATGGCAAAAACTTACATATTCATAATACTTGCTAATTGTTTTTAAAAATAAATTCTACAAAGGACAAAGGAAACACCCATTTCCATTTGTTTTATGTTAAATCAACATCCAACCACTCATGGTGATTTCATTCAAAGAAAACAGAAGGAACTCATTAGCTTATGTGGTTAGAGAGATTGATGGCCTTCAAACATTTTAACCATACATGTTTTTTCCAACTGTAGTAACTCATGTTTTTAATTTAAGCAACCTAAAGGAACTGAAGATTATTTTATTCATTGGGTTCACATATTTCTGATACAGAAATTATGCAAATTTTTAAAGTTATATACCACTCAACCATTTTTGTTTAGAGGGAAGTGATAAAATGACTTGTCAAAATACATGTGTGAATAAGAATAGTTTGGGTACCAAATTAAAGAATCTGAGGAAATATGAAAGTGGGCTTAGTTACAAAATATCGTGATTATTATGTCCATAGAACACAGTGAATACTGGTAATTTCTTCACTGTCCCGCTCTGGCATTGAGGTGGGGTGGGGTGGGGTGAGGTAAGGAGAAGATGTGGGACTTGATAGTGGCCCAAAAATTGTGTGAAGTTTGAGCTACACAGCTGTAAATAACTATCAGTGACGTTGGTTGTATTCATTATAGGGAACATGTTTTTGCCTGTGATGAGAGCTCTGTGAGAATTCTAAACTAAAACAAATAAACAAAAAACATGTGAAACTGTTCTAGCTTCTGATACAGAAACAGAAATAAAATTAGCTAGATTTCATCTTAAACTTAATGTTTCCTCTTCTTCGTTGTTACTGTTCAATGATGCTTAGTGCTGAAACTAGTTTTGCCTACTCTAGAAAATATTTTAAAGCTCTAGAGAAGATCAAAGCTATATGTGAATACCAAACTTAACTAGAACTGGTTGAAAGTTGCTAGCTTTGTTTTTCATTTAGCTTTGCCATGCATGTAGGCTGAAAAAAATATTAAAACTCATTTTCCATGAGAGCAGAAACATATGAAAACATTTGGCAAGGCCAATAAGTTTTTAACTATTCTCCCGGCTCTCTTCAGGCTAAACCTTTGTCCAAGAAGGCCAAACTCTATCTAAAACGCAGAGATGCAGTCTTAATCTTTGTCCAAGAAGGTCAAACTCTATCTAAAATGCAGAGATGCAGTCTCCAAAAATAATTACACTTTATATTATAAAAATTATTATGGTATACCATCATTAACGATATTATTTAAAAGTATATAATCACATATATATTCTTAAGTATCTCTCATTTTTGCAATCAACACTTTTTAAAAATACTGAGCAATACCACTGGTAGCATGACTCCTCTGTACTTAATGTTTATATTTGTATAACTGTATTTAAAGGATTAAAGTTTTTTATGCCATTATCATTATGATACTAAAAAGTAAGCAAACTTTTCAAAAATCCCTCATAATCATGGTTGCACAGAGTCTTACACAACTCAAAGTTTGTCTTTCTTTTCCATAGATTGTTCCCATAACTCCTGTTAATCTTTGGTCCTTGAGTATTTTCTATAATTGGGTCTTATAGATCATCTTTTATCAATGTTCCTGTAAAATCATGAAATATAACTATAATAACTTTCATTTTATTAAAATACTGTCTATAACTTTTTTATAATAATCATTGTGTTCATCATGAATACTCACAATCAAGTGCTCCTTTTAATTTATGTCATTTAAAAATAGGCCTCCCTTTTAATATGTGCAGACCTCTGTCAATAATACAGATGAAATGTCTATTTTTTTTAATTTTTAAAGTTAAACTAAGAGTTACCTAAGATCACAACTCTTAGTTTTAAATGTAAAACATGTGTATAGGCAGTTCTTGATCAAGCATCAGGCATAGCTTGGGTGTGAACAAAAGCAAACCAATGGTTAATAGTAGAGGTAATGCCAGTCTATTGAATCTGAACCCTCAAAGTTAACTAAATAGCAATTTCACAGAAGTCCAAATTGAATTTTTATTGCCCCTGAGAATATGACTTTGATTATTTATGTCATAGTTCATTGTAGTACAGCAAAACTTGGAAAAGACTTTTAAGAATCAGGAAACAAACTCACAAATGCCCCCTTTGTGGTTTAGAAAGTGAGTGAAAGATACAATTATATAACACTTCTAATATTTTCATTTTACAATGCATATAGTTTTCTTAATAGTGAAGCATAAAATAATAATTGTAATATGTGATATTAGTCATTACTTTTTAAAAATATTCTGTTTATTTCTAGAGAGAGGAGAAGGGTGGGAGAAATAGAGGGAGAGAAACATCAATGTGTGCCTATCACACGTTCTATCACACATCCCCAACCAGGGACCCGGCCAGCAACCCAGGCATGTGCCCAGACTGGGAATCGAACCGACAACCCTTTGGTTTTCAGGTCAGCGCTCAATCCACTGAGCCACACCAACCAGGGTGATCTTAGTTATTTCTAAACACAAAAATTATCTTGTTTTAGTTTTGAAAATATTTTATGGTCTAACACTGTGTAACATGAGATGTTTCACCTTGAATTTGATTCATTCTTTGATTACATATTGTTAGCTGTTACTAACATTTTTTATTCTTTTGTTCTGTAATTAATATGATAGTTTTTTTAACTCCACTTATATGCTCTAATTTTAAAAGGACTTTATTTGTTCTGTATATTTGAGTAAAAATAAATTTGAGCATGGGAAAAGGAAAACAGCAATTTGCAAAGATTTTTCTTCTAAACCTAGCTCTTGTAAGTTTTTTGATAATAAAATGTTGCTACCTCTATTTTCAAGAATACTTTAAACCTTTATAATTTAGTTTTCAACTTATTGCAGCCCCTTCTATGATGCATTCTTAAGGTCACTATGAAATCAATCACTTAGGTCCTAGACCAAACAATGATGTAATAATGATATATTTTCATGATAAGTACTGTAGAAAAGAATCCATTTTCTTGAAAATTAGCATCCAAATTTAGAATCCTGCTAAAATATCAATTTACCTCTCAAATAACTACTAAAATGATTTGGTAATGATAAGGTTTTATTGAACAATACCCAATGGCAAAACACTTGTTCTAGGTTAAAAAATGAAAACACCTAAATAACATGTCCCGCTATTCTACATTAAAGAGAAGTTGCCAAACCATCTCCTGAATAATGTGTCTCTTGAATATTTTGTTTCAGTGATGGAGACATGTTGCTCTGAACCATCCACATTCTTACCCAATTGTCCTGGTTCCCAAAATCACATATCTACAGTATAACTACAAAGGATTCTTAGTGCATTGAAAGAGTGCTCCTCTTCATTATGGGAATGTAATTTATGACACCAATTTAATTAGTACTATGTCCTTACTGCCTGAATTAATGACCCAAATTCAAACCACATATATTTCATTGCTCAGACAATGTAGAATACACTGCAAGAAAAACTAATTTCCTGTTTATTATCTAATGATAATGGAAACATAGTTTCTTATTATTATACCAGGTTAATGTTGTATATGAAGTGGCATGTCTCAGGTCATAGAAATGACATGAAACATTTCTAGTTTGTTAAAATAAAATTAGAGAAAATTTGAGTAAGAATTGTAGCTATAAAATGTAAATGCTCAAGAAATCCAAGAATATGAACTGTTTTTACATAATATGGACCCCCAGTAGACTATCATTTATCACTTAAAAATAAAGTTATACGTAACCAAATAAGGAATCTGAAAAATATTTTTTACAAAATGGATTTTGACATTATATATGATTACTCAATATTTACTTTCTCTCCAGGGCCCTATTGCAAAATGATTTTAAATATGATATATATAAATCAAAATATTTTATGCAGGTGTAGATATGAGATGATAATACTGGCCTATTTGTTTATATCAAATATTTCTTCTATACATGGGAAATCATGTAATGTCAAAGATAAGATACTAGATTGAATATTTTATAAAACCATCTTTAACTACTTAGGTATATTTATAGCTTACCAAAATTTGGAGGTAAAATATCACACCTTATAACTGAGGGAAGTCTATCTTTGCTTCAATTTTCCAGTTAATGAAAGAAGTGTTTAAATACTCTGTAGTTAGATTATTAACTTCTACAAAACTGAAACAGATGTGTGTCTTAGTATGTCATTAAATTTATGATTTACATAGAACCCTTACATAGAGCTGAGCAGAGGCCAATGATTCTAATTTGCTCTAGATTTACAATAACCTGATCTGGTTTTTGTAAGTATTGAAACACTTTAAACAAAATTAGAAAGCAGTTGTGCTTTGTGTGATTAAAGATGCAATTCCCTTTGGAGTAATGAGAAAAGTTAGAACATGTTTCTTTCTTTATGGATGTTTCTATTATAAACACGAGTGCTATACATTATATATTTTTGTTATTATGATTTTCTTGTTTTTAATTATAAATAAACCAATTGAATTTCACTGGAGTCTCAATTTGAAACTATGCCAAAATTTAGCTAAAGAATGTGTACTGCGCTCCATAAAAATCCTTAAAATTTTTCCCAGGGTCTTAAGGTCTTGTTATAAAAATACTAGCTCACTGTAATTTTCTACAGCAAAACATCTTTCTAATTAGGACCTACGCAGAAAAAAGACATGAGTGGTAAATACATTTGAAACCATAGAAAACGACATATATAAAATTGTTCAGGACTAATTATTATGGATTCATATAAATTACAAATAAAAAAGTTTATTTTATCTCATTACACAAACAACAACATTTACAACAGTGTTATTTAAACCTCCTTCTACTTGCTTGGTGAATTATAACCCATCAGCTCCTAAAAATGAAATCTATAAAAATACTTACTTACATTTCTGTATTTTTTTTAGATTTTATTTATTTATTTTCAGAGAGAGGAGAAGGACGTGAGAAAGAGAGGGAGAGAAACATCAAGCTGTTGCCTCTTGCACGCCCCCAACTGAGAACCTGGGCCACAACCCAGGCATGTGCCCTGACTGGAAATCAAACCAGTGACCTTTTGGATTACAAGGTGGCGCTCAATCCACTGAGCCATACCGACCAGGGCAAATTACTTAATTTTTTTTTTATTTTTAAATTTAAATGCTTTTATTTTTATCATATTTTATTGATTATGCTATTACAGTTGTCCTAATTTTCCCCCCTTTATCCCCCTCCACCAAGCACCCCTGCCCCCACTCCCTCAGGCAATCCCCACACCACTGTTCATATCCATGGTTCATGCATATAAGTTCTTTGGCTACTCCATTTCTTATAACTGTACTTTACATCCTCATAGCTATTCTATAACTGCATATTTGTACTTCTTAATCCACTCACCTCTTCACACATACCCCCATATACCCTCCGATCTGGCAACCATCAAAATGCTCTCAGTATCCATGATTCTATCTCTGTTCTTCTTGTTTGCTTAGTTTGTTTTTTAGATTCAATTGTTGCTAGATACATATTCATTGTCATTTTATTGTTCATAGTTTTCATCTTTTTTTTTTCTTAAATAAGTCCCATTAACGTTTCATATAATAATGGTTTGGTGATGATGAACTCCTTTAGTTTTTTCCTATCTGTGAAGCTCTTCAGTTCTAAATGATATCTTTGCTGGGTAGAGAAATCTTGGCTGTAGGTCCCTGCTTTTCATGACTTTGAATATTTCTTGCCAATCCCTTCTTGCCTACAAAGTTTCTTTTGAGAAGTCAGCTGACAGTCTTATGGGAACTCCCTGTAGGGAACTAACTCCTTTTCTCTTGCTGCTTTTAAGAGTCTCTCTTTATCTTTTAACTTTTGGCATTTTAATTATGATGTGTCTTGGCATGGGCCTCTTTGCATCCATCACGTTTGGGACTCTCAGTGCTTCCTGGACTTGCATGTGTATTTCCTTCACCAAACTAGGGAAGTTTTCCTTCATTATTTTTTCAAACAGATTTCTAATTTCTTGCTCTTTCTCTTCTCCTTCTGGTATCTCTATGATGCAAAAGTTGGAATGCTTGAAGTTGCCCTAGACGCTCCTTACACTATCTTTGTTTTTTGGGATTCTTTTTTATTCTTATTGTTCTGATCGATTGCTTTTTGCTTCCTTACGTTTCAAGTCATTGATTTGATTCTCAGCTTCATCCACTCTACTGTTATTTTCCTGTAAATTGTCCTTTATTTCACTTAGTGTGTCCTTCATTTCTGGCTGGATCTTTTTTATGCTGTTGAGGTCCTAAGTTGTCTGAGCACCCTTATAACCAGTGTTTTGACCTCTTCCTCTGATTGACTGCTTATCTCCATTTTGTTTAGTTCTTTCTCTGGAGTTTTGTCTATTCTTTCATTTGGGCCATGTTTCTTTATTTCCTTATTTTGGTAGCCTCCCTGTGTTTGTTTCTATGTATTAGGTAATGACTCCCTGTCTTGGTAGTGTGACTCCCTGCTGCTATGACTCCCTATCTTGGTAGTGTGCTGCTATGACTCCCTGTGACTCCCTGTCTTGGTAGTGTGACCTAATGTCATAGGTGTCCTGTAGGGTCCAATGGCACAGCCTCCCCTATCACTCAAGCTGGATACTCAAGGTGCACCCTTCTTGTGGGCTGGGTACACCTTCTTGTAGTTGAACCTTGGTTGCTGTTGGCAGGTCAATGGGAGGAATTTACCCAGACCAGTCAGCTGCAAGGGCTGGCTGTGACCATAGACTGCCAGCCTCCACACTCTATGGAAGATCAGCTGTGCAGGGACAGGGTGGTGTGCTCCGATGTGGTCTGTAACTGTCCACTGGCTGCGGGGGCTAGGGGTTTCCTGAGTGGTACAGGCCCAGGTCTACTCCCAGCTGTATTGTGCCTGGGTCCACCCTAAATGGGCTATAAATCAATCTGAGATGGCTGCTACCCATTCTGGCCTTGGAGATTCCCAGGTGAAGCCAAGCTGTGAATCTAAGGTGGCTGCTATGCCTAGCCTAAGTAACAACTTAGGAAGAGGTTCAGGGGTTGTGGGGCTCACTGAGGCTAGCTGTGGCTTGTCGGATAGGATTTAAGAAGTTGTGAAGCATGAGCCAAGACCCAACTTTCATATGGAAAAGTCATGGTTAACAGTTTGGGTGGGCCCATAATTGGGTGTGACAGAGTCTCAGGGGATCTTCAGGGTAGATTAAATATGTTAGCTATGGTGATGAAGTCTCAGATATGGCACCCACCTACCAGCTCTGTAGCTGTGTGTGTGTGGGGGGGGGGGGGTTCAGAAAAGGGATACTGGCCTCTGTCCACCTTTCTGTCTGAGAGAAAGCTGTCCCCTATCTCCTGCCTTGATGGCGGACACTTCAGTTCCTCCCTGTGTGCCACTGGTGCCTTTCAAGCTACTGCCCCAGTGCTGGCATTCAGAGGGAATGAGTCTGAGTAAATCCTTGTGTGGGTTCTTTAAGAGGAACTGCTTGGGACTCTAGAAGTTTCCTCCGCCGATTCAATCTCCATTGGTTTTTGCAGCCAAAAGTTAGGGGGATTTATCGTCCTGGCACTGGAACCCTGGGCTTGGGGTCCTCGTGTGAGGTTGGGACTCCTCTCTCCCAAAATATTCTTCCCAAAATTTTATCCACTGCACATGAGTATGGGACCATCCCATTCCATGTCTCCGCCCCTCCTACCAGTCTAGATGGATGTGGTTTCTTTAATTCTCTAGTTGTCAGACTTCCATTCAACTTGATTTCTGATGGTTCTGAGTGATAGTCATTCTATATTTTAGTTGTAATTTTGATGTTACTTTGCAAGAAGATGAGCCGTGTTTATCTACGCCACCATCTTGACCAGAAGTCCCCGAAACACTGAATTTTAAACACTGAATACTGTTTCCTTAAAAATCAGTCAGAAATGTTATATAAATATCATCATAAGCATTTTTGTGTATATTTACATATATGGAAAATAAGTAAATACAAAAGTATTAATTCATTAAAAGTTTATCTCTCATAAAACCTTTATTAGCCCTTGAAGTCTTTGCCACTTCATATAAAATGATTTATCTTTTGAATAACAAGGTTCCATTAATCTGTTTGACAAAGGAATTTTTAAATCATTTAAATAATTTATTTGAATGAATTATTTAAATTCTGTAAAATCTATATATATGCACATGTATGTGTATACATCTGTGTCTATATATTTGTGTTCTGGCACAATATCACAGAAGAAATACAAACTAGAATTTAGAATACATTGTCCTTGACACTACCAGTCTGACTTGGTGTTACAGCTGATGTGTTCTTTGATCACACAGTGATTTGCAAAGGACCCCTGTTAGAGAGCCATTGGTGCTACATTTGGCATAACAGGGTGATTTAATGTCGAAAGAATGTGCACGTTATTTTCTAAACTCATTTTTAATCTTGTACTTTTACTGAGATTGTAGGCTGAAAATTTTTTCAAAATGTAAGGATAATCAAGGCAATTATTCAACACTCATAGAAAATCTCCTTTCCTCAATTCAGTGCTCTAGGTGCTACTGGAAAGTGGGCAACATAAACTATCCCCAGAGAAATAATCATCTATGGAAACAGGGGGCAAGTACGCATGGAAAATAAAAATATATATACACAAAAATTTATAAGCAAATACACAAAACTAATTAGGACATAAAGATTTATATAATATGCTTAATATGCATGGCATTCAGGAATTTAAACTATGTAGTATTTCTTCACAGACTATTACTTCACAAAATTTTCCCTCAAATAGATATTGTTCTTTTTTGCCCTGAAGATTCATTTTTTTCATAAAAACAATGAAAATGTTTGAATAATCCCCCAATTTTGGTGAGGTTATATAATAAATTATAATTATGACAGGGTGCCATCAATTTTATTTTTAAACATTTTATTTATTTATTTATTTAATCTTCTAGTTGCCTTTCTTTTGGAAACTTTTCCTCTGGGGTACTATTCCCCTCTTGATTATATTAGCCTTTGGTGGGTTTGCTCAGGTTTTATTTTAATTTTGTGATGCATCATTCCAACAACTTCTTTTTAGCTTTAATTTTCCAGGAAGGGTCTAATTCTATGCATATTAAAATCTCAGTCTGCTTGTGGCATTTACACTATACCATTTCATACCTATTACCTACAACACCGAAACTTCAGTAAGGAGATGTTCGAGGCCCTCAGCAGTCTGATACATCTTTTAAAGACCCCTGATGTGCCAACGTATCATCATGAACTCTTGGGAAGAGAAAGTCTTTAAAAACTTCAAGATAATTAAAACCCCTTACTGGAACTTCCTTTCTGAAAGCTCCTCTCTTCCTGATCACATTCTTGTGTCTATAAGTACAAATGGCCCCCCCAAATACCTGTAACTTGTATGATACAAAAAGCAATATTACACCAATCAGAAAAAATAATTTTGGAAACACTTTACCTTCTCTCAGAGTTTTGAAAAACAGAGATATCTTTAATGTCTAGCAAAGGGCCAAAGCTGTAGTTGGTTGTTGAAAAGTATTTATGGAATAAATGAATTAGAATCCTATAATCATGAATACTATTATAATACTTAGTTCAATTATAAGGCCACTTGTTATCCAAATATTGTAACACTGCTGGTATGAATATTACAAATCAAATAACCTAGAAATCTTATACAAATGTACTTATCACAAGTGCACATATAAACACACTCATAAATTTACTAATTAACAAATTTGTTTAGTCAATCTACTAAAATACTTTCATAGGCCACATGTAAATATTTTAATATCTGCACAAATTAGTAATTACAATGAAAATTTGAGTGCTTTCCAAAAAATTAATTTAATAATAATGTTTGTATATGTATTTTTAAGTAAAGAGAAATGCAAATATAGACAAATTGTTCTAGGAGTTTCTAGCACTATTAATTACCTCATTGAGTGTGTGTGCATGTGTGTGTGTGTGTGTGTGTGAGGCAGGTGGGAAATAGCTCAAGGAAGGCGGAAATTAATTTGAGGTTTTGAATTCAGAGAAGTTGAAAAGTGACTGACCCATTTTACATAGAACAGTCTGTCTCCCTCTACTTTTCCTATACCACCTTAAATAAGATAAAGATGTGTCTAGGGAACCTCAGAAATTAGAATCAATGGGACCTACATGAAGCTTTTCAAGGGTTATATTTTGCACCCTAGTACTTTGGTTTTATTCAAAGGCAAAACATCTGACATTTTATACATTATGGTAAGAAGTATCATACTTTTCATCTTAGCTCATTTATGATTCACTAAGCATTCAAAGACTAGAAACCTATTTCCAAGAGCCAGAAAGCATTTTAACCAAGTTTTTCCTGCCAAATAACCAGCAAATTTTAATTATCTTTTCTTACAGAATAAATAAGTTAATCAAAATTTCCCAGGAAGATGTTCTGATTTCCTGTTCGTACTTTAAAGACTTTCTTTCAGTTTCCATTCCTGTTTTATAAAAATCTTTACAAAATATATTAGGATAACACTTTTCTATCTAAGAAAATCATCGTAAATATCATGTTATCTTTCTTTGATGACATGGAAATTCTCAGTGTTAAAGGACTATCAAAATGAACATTGATTATCATAACACTTATTATACTTCATTGTGTGTATTGATTTGTTCCTCCCCCGCTAAACAATAAGCTCCTTGAAAATCTCACTAAACTTTATATGCCCCGTGCTTAGCACAGTGTGCAATTATGGTCACAAACTGCTGGCCTATAAAAAATCTAGCCAACAAATTTAATTTCCTGGCCCCACAGATGTGGGGTCACAAAGCATGTGTGTGTGTGTGCGTGTGTGTGTGTGTTTAAAATTTATTATATGTCAATTTTTTTAAATGAGGAGGTTTCAATCAAAATAGAGATTTCCAGCTTCTGAAAAAACATGGAAAGGTACGGCGACATCATGCATACATCACCTCATGACAACATTCAGCAGGAGAGACCTCCCATTGTGAAGAAGACACGCACTCTCTGGCTTGCCCGCATCTGCCACTATGTCCTGTTTATTACCAAGGTGATTGCAGGGTGAAGAGGGCAGGTGGGGGTGGAAGAGGGCAGGTGGAGGTGGAAGAGGGTAGAAGGGGGATAAATGGTAATGGAAAAATACAATAAAAAATAAATTATTAAAAAAGAACCAATAATGAAAGGAAGGATTAAGAAAGAACTTGTACACAAAAGCTAGTGTGGGGTCGGTTGTCCTGTCCTGTTTTACTCTAAAATTTTAAAAACCATAAAATATGCTGAATTCCTTAAGGCACTTGACTCTTAATCTTGACTACACATCAAAATCACCTGAAGGGTTTTTGAAAAACCTGGATTCTACTCCAGGCCTCTGAGGAAAGATCTCCAGAAATGGAGTCCAGAGCGGATAGCTTTAAAAGCTCCCACGGTGCTTGGAATGAGCAGGTCAACTTGAGAGTTATGTTCTAGAGCAGTGGTTCTCAGACTTGAGTGGTCACTAGAAACAGGCAGACTTCTTTGGATTGCGCTTCATTTTATGGAGACTCGCAGATGTTGCAGTTTTTACAAACTGAAGTTAAGACTGTCCACTAGCAAAAATGATTGTTGCAGTGATCTGAAACTGAACCCAAAATAGCTCTGAGGTATGCCTGTACTTGGCGGCCTTCTTGAATAAGGAGGGCTGGGCCCCTCTCCTAAGGTTTCTAATTCAGCATGTCTGGAGTGAGTCTGAAATTTTGTGTCTCCAACAAGTTTCTGGATAATGTTGATTTTGCTGATCTGGGGACCACAATTAGAGAACCAATGTCTTAGAAGTATAATGCTGACAATTTTTTCCATGGAAAAAACAAATACCAGGCAACTTATCATGCAATTCGTGATGTTTTATGTTCTACTTTAACAGTGGCATTAACAGAAAGTGAAAATGTATCTTCACCTATATCTTTATAAAGTGGGAAATAGATGCATAAGAGGACTATGTAATTCACCCAACTCCCAACTGCCCTTTGCTCATTAATTTTGTCTTCCTCGCGTCTATGAACATTGAAATCTTTGAGTTCCAGTGGTCGATAATTTTTATGTGAATGGATGTATGACTTAGTCTGCAAATATAATACATACATACATTATAATACATAAAGAAATGTACTGAATTGTACTAATAATGCTTTACTCTGTCCAAATGATTTGCATATATACTATCTCATTGTGCACTTACTACCTAGCTCAATATTTAAGTTATAGTACCCATCTTATTCTTATTCATTGGCTTAATCCTCTCTACCTATATTCACATTTACCGGTTTTCTCTTTTTCTCCTCACTTGACACCACTTTCTACCACTCTTCCACTGATATTTATTCTTACCCTTTCTTTTATTTCTGTCAGCTCCTCTACGTGGAAAAGTGCCTTCACAGTAACAAATCACGATTTTGATTATTTTTTATTACCCTATGTCCTGTAAGTATAGTTCACCAAGGGAGAACAATGAAAGGCTCAGTTTTATTCAGCCTAACAAATGTGAACAAAAATCCTTTTAAGGGTTAATACACATAGTTTAAAAACATATTAGTTAAACAAATAATTAAGACATGCTTGTGTAGCAGCAACAGCTAAACACAAAACGTTTTAAGACAAACAAGCTAAGCCTTTAACTAAAAATTACTGGAAGTAACTAATGGTGGTCTCAGATATGTTCAAAAATATTTTTTCTTAAGATTATACTCTTCAAAGGGGGGTATTTACTTAGAATTGAGATTACCAATTTAAACTGAGTTAGAAACATATTTTTACTATCCCAAATTTATATTATGTTTCTTATTTGCATTATTATCATCATTCCTAATTTGATTTTATATTTTCATATACAAATTTTAATATGATTATAGGTCAAAATATTTCCCATGGAAGATAACTCTATTTTATGTAAGTCTGCCAAATAGAAAACGTGATCATAATGAATTACTCCACAAAATGAGAATCACCTATATTAAACATGCTAGTTTTTAAAAATTCCTATGTTATATTGTTTGCAAGATCCTTTATATGAGTTAAAAATTCCGAGTAGTACATAATTTCTCAAAAGACCATCTGTGCTCATTGTAGTAGTCTTATTGAAATACTGCTCTCCTTTAACGGTTTTATAAAATGTTCAACTAACTGTTCTTTTCAGAACACATGAACACCTGCCTACCATTTTATTAAAGAATTATCTAAGCAGCTTCGTCATTAAAACTTTATTAGAACAATTATATCTGTCAACTGTTGGGATAGACTCCATTTAAAAGAAGACATCACAAATGATGTCCTGTGTAACCTAAAAACTGACGTTGGCGTGTATGATCGGATCCTCTTCATATTAGAAGTTTTCTTTCTTTCTTTTTTTTCATTAAGCAAGGCTCTTCCAAATAACAAAAATAAAATTGTGTTTCTAGTTATCCTAGTATTTATTTTTCAAAAGTTGTGTCTTCTTTTTTCACTTTTCCTGCCAAATTGTAAAATAAAAGATACATCGAATACACATAAATGGGTAATTAATTTGGCCAATTAACTTAGTTTATCTGCATATAAAAATATGAAGCATTTTTACTATTATTTTTGACTCTTAAGAGAACACATACGTTGAGAAGTGAAATTTCTTTTCTTGATGCTTAATAAGCGTCCAGTGAAGCTATACCTAGCTGAAAGCATTTATATTCACTTCTTACTTAAAATTCTGCAATTTGGTACAGTCAAGAATTTGGTAAATAGCATTTTAAATCACTTTGCTCTGCAAAAGTTTTTGAAACACCACCACTGAAGCGCTCAACCTATTCTTTCAAAAAAGCCACGGACATTACTTTTTAAAAATTAAAACTGTATTGAAGATTAACCTCTTTTCCCTTACCTTTGAAAAGATCTGTTGAAAAGATCTGAAATGCCTCCTAAAGTAAAATGTAACTTCACTTAACTTTGGTTAATGTTAATTTCAAGATGCTTAGTTTAATTTAATTTTATTTTTTTGAGAAAAGCAACATAAGTGAAAGGCTTAGAATTTGGACCAGACCACCTGGGTTGAGATCTGAACTGTGTGGCCTTAAGGAAGATATGGAAGCTCATCTTTAAATTAACTGTTCCTTTCTTTCCTCATTCATAAAATTAGAATAATAATTGCACATATTTTACTGTTGTTGTGAAGGTTGTATGAATTAATATAGGTAGTACCTGGAACATAATACGTCTTCAAATATTTGTTATTATTTTGTACCATTAATAAAACAATTGACGATTCTTCAAAATGCTGCTACATAAATGCCTAAAATTGTACAAGTTAATGTGGAACGGTTTTGAACATTCTTACATACTGGGTTGTATTATAGCAAAGAAATTTTGAATTTGAAATATATAGCTTTATATTGACTACATAAAAATTTATTATCAAATTTTATTATGGCAATGTTGTTGCTGGTATTTTTGACTGTTTTAAGTTGACAATTTGAAGAATCCACTCACTGTTAGTTATATTCATAGCTTATGATTTTCATTTTTTTAGTAAAAGGTGCTTAGTTTTTCTGAAATCCATAACATTAGAGAATAACTGTTAAACTTATTATGTTCCTTTTTTTATTTTTTTCTGAAAGAGCTAAACACAAAGACAGTTATCCATTAGGCACACTGACTTATTTATTAACTTATAACCCTTCATATTCCAAAGATAATTTAAAGGGATTAACAAACAAATGGGAATAAAAGTAATAAAATTAAGAATAGCAAGGCAAAGGGAAAGACTGAAAACCGAAAATCAGGAAAAGCCAATGCCAACAATGCATGCCACCCTTTGGTCTAAGAGCCGCACATAGAAAAAGGCTATTATAAGATTCCCAATGCCCAGCAAATACATAGCCTAATGATGAGGCCAAAGAGAGCCCTGACTAAATGGTGAAGCTTGTCAACTACTCGTCCCCCAATGCCTTCTCTCCTTGTGCTCTATCCTCTCCCCTGTCTTCTCCATTACTGAAGTTGATACAGTCCAGTTTTGCCTCTGCTACAAAAATGTCCATCAGAAGTTCCAACAACACCACCTCCCCAAAGGCTAATTTAACTTTTTTATCAGCTACTTTAACTGGGGAATCCTATACATACTTCCAGTGGCTCATTCTGGCAGATTCTTCATAGGAAGAAAGGCATCAAACTGTATGGAAGGATTTGGGGGAGTGGGAAGAAAGACCCAAGTGGTTTCATCAGAGTGTTCCCCATTGCCAGTGCCAATGCCTGGGAAACATTGCCTTAAAGCAAATGATACAATATAATGAAATTTAATGAATTAAGTGTTCCGACCAGGGAAAATTATGACCTCAGAGGAGACACAATGGCCCCAGTGAGTAGAACTAAGATATACTACTAGTTAACTAACATCGGGGTTCTAACTTAGGGAAGAGTTTACAATTAATTTTTTTAGTAAATCATTATATTATAGACCACAGGATGACTTTTGGTGTTAGAAATTATCCTTTCATTAATATATTGTACTAATGACATAATAAACTTGACTACTTAGGTTACTTGGGGATATGTCTCATTGGATTGGCTTTTTTGTTTGTTTGTTTTTACAGGATTTTGTTCAAGAGGAAGAGGGGAGCAGGATAGGGGATGAACATTAATCCAGCATCATCTATGTGTCAGATATCATGAGGACATTTTAATGTTACTTTATTGTAGGGTTGGCATTCAGCTGGCATGCATTGGCAAGGCTTACGGATAGTTTATGACCAGCATCTGTTCTGATCTATTGGTGCCCAAACCCAACCATTTACACATTACTAAATATTTTAGTGTTACCCCTACTTTATTTAATCTTCAAAGTAAACCTCCAGGGACATGAGAACCCTGGAAGCTGGAGGCAGAGGTACACTCAGGGACCCCGGCTCTGACTTTGCCAGTTCCTCCCCAACCTGCTTGGAGGAGGTTTTCTTGCTTGTGCTAGTTTAGTTCTAAAATTGAGAGAGCACGATGTTTGTAAGCATTTTTTCTTACATGGAAGTGCCTAAGCCATAAGTATAAATTTGTCTGAAGTTTGAGTTTAAAAATTGTGTTTTTCAAAGCTGGCAGTACTGTCCCTGGCAGCTGTGTGGCCCATAGGGAACCAGAGGAAGAGAAAACCCAAGCCAAGGTACACTGTGCCTGTATGCACCTGCTGCTGATACAAATGGCCACCTGGATCCAGATGGAATCCATTTTGCTATTCTTGGCTAAATGCATTGGGAAATGGCAGGTGTTCATGTAATAGCTTCCTGACCATCTATAACCAACCTGAAATGCTGTAAGTCCTGTGATAAGTGAGGAAATTGTGACAAAGGAAAGGTTAACTCTTCTAAGGTGCCTAATGGTGAATGAAGTAATAGAAGATGTGTCTTTGAGACTCTAAAGCCTACATATCTTGTTTGAACTTTCTTTTGGCTAGAAAACCTTTTCCTCTGAAAACAATCTTATGTGGCAGAACAATACATTAAAAAGAAACATGCATGTATATCTGCTTTTATTACAGCAAGATGAAGGCCAAGAGTTCACTACTCACTACTTTTAGCAGCTCCTAAAGTATGGGAACCTCCAAAAACTTCAGTATTGTGCTTTTCAGGGTAGAGTTGGAAACACATTCACTTACAAAATGCTGCCACCCTTAGATCCATTCCATGTTGTTCACCTTTGTAAATAATTCATTCAACATACATACAGTGTGGCTACTAAATGCCAGACTCTAGGAATACAAAGATAAACAAATGGTCTCTGCCATCAAGATGCTCATAATCTGAGGGATGAGAAAAATGCGGAAAATGAATAAATAAAACCTAAGCAGCTACTGATACTGAGACTTTATGTATCAATTCTCACAGCTGTCGGAGACAGGAATGTTTTGTCCTTAGATAAGAAAACTGAAATTAGAGAAGGGATGTCATGTTTTGCTTGAGTGACAGAATACACAAAGATTACAATCCTGTTCTGAGATTCCAAAATTCAGGCTCTCTCATCTGTGGGATTCAGCCTGCAGTTGGTTTAAATCTTTAAAAAGTGAGCACATTTTACCACAGATTTCAATTTAAAATGCAGATCACTTAAACAAGAAGGGGAAGAAGCCCCTAGAAATCTATAGATTAAATCATTTAATCATTATCATAATAATACCACCTTACACAACTACTATTATTACATACCTATCATCTCTTCTCACAACTTTAGGAGGAATTGAAGGAGAGATATTTTCTTTGTTTACTTTATATTTTCTATTTTACTGTTGTTCTACTGCAGTTGTTCCAATACCCTCCCCACCACCATCCCCCAGCCACTGCTCTCCACTGCCCTGTCCACTCCTGACCCCCTACTCCCACAGTCAGTCCCCACCCTGCTGTCCATGTCTGTGGGTCATTTATACATATTCCTTGACTAGACCCTTCTTGAAGGGGAGATAATATTATTTGGATTTTACAGAAGGGGAAAGTAAGTCTCTGAGCTAATCATGGAAAGAGAGAAATTTACTGGCCTAAGGAAAACATAACCTTTTCTTGTAGTCACTACCCCTAACTATCTGTGACGCTTTGGGCAAGTCCACTGACCTGCTTAGGCCGCAGTTTGCTCCTTAGTAGAAGTAGAAGGTTCAGATCTTTGGTCCTCAAATTAAGGGCCCATTACTTTTGATGTTATCAAGCTTCAAGCTAGTATGTAGCTTCATCAGGAATGGAATCCACCTGCTATTTTATAGCTTTGTGGGATTTCATGCGGCTTGTTAATAGTAAGCTGTAGAGAAATTTACTGGTTTCCTGGGCATAGAGTTTGGTCATACAAACAATTTAATTTTAAATCCAATCTATTTTAAGTTATAATTAGGCCTTGCCAATAAAAAGGTAGGTAAATATTCCTTGCTGGTTAGAAGTTATGAACCTACATGTCAGTTTGAGAACCCGAGGGTGGAGGAACAATGGAAACAAATCTATAGGAACCTATGTTGAAAGACAACAGAGAAATGATAGCACCATGTGATTGCATTACAAAGTTCTTGACAGAAGGATGCTTTTCCAGTAGAGACCATAAAATTATCAAAGCAGCAACATATCTTAGTGTTAGGGACTTTAGTTTTGAAGTATCTGCAGAAACTTTCATTTTTCAAAAGCAAAACACTGACAATTTCTTGACCGGCCGTGCTGATAATTTCATTTCCCAGAAGGCGGAGTAAGCAGTAAGAGGAACTCCTACTCTGGACCCAATTCTGACAGAAACCAGTAGGTAAAATGGAAATGATTGGAACCTTGGGGAAAAGCAACCATGCACTCTTAGAGTTTGATTTAAGCAGTGTTCTGCCTATGCAAACACAAATGATTCTAATGAGCAAGAAAATGGGGAGGAAACTAAAGAAACCAGTGTGCTGCACAGGGACCTACCGACAGGCTCTGAATTTAAAACAGCATGTGCAAAAGATGGTAAAAGGGGACACACGATCAAGCACAAATATATGAAGGTAGCATAGACCTACAAAAATAACATCAACAGGACTAAAGCACCAGCTGGAGCTTGTGAAAAATGCTAAAGAGAACCAAAAGTGATTTCCTTACACGAAATGAGGAAAACGATCAATACAGGAATAGGTGTACTTTCTAAAGTAGAAGACATGAAATTCATTCATGAAAAATTGAAAGGAAAGCATCTTTACTCCTTTATGTTTCTTCCCTGTTGGTTCATTAATATCTCTGCTCACATGTCATCCCTTCAGAGAGGACCCCAATCACCCTTTCTAAAATAATTCTCTCGGATGTTTTCTAACCCTTAAACTGTTCATTCTTCAAATCACTGACTGCCATTATATGATGTGCTTAGTTTTCCTTTCTTCTATATTAGGATATAAGCTTTATGAGTGCAGGAAATTTGATGAGTTTAGTAATACTTCCCTAGGCCTTGTATGTAAAGTATTGTTCATGAATATTTGTTGAATGAATGAATAAATTCAAGGTCATTAGACATTGGTTAAGAATTGAAAGCCAAAATAGATAAAGGGATTATAATATAGGTGATGTTCATTGAGGACCTAGTAGGTGTCATTCAATAAGAATTTATATGCACTCACTCATTTAATCATCGTAGCAACCCTATAAAGCATGCATTATTTTCTGGTTGAATCTTTTGTCCCAAATCACACAACTATAGAACTGTAGAGCTAGGATTTTAGCCAAAATAGTTAAGTCCATAGTCTTGAGCCCTTCCCCTATATGCTATACTGGCAAAGCCTGACTGTTCTACCTATCAATATATCTCTTGACCTCTATGAATTACTACCAGAGATCTCCAACTAAGACTATGAAGTAACCTGATTACCTCTGAGAAATGAAGGAAAGGAGATATGAGAAGAAAGTGGCGGGGTTAACAAAATAGCAGAGTCTGCAAAATCATATCCTTGAAACTGATGGTCCTTGGGAGGGGGAGGGGGGGAATAGCCTAGATTATACAGGGTCTGGCACAAATAATACCCCTTTTTTATTACAAAATCATAATCATGTAATTCTGTAACATAACAATATCACACTCAAGCACACTATATGACATTTTAGGTAAAATGTTCAAATTAAAACTATAAATTATTGTACTAATATTATTACCCTATGAACCACAGTCAAGCAGGCATTACTTCTGCCAGGCCCTGTATTTATAAAACACCTTTATTTATATCCTTGTGGGCCCAGTGGAGAAATACAGGTTTAGGGATAGTACTATAGTATGTTTTCATAACTGGGTGAATGATTGCACCCAATGGTAATTTTAACGATTCTGTGTCAGCCTTGAGGAAGGCTTTTCAAGTGGTACACCACAGGTCTCTGTCCTTGGCCCTGTGTGATGTGAACATATGTATCAATGGCTGAGATATAGCTCTAAGAAGACATGGCTATCAAAAATTGGTTACATGTGATAGGGGAGGTGATTAAATAAATACCTTGGATTATAAGATTGGGATTTAAAAGCTCGTAACAACTGAAACATGGGCAATACCTAACAATATATCATTTGGTTGAAATCATTGTGAGGTCTTGCCTTGGGACCAAAACACCAGCTGCCTAAATTTGATTTTGAGGTATATGAGACTTAGCAACATTACTCATGAAATTAAAAAAAATAAAAATACAGAGCCCTATCTGGTGTGGCTCAGTGGATTGAGTGTCAGCCCGTGAACCAAAGGATCACTGGTTCGATTCCCAGTTGGGCCACATGCCTGCATTGCAGGCCAGGTTGCCAGTGGGGGGCACTTCGGAGGCAACCACACATGGATATTTCTCTCCCTCTCTTTCTCCCTCCCTTCCCCTCTCTAATAATAAATAAATAAAATATTTTTTTAAAAAAAGAGTAGCTTTACTTGGCAGTGAATTAATGGTATAACATAGTTACAAGAAGGAGTAGAGGAAGAAGATGGAGAGGAGGAAGAAGACGAGGAGAAGGAGAAGAAAAGAAGCATAAGAGGAAAAATATAAGAAGACGAGAAGCAGAAGCAGTGTCAAAGACAGAAGGAGAAGATGAGGAAGAGAGGGAGGGGATGGGGGAGAGAGAGAGAGGGAAAAGAAGAAGAAAAAATAGTTTAGTTTGCATTAATAGTTTAGTTTGGATTGTATAGAGTAATGGAGAACAATCTGACTCTATTTCATGTTGTTTGGATTACCATCTTCAGTTCTTTTTTTTTTTTTTTAGACAGAGGGGAAGGGAGGGAGAGAGAGAGGGAGAGAAACATCAATGTGTGGTTGCCTCTCACGCACCCTCTACTGGGGATCTGGCCCGCAACCCAGTCATGTGCCCTGACTGGGAAATCGAACCGGCAGCTCTTTGGTTCGCAGGCCAGCTCTCAATCCACTGAGCTACACCAGCCAGAGTCTATGGTCAGTTCTGAAAGCAAAATTTTGAAGAAGGTATGATTGGAAAGATTGCAAAATGTTCAGCACTGAGCAGCCTACATAGGAAGGGAACTGGAAACTATCTCATATGAGAAAAAGCTGAAAGAATTGAGGAACTGGATCCTGAAAGTTGTTTTATTTGATATATCAGAATAGTATAAACATAGTAATTTTAATTACTATTCAGCATTTACTATTTGCTAGCAAGGTGTTAAACATTTTACATTAATTAACACTAGCCACAACTGCAAGAAGTGTGTTGTAGTTCAGATTAGAAAATTGAGACTAGAAGAGATTAAGTATCATGTCCAAGGCAATGAAAACTGGCAAGTGATACTGCTTGACTCTGAACTCGGGTCTCTCTGTCTTCAGTGCCCGCCCACATATCCTCTATAGAAGATTTCCCTCACTGGAAGGAAATAAAATTATGTTATTTCTGTGTTTATGGCTTCTGTTTGTGATGATAAATTATGTAAAATAATAGTGAATCAAAACTATTTAAAGTAAGAAGCCTAGAAATAGATGTATAAAATTTTAAAGTGTGGCTGCCTTGAGTACTGGCAAGTTGGATATTTTCTTCTTCTCTTTACTTCTTTCAACGTTCCAAACCTTCCTTACTAAGACTTAATGAAAATCTCATCTATATTTTTGAATGAAAATACTGTGTGCAAGAGGGATCAGCTTTGTTGCAAATGGCCCGAAGAAGCTGAAATAAGATGCTGCGAGGCACAATGAGGCATATTTCCGTTTAAAAACAGAACCACTTATAGTCAGAATTTTTCAAATATACAATATCTTGATAGAAAAAATAGTGAGCTTGCTGTTCCTGGAGATGCTGAGTTTGGAAACACTAAAATTTTGTTGTTCTATGTGGTCATAAATATAATCTGAAGAATCCACAGTGTTAGATATATAAGCCAGGAAATAATAACCCAAGGACTAGGTGATTGGTTAGTGTATTACTTCAAAGTAAGCCCTTTCAGTGTGCTCAAGGGGACTTATTTTATAAGTCCTGTTAGTAAAATATTTGTGTAATGAATACATGAATGTATATATTTAGAACAGGCAAAGGAGACCATGGATAATATTTAGTTTTTGTAACAGCCTTTTTACAAAGTATGCATGGAAAGCAAAGATTGTACTGAAAGAGATCATACTCATCTGTTTACTCAAGTTTCAAGGTCCTCCTGGTGGTTACATCTGAGCAAAGAATAAGTGGTTCCTCCAGGAAGTGACATTTGGGCCAGACCTCTACTCTGCCTCTCTGCCTCCATCTCAGGCTTGTGGAAGCATCCCACATTTTTTTTTTTTTTAACTGGGAGTTCTATTGACAAACCTGAAAACTCTTAAAAAAAATCTGGACTCATGTCATGTTTTAATCTTCCTTATTATATAATGCTTGATATAATAGACACAGAGCAAATATTTATTGAATCTATTAGTTTGGCAAGTTTTTCTTTTGTTACCTAAGTATGGTTAGAAAGAGCGCCTTTAGTTTCAAGTATGCACTAACAGCAGAGTTTATCTCCAAGCACTGCTATTATTTGTTATTTTTTAGAGTCATTTTTCCTATCTATGAGTAAATACAAAGACCCATCGCTTCAGCCTTGAAGCCTTTTGTATTTAAAGCAAGAAAGGCAGCCTACATAGGAAGGGAACTGGAAACTATCTCATATGAGAAAAAGCTGAAAGAATTGAGGAACACAGAAGCCATAAACACAGAAATAACATAATTTTATTTCCTTCCAGTGAGGGAAATCATCTATAGAGGATATGTGGGCAGGCACTGAAGACAGAGACCCGAGTTCAGAGTCAAGCAGTATCACTTGCCAGTTTTCATTGCCTTGGACATGATACTTAATCTCTTCTAGTCTCAGTTTTCTAATCTGAACTACAACGCACTTCTTGCAGTTGTGGCTAGTGTTAATTAACGTAAAATGTTTAACACCTTGCTAGCAAATAGTAAATGCTGAATAGTAATTAAAATTACTATGTTTATACTATTCTGATATATCAAATAAAACAACTTTCAGGATCCAGGGTATAAAGTTGTCAATTTTTACCAAATGATAAGTACATAAATTGTCTTTATGCTATTTTTGTAGGTTTTCAGGAGACAGACATATTTTAACGTAAAATAGATATATATCTTCAACCAGAAAAATTTTGAAATACATTGTTACTGTAAAAAGAATCATCACTTTACTTCAAAAAAAGTATAATTATATTTATTATTCATAAGGCACTGCGATAATGGATGGAACGGTAACAAGCAGTGGACAAAAGGCTGAAGTAAAAAGTTTTAATTAAGCTGTCACATGATTGTTAATAAAAGATGGTCCAGTAAAGGTAACAGGTATCCATTATTCATAAGATCAACTTAGGAACATATTAAAAATACCAGTTTCTAGCCCACCTGCCTGTGGATTCTTATTCAACAGATATGGTCTGGGGCCTGAAACTCTGTAATTTAAAAAATGCCACCCAAAGTTCTGATGCACAGCCAGGCATAGGAATCATGGACTATATGCTGCAGATAAGAAGAGACTACAGGGCAGACTTTGTTGTCAACAATTTCACAATCAAGTGGCATGACTATGAATGCTTGATTTAGAGCGATGAAAGCTGATGGTTACTGATCTATTTCAAGTAAGAATAGCAAAGCCTACACCAAGGTAGTAATACTGGGAACAGAGAGTAAAGCAGATATTTGAGAGACATTTTATGGGTAGAGTTGATAGACACGGTTGTTTCCTTTGAGAATTCTCTCCCTGACTTATAAATAGCGGTCTTCACCCCTTCACCCAGTATCTTTACGTGGTCTTCCTCTGTGTGTGTCTGTTCTAAACTCTTCTTTTAATTTTTTAATTATAGTTTATATTCAATATTACTTTGTATTAGTTTCAAGTTGTCATAATCTCTTCCTGCAAGGACACCAGTCATATTAGATTAGGGCTCACCCCAATGACCTCATTTAACCTCAATAACTTCTTTATAGACTAACTGCAACTACAGTCATATTCTGAGCTCTGGAAGTTTGGACTTCAACACATGTATTTTGGGAGGACACAGCTCAACCTGTGACATCTAACTAGTAAATAATTAAAACAGATGAGCCAGATCCTTAATATAGCATAAAATGCTCCATAATTATTATGTTCTTCCCTTGAATTGCTGTCTCTTCCTCTTTTGTTAAGGTTATGCAGAGTCTTAAGTAGAAAGTAACTCAAAAATAATATTACATCCAGAAGGGCTTCTTGTTAGAATCCCTCTAAATACCAGGAGTTTAATTGTCTAAATACTATTAGATCTCAACCTTATCATAAGAAATAATCTAAGGTAATCCTTCTTACTTTGACATATCTCAGGAACAGACAAACCAGAGGGGGAGGTACCTTCTGGTCAAGGCAGGGCTTCAAAAGCACTCAGCCAGAGACTGGCTCCAATCCCCTTCCTCTGTGATGAAAAGGTATTAAAGTTATTATTCATCCATTGCCTTCTGTAACTTTCAGCATGCAGGGAGACCATCTCAGAATTGAATTTTCTTTATAAAACTGTACTTATCAAGATGATTTTGGTTGCAAGTTACAGAAACAACTCAAATAAGCAAAGGCAATTTGCTGGTTCATGGACCCCCTAGAAAGTTTGATAACTAGAATTAAGTCTCAGAATCAGCCTTTCTTGGGATCTATCAGCCAATAAATTTTCACTTTGCCTAAGAGTGTGTTCTGTAATCCTAGTTTTAAAGATTTTACTTACTTTTAGAGAGGAGGGAAGGGGGTGAGAAAGAGAAGGAGAGAACCACTATCAGCCTATTGCCTCTAGCCTGCCCCCAACCGGGGACCTGGCCTGCAACCCAGACATCTGCCTTGAATAGGAATGGAACCAGTGACCTTTCAGTTCAGAGGTTGGATCTCAGTCTGTTGAGCCACACTGGCCAGGGCTGTAATTCCAGTTTTAAAATGATTAGGACAGATTATAATAAAAACTACAAGGATTTTTTTATTTCACACTCACAAAATGGATAAAAAATTCGTAAAGTATCTGACAGCATCAGATACTTTATGTAGCCCTATTGGAACATTTATCTATACACTCCTGGTAAGGGTGTAAAATAGATGCTATGAACGACAGTCAGGAATTATCTAAGAAAGTTGAAATTTTTCGTACTCTGTGACCTAGCAATTTCATATTCATGCATATATTCTAGAGCAGTTTTTCAACATTGCACAACTGACATTTTAGTTCAGATAATCCTTTGTTGTGAGGGCTGTCCTGTGTCTTACAGGGTGTTTAGAACATCCTGCCCTCTACCTACAAGAAACCAGTAGCATTCCCAAAGTTATGAAACCAAACATGTTTCCACACATTGACAAATATCCCCTGGCAGCAAAATAATTCTAGACTAATAACCACTTGCTCTAGAGAAATTTTTATACATATCCAGTTACACATGTCTAACATGTTCCTAAAGCATGATGTGTAAGCATGTGTAATATATAGAAACCTAAAACAAAAAAACTGGAAGCAACCCAAATATCCATCAGTGTTGAAGAAGAGAAATAAATTATATTTTAGAATGGAATACTAGAAAGCAGTATAAACTAATGAATTATATTTATGTGCTGCAAATCATTGAAATTTAGGAACTTAATGTTGAATGGAAAAGTTACAAATACATATATTTTTATTTACATACAATTGCAATCATGTAAACCAAACAATAGCATGTGTAGGGAATTCCAATACATGAGAGAAAATTATAAGGAAAAGAAAGTGATAGACAAAATTTAGAATCATGTTTAGCTTTGATTAAAGAAGGTTAAGGAATTTTAGAAGGGTATACAGAGAGCTTGAAGGTCACAGGAGAGTCAGATATTTATGATTTGTTATTTCTTATTACATATTAGCAATTTACTTTTTAGCTACTAAATATTTTTTTAAATTCCCCTTTAATATGAGAAACAAGTATTTTAACTTTAAACCATGTAAAATAATTTAAAGGCACACCAGAAATTTATTTCATCATTTTGATCTGTATATTTGTACTGATAAAAATGGTAATAAATCATTTCAGAAGCCACCTTTGGATATTGCTTAGGAAAGTTTGGAGGTTAAAACAAAATCAATTAACTACTCATCAAGAAAGACACCCTGTCTTCAAAGCAATGGCTACTAACAGATAACATATTTAACTAATGCCTTTAAAAGTGGGATTTTATTTTATTTTATTTTATTTTATTTTATTTTATTTCATTTCATTTCATTTTATTCTAATTGGATCATGTAGTGGCAGTAATCAGTGAATGGAGGGAACTCCCTCTTGTTAAAAGTCCATCAATTGTTTTTTGCTAATTAAAATGAATATTATTCTTGTGAAATGAACCAAAAAAGTTTGTTTGAAACTGGAAATCCCAGAAGAGATCTATAATCTTCATAAACAAATGCATGCAATTTTAATTGAAGGAAAAGGAGAGCACTGTTTTTATCTTTGCTTTTTTCAAAACCTTAAAAGCAATCAATCTGTTGGGCAGTTAATTATGCTTCAATATTATTATTACCTGACCTAAAAAGTTGGCATTGGATATATTGGAAAATGTTGTGGAATTTTGAAAAGTAAGTGGCAAAACGACTATTGGCTACAGTTAACTCCAAAATGGAATTTTTTATCATTAATGAAATAAGTAAACACATTTTTGTTAATGTTTTCAGAAATAAAGTATATTTTATTTTTGATTGGATACTGAGACAGTTCACAGAAATATGCACTCATTCTTTGCTCATTAAATATGGCCAGAATTGGGAATGAGAGGAAAGATCTATTTTATTGAAATGCAGATTAATTACACTGATAAATTAGCTTTATTTAAATAGTTGGCATTTATTACTAATCTATTTTAAAATTTTGGTAATGCTGAAAACTTATTCTGTTTTAAAGTCCCACTTTAGTAGATACATGTCAACAAAATATATATCTACATTTCAATTCAGTTTACTTAGTAATTCAGATTTTTAGGCTGCGTGCAAATATTTGCACATTTACAAATAAAAATAAAAAGGTTGAATGAACCAATATTTTATTTCTCTAATAATTTGTTATATTGACCTTTGCTCTTGGTTATGGAGAGGAGGTTCATTTTTTTAATTTGCTTTAAGATCATCATGACATGTTACTTTTACTATGGATGCTATAGAGTGGTTACAAAAAAATAAAATTACAAATTTTTATTGTCCAGTGTACCAGATTAACATCTTGGCAGATAAAATTATTAAAAATCTCCATTTCCATATACAAACACGTGTAGGAATTTGACTCCCTACTCTTTTGAAAAGGCTGATGCTATCTTTTCTCTCACACATAATATACAGTGTTACCTCATTTAAATCAATGTGAGAAAATGCAGGTTAAATTTTAGGGTACATTTTAAAAATAAAAATATGGAAAGAATGTTAACAAAATATACAATGCATAATCCCTCTTACACAATATAATTTGGATGAGACTTTCAATATAATTGAAATTTGCAAATGAATGAAATTTCCCCTTTTACTTATTAAAACCTCTTTCATCCTAATAACTCCAAATCTTACAGTAATAAATAATTATCTTATTCTTTATGTAGTAAATTTAAGGATATATAATTTTATTGCAAAATTCCAGGGCTAGAAAAATATTTCAATTTTATCAAAAAATCTTCCAGTATAACTCTGATTTAACATATCAGAAATTTTAAACAAAGTATATGAAATATCTTACTCAAAATTATACAACTAGTCTTTGGCCCCTCAACTTTTTACTTCTGGGGAATAAGTGCAAATAACCTCTAACTTTTCGATGCATTCCTCCCTTGTCCAAGTTTTTGTAGCATCCCTTTTAGTTTATGACTAGACAATCAGACAGCTAACTAGTTCTGGAAGTTAGGAATTGGGAGGCATTAATGTGAATAGTATTAGATAGTTTACTTTTATTATAACAATACATGTTTTCTCATTCGTGTTCAGTACTATCAGATATAGAAAGGTGCTTGTTAGAGCACTTCCTTTCCCCCCGCCCCCCCGCCCCGGTTTCTTCTAAAGTTATCAGCTTGTTTCCAGATAAAGTTGCTGGACACATGAGATATAAATACAATTTATATTTTTAGGGCAAATTTTCACCTTATAATACATTACCCTTGAGAAGAAATCTTTAATCTCCAAAATATTCTATTAGTTGCACTGTTTATGCTTACTATTAACTTTTTGGTTTACTAACATTACTTAATGATTTGTTAACATTGTTTTAGGTTAAAAGCAATTATCATGCTAACATTTCTTTATACTTAGCAAGTTGTCTATTTTAATTTCTTTTACACTTGAATCTTAAAATAATTCTGAACATTAAAACTACAGAGATGGCAATTGGTTATAGATGGGTAAATCATACAGTAGAATTTAGATCAAAGTTTTCTGTTACTATTAAGTAGTTTAATCTACTAATTTAAAGTGTGGGCTTATTTTAAAAGTTTTACTTTCATGTTTTTGGCTATTTCTAACTAGACCTTTTTGTTCTTCTGGAAAAAAGTTCATAAAAATAACAAAGTTGCAGATCTTTTTATTTCAGTTGTTAAATGTTTATTTTTTCACGTGTATGCCTGAATTCTAGCAGTACTTTTATACAGGAATAAAATTAATTAAAGTAATAGCTTTACCCTCACTTAAAAACTTTTGTTGTTCAATTAATTTTTATTTAATATGTTTAGTTTCTTCTGGGATTAGGTGGATTTTTTAAATAGTGTATAAAATCATTTTGAGTATAAATTGGGACACAGAGGTATTTCCTCAATTTTGTATTACCCATATTTTGCCATGCATAATGCATACTTTTTTGCCCCAAATTTTTGAGGCAAAAATAAAGATGTGCATTTTACATGGGAAGTACCTGAAATACCTTGTGTCTGTTCTTGTGTTTTGTAATTACTTGTTATATAAAATTTCTTGTACCATAATATGTTCAAAAATAAATGCTAAAATTCCTTTATAATACAAAAAATAAGTATCTAAATATAAAGAAATAAATAATTAAAATGAAAGGTTTCTTTCCTGAAAGTTTGGACCAAAAACGAGGATGCACATTATACATGGTAAAATACAGTACATATTTCATTAATAATAAATATACTGTTCTGAATAGCCTATTACTCAAAAAATGCTTTTGTTTTGATTATAAGACTAATACATACTTAGTATAGGAAATTCAGAGTGAAGAAAGAATTAAGACTATTAAATACCCATATTCCTACTGTTTTATGTGTTTTTGTGGATCTTTCTTTCTAACCCTGCAATATGATCCCAACACTCCCTCTCCTCAATACACAAGCACACATACACACAGCAGGTAATGTCTGTATTTGGTGCCCTACTTTTCACTTAACAGAGCATTTTTGATTATTGGTTTGTTTCAAAGTAATTTTTTTTCTTACAGTGAGAAATTCCTTTTTTATATAGAATATCTCTAAGAACCACTGGGAGGAAGGCACTTCATGGAGCACTTGCTGAGCATATCATTTTGCATTGACTTTTCCCATTCAATAAGATTAATTTTTATTGTTATTTGAATCATAAATACATAATTATTAAAAACTAAAATTAAATATTACCTTTTTAAGTCATAAAGCATAAAGACAACAGAACTATGTGTTTAGACAAAATCATACAGTAGTTGACTTGCTTAGAAGTTATGATACATGTTCTTAAATTTACAGGTGCTGCAAAGCCCTGATCAAATATAAATTACAATCAGTTTTTATGTAACAGTAAAAATTCCAAAAGATTCTTATTCACTCACTCACTCTCAATATGTATCTCAGGTATGTTTTTTTCTTTATGCTCATAGAGTGTAAATCATATTTATTTCTAAGAAATCTGTGTATATTTTAAAATAAATTATCCTGGAGAACAAAACATTGAATATACCTTGTTCAACTGCAATCCACCAGTGAAAGCAAAACCTTATAGTTCCTCTGAAGAACCTCTAGCATACTTGGTGAGAATTTTGAAATGATTATAGAATTGAATGCAACATCTACTCATTTTGAGAGTATAAGCTACATTATAATTACCAGGTCATTCAACACATTTAACAGTGATATTCCACTTTTATTATAACAATTCACTTTTTTTCTCATTTGTGTTCAGGACTACCAAATGTAGAAAGGGCTCTTTACTTACCATTCTGGGAAAGATGAAATTTTTCATTGTGCCATGAATACCCTGGAAAGCAAGGAAAATATTATTTATTATACCTCCATCCACAGGGATGCTAACTGCCAAATGTAATGCATCAGCAGCACAACAAAAATGAAGTAAATCTATTGCAGAAAACACGAATTAGTGTTCTAAAGAAGTATTACATGCCTTTGAACAGACCTACTTTAGAATTAAGCAATTTTGGTGATAAGTACTTTCAAAGTGAAGAATAAAACATTTTATTCTCCACAAAACAAATATTATAGAATGAAGAAAATATTGTCAATAGCTTTTTTTTTCCTTGTCCTCTTTAGCTCTGTTGAGTTTTATACTGACACACATGGGACAGCTGTATAGTATGTAAAACTATAAGGAAAAATTGAGGGGCAGTATTCTCATTACATCCATTTATATGTAAGTTAATTTCCTGTTTAGAATCTTGAATTAAAAATCTGATGTAAAAGCTGAAAAACAAAATAGGGAGTCCAAGCTCCTACATTTCCACACAAAATAAATGATAATAAAGAACCATCCATTTTTCTTGTTATTTTCTGTTGATTATACACAAGGTTTTAATTGCATCACATAAGTATTAGAACAAAATTGTATTTTGAAATGGTATTTGTTATTGGTTTTTTGTTTTTAGAATTTTAAATTAATACTTATTTTCACATCTAATAATTCATATAAAATAAGCTCAATAGTTCTGATATAAAGAAACATGTCAAGATTAAGAAGGTATGCTTTCCTTATATCTTGATAATTAATAATGTTAAATACTTGTCATTTTCTGTTTATTTATTAAGTATGAAAAACTTACTTTAGAGAAAAACATACTGAGTTCATCTCCCTGTGCCAAAATTAGATGATAGCTAAGGAAATTTTAGTAGATAATATACACAGAAAAGGGGTTTGCTTGAATTTTTCGATGATGACACTTCAGATACTTTAATATTATTTTTAGGTGAAGTGTTTTGAATAAAAATTATAATGTGTTAATGTAATTTGACATCATTACTTCCAAGAAAGATAGCATTTTTTTCAAATGAAAACTAGTGAAAATTTCAAACTACAAATACTGATGTTCACAAATTACTGACTTTTTGCTGGAGAATAAAATTAAGATTTGAAATGCATCCTACTTAAGATTTTCATATAGACAATGTCTTATTTTTTGGATATTTTGCTCTTATAGAAACGCTTGAATAGTAAATATAGAAATCTGAAGATCTATAATATTTTAGGAATTCTCTCCATGAGCATAGTTTCTTTTAAGGAAACTATATTTCATAGTTAATCATAAATATTAATTTATTTCAAACTTTTGTATTTATTGATTTTTTTAATGAAAGATTCTTAATGGGAAAATTTTAAACTTAGAAATGCTTTTTTGTACCTCATTAATACAACTCTTGATATTACAACTCATATATATAATTTCTAAATGGCTAAAAAAAATTATCAAAGTATTTTTAAGCACCAGCTCCTGAAGAGGGCAGCACGTTCTAGATGTTATCGAATGCCATGCTCAAATATGACAGCTTTGGCTTTGATACACATTTTTTTTAAGAACCAGAGGGAAAAAATTGGATATCTTTTATAGATGTCTACTCCCATGATACAATAAACCAGCAGAAATTCTAGGCAGCTGCAGACCAAGGTCAAAACTGTATTTGATTATTAAAAGAGAACACTCAAATTAGACACCTAAAGCAATGTATTTAGAAGGGATACAACAAAATACTAGTAAGAAGACTTTCCATGAGGTATGTGTTTTATCTTAATACTGTAGATAACTTTTTCTATTGGCAGTGCGCTGACTGTTAAAACTATTAAAGGGGTTAGATTTAATTATTTCACTTCTTGCACATTTCATCTCAATTGCCATGGCAACATTCAGTTGCCTCAGCAGCAATGCACACTTTAATCAGATATTTCCTCCTCATTTCTCTATGAGCCAAAACTGTGTAGTCAAATTTACAACCAAGTCCTGATGAATATGATAATACTTCTTACAATTTAATGGGCAACTTGTCTCCACCCACACATACAAATATTTTCAGAGAGGCTTGTATTTATTGGACAAGTATTAGACTTCATAAGAATATGTATTTGGACTTTCCCAGTTTATTTTTTTTTCTTTTGCTATTTCTGCCAGCTATCCTCTATTAGAAGGGTTTTTTTTTTTCCAGTGCAAACACATCCAAACAACTCACTACTATGTGTCATCTGATCTCAATAGGCAAGCCAATGAGTAAAGGAAGCAACCTTCAACATTCAAAACCAACCCTCAACAAGCTTACTGAATTATTTACCTTTAATCTGAATATATATATCAAAGAGGCTTTTTCTATTTCTTGAAAGCAGTAAGAGAAAGAAGGATAATAAGTAAAGACAGGGCAAAACCTGATATCGGAGGATGACTATAGAGTATTAAACTTAAATGGAGGGCCAAACATGAAGATAATTTGGTCAAGCCGCAGTAATACCCTTTTAATGAAAAGTAAAGTCATGATGCATTAAATTGCTGATGTCAGTTGGGTGAATATTACCCATCTCCATTGTTGGACAAATAATCATGTTAGCATTTTTCAAAAGACTAGGGAAGTTTTGTGGCATATAAGAAATATTTAAACTGTCTTTGAGTCTGATTTCAAGTGTTAGGAATTACATTTTCAAAAATGTTTGGAATTTTGCAAATACTAACTATATTTTAATTGATCCTATGTAATAAAAAGTTTGTAAACTATAATTAAGAAGCAGTGATTTGAGGTCTTCCCAACAAGTTTAGTGGCTGCTAAAATGTGTATTTAGATAGTAAACATTTTATCCTCAAGTGTATAGTTCTTTGGTGAAATGTTTTACACCAGTGGTTAACTGTAATATTTAGCATACTTCAATCACCATTTGGTAGTGTCTAGTAAAGTTTTCATTGATGTAGGCAGCTTAAAAGATGCTTTCTGTACTTGGGTCTACCAGTATGATGTTTTAATGAGGGATTTCCAGATTGCAACTTATGTATCACAGATGACTAAATAGGGCATTCAGTTAAAATTGAACCAAACATAAATTGAACTAAACATAAAAAAGATTATTTAAAATGCAGGGGTTATGTATTTTTTTTTAAGTTTAATTCAGCTGAGGAGCAGCAGACTATGTTCAAAATGTGGTTATTTCTCATTCATGATGAAATTTGAAGGCCATATAACTTTAAGAGTATTCTTATGTAAAGGTGACAGTAGTGTTTTAGAAAACTAAGACAAACGGTAGAAGTCCACAGAAGTGGATTCCAGCTCTGTATGAAGAAAAACTCAAAACAATTCGAAGGGCATGAACAATAGTACAAGGTATGAAGCACCAAGGTCCTTGGCTGGGCATATTCCATGAACTGTTTGCATATGAACTCTTTATTTTCTGTAGCTTGAATTCTGGGACAAGATTATAGAAAAAATAGTAGAACCACGCCACAAATTTAGATCTGGGAGTTAAGATGAGTCATTTCTTAATGAATTTTTCAAGTACCAGTGTTTTATGTCGGTATGGAAACCTAGCCATGATCTGCAAACAGCATATTCAGCAGCAAGTTTGCAAATCCTACCCGGGAGAATTGTCTAAATGAGAAAACCAAACAGTTCTTAGTGAAGAGTTGTCTAAAACCTCCAAGGAAATATGTAAATTGGTCCTAATTGGCATTCTTTCAAGGGCCTCAGTAGATGCCAGGGAGTGACTAGAGGAGAAGAATGAGTTCCTCTTTTTATCTTGACTTGGCTCTTCTACGTAAAAGTGGGGTGCTGCCAGACGATGCAGGCACCACTGTCTATGTTAGATTGGTTCTCTGGATGAAAGGAAGATTTTGGCACTATCCCCAAACTCTATATTCACTTATGAAATATTAATTGTTCAATTAAGCATCCACAGTTTTTCTTCTGAACCCACAGAAATTAAAAGTTGAAGGGAAATTTGCACATCATGTAGGAATGCTCATCTTCAGCAAGACTGTTGAGTAAGATACAGTTGTAACCAATTTGAAGATGATGTATATATGAGGAAATTGCTGATTCTTTAGTCAAAGTAATATGCGCTTTTTGTGTGACACAAGGTTCTACAGAGTTCTGGTTTATGTTAGTTAGAAATAGTATTTTTACTTTGTTTGGTTTTGAAGTTTTCTTGTGTGATTTCACTCTCCAATCATATTGAAGGAGCCAAGGGAAGGTCTTGCATAATGTTGAACCTTAACGTACTCCAATGTTGTTTGGAGGATGAGATCTTTTGAAGAATGGCTGTCTACCAGAAGCATCTGTTTCTATCTAAAGAACTGATGACCTGTTTTGCGATGACAAGAAAAGCTAACTTTTACTCTCAAAGAATATGGGATATTATATACTTTGTTAGCTATTTTCTCTCTCCTGCCCCTCCAGGTCATAACTTTACATTAACTTCCAGTTGTTTAAAATTCCACCTGCTGAGATTTTGCTGGCAAATGGTCTTGAAACTTGTTTCCAAAATGCTCACCCACAAATGCTTTTGCTAGCCAATTCCATTTGGTTGGCTGTGCTCCAACACAGTATCTGGTGAACACAAACATTAGCTAGAGAGATACAGAAACTTCCATGGCACCCTGGAGAAACTTTTTGATCCAAAAGACACTACTAGTAAACTAAAGTGTCATTGCAAATTCATGAACGTTTCCTTATGTCATGAATAGCAGCAGTAGCAGGAAAGGATTGCATTTGTGCAATAGTTGTTCCATGTGTGTAAACTAGTCCCCAACTTGAGATCAAAGACTGTCTTCAATCAACAAATATTTATTTAGTGCCTACCATGTCTAAACTTAAGGGGTCAGAATGGGAAAAATAAGAGCTATTTTTAAGTTCTGGTGTTTGTTGAATGAACAAAGAATGTCATTGCTGGTCTGTAAAAACACTTGCAATGGTCTATGTGATTTGTGCAATGACATGAAACAATCAAAGCACATTATCTCTTGTGTTTGTCTTGTCTCTATCAGTTGAAATGCTTAATCTATTTCATACCACACAGTTATATTTTAACATCACTTCCTTTATTTAAGTAGTTTGAACAACAACAGAAAGCACAAGTTATGTATTTTTATCCAGGATGGTCTTGCACCCTACCTCTACCGATTTTGCACTTCTTGCCTGTGGAACCTCCAGTATATTTACTGAACCATTATTGCTCTGATTGCAAACTTAATGAGAGCAGGAAAAGTTTGCACTTTTGTTTGCATTCTGGACAGTGCAACAGGGCTGGATAAACAATTGTAAGCATTTAGAAAATGATTATTCAATGAATAATGAATGAATAATAAATGAAAATAAAATGGCGTTGATCTAAATGCAAGGAGTATTCAGCAAGGTTAGTGTGGCTTGAAATGAACTTAGTTTGGTGGAAGACATGAGACTTAGCAAGCAGGAAGGAAAAAAGGGGTATGTCTGGTGGAGTTAAGAACATGAGCAAAGGGACTGCTTTGGATGCAAAAATATTAATGAAAAGGTTTAATTCTTGATGGGACTATAGGCTGTGTTAGGGGTTAGTGATTTTGCTTGGTTCAGATTAATGGATGTTGTAGAACAGTGTTTCTCAAACTGCAGTTTGCATACCTGGAGGTCTTGTTAAACTGTAGACTCTAGTAGGTCTGGATTGAGTTGTGAGGTTATCTATTTCTAACAAGTTTCCAGGTGATACTGGTGTTGGTGTGATACTTTGAATTGCAAGACTATAGACTCCTTAAAGCTAGACAGAGCCATTTGGCTTTGATACAGCAGGCATTTGAGAACAACTTTATGTTCTCAGGCAGTTGTAGATTATGAAAACTGCATTTAGGAATATTAGTGTATCAACCTCATGGAAAGTATGCAAAAGAAGGGAGAATGTGGATATAGAAAAACCAGCTGGGAGGTTGTCTTACACTTTATGTAAATATTTCACAGATTTGGTGCTCAGTTACTTGTTGATTGATTAGTTTATGTGGACATGGTTAATTCAGAAGCACTTTCTCAGTGGAATAATTGTGGGTCCAGTGACTCTTTGAAAACAAATCAAGTTTAGGTAAAACACATGGGGAATCCATGAATATTCTTCCCCTCCTTTCCATCTGGAAAAACTGTATTCATTCTTAAAAAGACTTGAAATGTTAGCTCTTCTGTTCTTACCTTACTATAGAATTATATTTATGCCTTCAATGTATCTCTCAAATTCTTATTAGACCATAATGATAATAATAATAATTAGCAAAAGTAGTCCAGCTAGTGGGGGTTTTTTTAGTGTTTATTAGTAGTTCCAAGCATATCGCTGTTTTATAATTAAATTCTTAGAAGAATGTTGTGAGGAATATTGCTATTATCATCTCCATTTCTACAGACCAGAAAAAGAGAACTTGTATGCTATAATATGGTGTCAGCTCCATACAATAAATATGTTTATTCTAAGAGTGATCAACCAAAAAATGTTCTAAGAAGTTATTGATTTCTTAGTGTAGCTTCTGTTTTTGCTTGATAGCTTGGTCTTTGTTCCTTGATCCCTCATAAGTATAATAATGGCTGAGAATTACTGAGTGTTTCCTGTGCCCCAGGTACCGCTTTAAGTAATTTACAAGTGTTGTCTCATCTAATGTTCATATACTCCTATGATTTGGGAGTAATTACCCATAATTTGCATGTAAAGAAAATGAGACACAAAGGGAATAAATGATTTGTCTAAGTTTCCATGGGTATAGAGCAGAAATGTATTTTGAACCCACTGCAATGTGTTCCTTATCTACCTTATCCTTAGTGGCATGGAACTCTGGGTGTTTTCTTAAGTGAACACTATAAATGTCTTCAAATCATAATATTCGTGGAAAGTTAACTTTCTAACAAGTTAGGGAAGATTCTATGAAGTTCATGAAGACTTATTATTATTTCTTGGTTTCTATCAGCACACCACAATGCCTGACCCACAGAAATGCCCTTTGGGCTGGGAGACATTTAGATATGAAGCAACATCTTATTGATGAAAGGTCAACAAATCTCAGATAACCTGGGCTCCCATATGCTTCATCTCTCCAGTTATACTCCAAATCCTTTATACCACAACTCAATTTCCTAAAAGAATAAAGAGTATTCCCCAAATGGAAAGTCATATTCAAAAGATAGTATCCTTTAAACTTTCTTTGCCTTTAGGAAAGATGGGCAGCCTCTGTGATTTTTTACTGGTAATAAGAATAATAATAATGATCTTCCAATATTTTAAGTGCCAGATATAACAAAATTTATTTCTTGGTTGACCAACTAAAGATCAAATACAAATAAAATATTTTAATTTATTCTACTATATGAGTTTAATATTCTAATCTATATTGTTAATATTTAAATTACAGATTACCAAACTCGATATTGCAATGTTATAATTTCTGGAATTAAACACATTCTTTTCTTGAATTTTTAAAATTTTTTATGTTTTTTTATCATTTTTTATTGTTATTATATCACAGTTGCCTTGATTTTTTCCCCCTTTGCCCCCCTCCACCCATCCCACCCCCGACCCCCACAATCAATCCTCATACTGTTTTTCATGTCCATGGGTCATTAATACATGTTCTTTAACTAATCTCTTCCCCTTCTTTCTACCATTATCCTCCTCCTCCCTTCCCTCTGGTCACTGTCAGTCTGTTCCATGTTTCCATACCTATGGTTCTATTTTGCTTGTTAGTTTATTTTGTTCAATAGTTTCCTCTTATAGGTAACATCATATGGTGTTTGCTTTTCACTGACTGGCTTACTTCACTAAGCATAATATTCTTTAGTTCCATCCATGCTGTCACAAAAGGTAGGAGTTCCTTCTTTCTGCTGTGTAGTATTCCATTGTGTAAATGTACCACAGTCTTTTGATCCACTCATTTACTGATGGGCACTTAGGCTGTTTCAAGCACTTAGCTATTGTAAATAGTGTCACTATTCACATGATCATATCAATAGATGCTGAAAAAGCTTGATAAAATCCAGCACCCATTTATGATAAAAACATTCAACAAAGTGGGAATTGAGGGAGCATACCTCAACATAATAAAAGCCATATACAAGAAACCTACAGCCAACATTATACTCAATGGGTATAAACTAAAAGTTTCCCCTTAAGATCAGGAACAAGACAAGGGTGTCCACTTTTACCACTGTTATTCAACATAGTACTAGAAGTTCTAGCCACAGTGATCAGACAAGAAAAAGAATAAAAGGCATCCAAATTGGAAAGGGGAAAGTAAAACTGTCATTATTTACAGATGACATGTTAGTGTACATAGAAAACCCTATAGTCTCCACCAAAAAACTACTGTACCTAATAAGGGAATTTGGCAAAATAGCAGGATACAAAGTCAATATTCAGACATCGAAGGCATTTTTGTACTCCAACAATGAAATATCAGAAAGTGAAACTAGGGAAAAATCCCATTTACTATAGTACAAGAAAAATACAGTACCTGGGGATAAACTTAACCAAGAAGTTAAAAGATCTGTACTCAGAAAACTATAGAACACTGAAGAAAGAAATTAAGGAAGACACAAATAATTAGAAGAACATACACCATGTTCATGGACTGGAAGAATTAACATCATCAAAATGTCCATACTACCCAAAGCAATCTATAGATTCAGTGCAATTCCTATTAAAATACCAATAGCATATTTCACTGACCTAGAACAAATATTTCAAAAGTTAATATGGTACCAAAAAAGGTGCCAGTTAGCCTCCGCAATCTTGAGAAAGACAAAGAAAATTGGAGAGATCACAATTCCCTTTACCAAACTGTACTATGAGACTACTGTAATCAAAAGAGCCTGGTACTGGCATAAGAATAGGCACATTGATCAATGAAATTACATACTTTCATATTTAATTTTAAAGAAAATTATCCAATTTCCCCAAGCACACCAATATACTTTTGAGTAAATCCATCTTGATAGCACATTCAAACCCCACTCCGTTAATTTACTTGCTGTCCTAATTGCGGCTGTGTCTGTAGCACACACAGACACTATAACACTGAATAGGCTCAGTGATATCTGCAGCACGGTCCTAGGATTCTCCTCATGCATGGCTATTCTTGCTGGAATTCACTTTAACTTTATGCAGCCAGGGAACATTGTAATCTATTATTTGGCATGCTACTTGAAAATAATTTTATTATACTGATGTAAGTAAATATAAAATGTTACCTGTGCGCATATCAATTTTACCAGCTTTCTGTCCCTAAGGAAGTATCATAATTTTCTGTTTTGATAATATTCGTTGATATTTATATGTATTGTAGCTATAGAAAAGCCTTTAATATAAAACAAAACAGAAAACCACCACAACCATAGTATCAAACCTCTGAGAGGTTTCATTTTCATTGTAGTGACCACAACATATAATTGTTCTTTTTCACTATTATTCCACTTTATTTTTAAATGGGGGTGGGGGAGACATCTCTACATTCTATAACACAGATTGTATTATTAAAAGTTACTAAATATAAAGACTTTTAAAATAAATTAACCAGAAAACTCTTTTAGGATTATGACAAAATTTCATGGAAGATATTGAATTTAAAATTAAATTTTTTTTTTACTTTGACACAGTTTTAAGTTACAAAATAATTGCAACTGCAGTGCAAATGATATTTTTTCTGAATTATTTGAGTGTAATTTTCTAACGCCATCACCCATCACTCCCGAATATTTTCACATATTTTTCCTACAAGCGAGGAAATTTTTCTTTATAACCATAAAAATCAGAAAATTGATACATCGCTACCATATAATCTTCAGACTACATTCAAATTTTGCTACTTGTCTCAATGATGTTCTTTATGGCAAAAGGATCTAGTTTAGAAACAAGCTTTGGAGTTAGTTTTTATGTCCCTTTAACCTCTTTCAATCTGTAAGATTTCTTCAGTTTTCCCATGATTTTCACGGATTTGACATTCTTGAAGATTACAAATTAGTTATTTTGTAATATGTTGTTTGTTTTAGGTTTGCCTCCTACTTCATTACTATTAGATTCACGTCGTCTTTGGCAGGAAAATAGCAAAAGTGATTCGGTATTCATCACAATGCATCCTGTCTCTTGGCACATTACTTGAGATGTTAATATTAATGTCATGATCACTGTAATGTTGTTCTTCTTCCCCCCTTTTATAAGAATATTATGGGGAAGTACATTAACTTTCAACTTATTTCTTTTATTTATATAAACATGGACTCATGAATATCCATTTTATCCAATGGGTTATAATTTATTCTTATTATTATTCACTTTGATGTTCAAATAGTCTCAGATATGGCCAGTGTACTTCCCCTTTATCTGACTTTTTCTTTCTTTGACATATCCTTGCCATTGTTTGAGTACTTTCATACTTTCGGCGCAAAAAGATGTTCTAGGCTCATTTTGTACTTTCATTCCTTAGCTCTGGAGTCAGCTATTTTCCCAAGGAGTCCTAAGAACTTTTTGTTGAGAATAGTATTTAGAAACAAAAATTTGGGAGGCAACTGTGCCCGTTGTTTGGGGGAGGCGTCATTGTTCTCAGGATCTAAAACCAATGAAATACATGTATGAAAAAATTCATCTATCTATATCTATTATATAAACATCAGGAGTTCACACTGATCTTTATGTCCAAACCAATGCCACAGAACTCATTGTAGTTTATCTCTTCATATTTGAAACTACTTTCTCCAATAATGAAAACCTTATCTTCCAAGTACCTTCAGTATGTTTATTTATTCAAGCCCTGATGATGTGGCTCAGTTTGCCAGACATCGCCTTGGAAAGCAAAAGGTCGCTGATGCGATTCCTGGTAAGGTCACATGGCCTGGGCAGCAGGTTTGGTCCCTGGTCCAGGGGCATATGAGAAGCAACCAACTGATGTTTCTCTCTCACATCAATATTTCCCTTCCTCTCTTTCTCCCTACCTTCCCCTCTCTCTAAAAATAAATAAATAAAACCTTTTAAAAAAGTACGTTTACTTCTTTGATCAACCTCTTTGTGTATAACCAATATCCTATTGCTGCTAAACATTCCAGCTGCTCCACACAGGCGTCCTTTTCACCCTCCTTGAACTTCCGCACTGTTCTTTAGGACGCTGAAAGCTTCCCATCCCACAGCCCGTATGGGGGCCTCCTCACTTGTTTGCACCTAGTAGGTTTAGGACTAACTCGTTCAGGAAAGAAAGGGAAGGGAAAAATAAATAGGATGGGGAAAAGGAAGATAAAAAAGAAGAGGCTGAGAAGAACTTGAGATATTTTTAAAATAGCTTACTTGTCTGCTGTGTGGATTCTAATGCTATTGCCTTCATATTTAATTGAAAATTGCTTTTTATTTGAGGAACTAAAACAAAATAATGAGTCTATTTTAACTAACTAGGCTTCATATATTTGACAAATATTTATTGAGTGCCTACTCTATTCTGTATAATAAATTTTAGTAAAAACCCAATTAACTGCAGTTCTCAATTAATCAATATATTTTACTTACTTGCTTTTCAAGGAAATTGGCCAATTATAAGAAATCACATCCAAATTGAAGATTTATTCAAAACAGTGTCAGTCATAAAGCCTGTATGAATTTTACCATAACTCCCATGACTTAAATATTATAAGAAATAGTATTCAGAATTATAACGCTAAACAAGAATATGAAACTCAGTTACAATAGAAATATTTCTAAGCTCACTGCAGACATTTTAGATATCAGTTTAACAAATATAATTTTATTCAGTTAGCCATAAAATTATATTCCCCAAATGATTTCCAGTTTATTTATTTAACAAATACTTAAGAAACCTCTGTATGTGTCAGGTATTGTTTAAGAAAATAAAAAATCTATCAAATTTCTTTTTCTCATGGAAATTACCATTTAGTGAGGGGGAGAAAAAGACAATAAGTAGGCAATATGTGGTATGCCAGGTTATTATAAGCATTAATAAGAAAAATAAATAAAGGTGATGGAATAGGGTGTGAAAAAGTGGGGGTGATGGTAGGTGAGCTGTCTTAGAGAGATGTTTTATTCAGTTCTTTTCCTGTCACCTGTCATTTATCTCTTTCTCAGAATGAGAAAATATTACTCTCATATTTGTTTTGTGTTTTTGTTTAGTATCTTTGGCTCAAATTAATAGCTCTTATCTGCATCTCAGTCATTTTATAAAGACTGGAAAGATATCAATTGAGATGACAAATTGGATATAGTAGAATGGGGATAAAAGAGCTGGGAAAGCAGTTTGATGGATTTTTAAATTAAAAAAAAAGAAACTTTCTTATATTGCTAGAGTTTTCTATGTGAATTACAGTATCTTCATAATTTTTAAAAATGGTTTTTATTTAAAAATATTTTTATAGTAGCTGAATTCTACTTCAAACATTATGCTGATAAAGCTCATGTGTCCTTGAATAAGAGTGAATGGAAAGTGAAATGATTGAGATAGACAGAATCTATAAATCTACCTATTGTTCATTAGCCATTTTCCAGATAAATGTTTCACTAACTCCACAAATGGTGACTGTATTTTAATGATTTAAATTGTGGATATGGTCCAAAGTCTTCTATTACTCTCAGGCAAAATTTAGTATTTTATTCCTTAGCTCAATGGATACCTGTCTACTCCAATGATATCATTATAAATTTAAAGAATTTATATTATTAGTTAAAAGGAAAGGAAGAATATGAAAGTGGTTAAATTCTTGAATATATTAGTAAACATGGTAGTAGCATCCATCTGAAAAAAAGTATTAGACAAGGAATATTGAGACCTGCCTCTAACTCTTCCTAGCTCTTGTTATATAACTTTGGGCAAATCACTCCTACTTTCTTATCTCCAGTCTTTGGTAAAATGAAGATGATGTGAGTTTGTTTCTAAAGTCACCATTTAAAACCAAGATCCTAAAATTAAGCAAACAAAAAGCCCAATAAAAAATCTACCAGCCTCATGTATCTCTACATACTCACTTTCTCTCTGTATATATACACATATACAGTATTACAGCAAACATTATTTTTCAGTCAAATAAGGAAATGTTGCATATTAAATTATTAAAAGTCTTTTTCACTAAATTACCATTAGTGTGGTTCTTTTAATTCTTTTAAAAGTTTTATCTTCTCAATGATTACTTTTGAGAAAAAAGAAGGGTGAGGAAAAATGAAATGATCATTTTATGGAAATAATCCTGGTAATTCTACATTATTTCTTAAGTAAATAATATTTAAAGTACAAATTTAAATTAGTTTATTCATTCTTACAGAGAAGAATAGCCAAAATAGCTATTATACTTTCAAATTATTAGAAAAATCCAATAACATGTTTTAATAATTATAACATACCTTGATTTTTGTATAGTACATTCATTCAAATAGAGAATACTTCACACATTATCATAGCATTTTTCTAGTTCATCCTCAAAGGCATTTTATAGAATATAGATGAACAGTTTTTAAATTACTTGCTTCCTTCACTCATTGTGCCTTCATAATACTTAGCATCCTATACTTTTGACTTTAATAAATTATTTCTTTCTAATGTATATAATTTAGTATATATATTATACACATATTTGAAAAGGATAATGTCTACCTACAATTGGTATTCTAGAAATCAAGATCAAGAGAAAAACTCTTCACAAAACAGTCAGAATATATAACAAATGGCCCTAAACTTTCATTTTATCACAGTGTATTATAATATCATATAATAAGTTGTATTTTACTTTGTCTTTAACCAAGCAATACCTGAATCCATTAAAAGATTTCCTATGACATACTGACATGCTTTTATACCCCTCTCTGAATTGATGAACATAGTAGTGCTCTTTCTTTTGGTCTCAGGCCACTTTACAAGGTAAACAAAGTCACACAAGTATTTATTAAAGCTTCACCTACAAAACTAGACAAGCACCCTATGGATGGCAACTTCGAAGGGGAGGGAGAAACAACTCAGATTGTTTAGAAGCTCCCGGGTAAAATGTACAAGCACTGGTAGCCTAGAAACCACAGGACAAAAGGTGTTCTGCAGGGGTATTTGATGCCTAAGGAGAATCATTGTTGTTCCTCATCTTAAACTGAGGAAGCTGAGGCTTAAGAAAGGATAAATGACTTTTCTAAAATACATAGCTCCTGCCTCTCAAGAGAGATCAAGAAAGATACATGAACTTTAAATACAATACATTTGCATGAAACATTTCCGTCTTGGTTTTCTTCTGACTCTATAGGTTATAGATTAAAGAACTGAAAATTTTTATATCAGTAAGTTAAAATTTGAACCTAAACTACAGGATATAAAAAATGTCTATTTTGTGTAATTATAGTAGATTATACATAAAAATTATTAAACAAAAATGGGAAAAAAGAGAGCTATGTGCTTATGCACTTGGTAAATTTTACATTGCTAAAAAAGTTAAACTATTTTTGTTGTTAGTATTATGAAGTGCTCTCTTCATAGCCTCACAGTGTCTTCCATCCCCCATTAATTAAGGATTACCAGGAAATGATGCCTCTAGTTATCAAGAGAAACACTTTCATATTTTTTGTCTTCTGAAATGCTTCCTCTTCATCCCTGGCTAAATGATTAAGGTACTGGGGTACTTTGGTTTCTTCTTAAATTATTTTCTATGCTGTCTTTGGAAAATATGAGGTGCAAGGGCTATTGGGTATAACATTGAAAAATTCATGAAACATTACCACTTCTCAAATAGCACACAAAAAGAAAAAACCCTTCAACTATATTTAATGAGATTTAATTTGAGCTGGAACAAGAGACATTTTATAAAGAATATACAGCAGAAGAAAGAGAGACCTAAATAGTGGTATCTGGTTGTTCTGTTTCACTCTTTTGCTCTATTTGTACCAATGTCTCAGACACTCACTTGTAATAAGCTAGGTGCCTTGAGACATTATTTCTGAGTGGCATTTGGTGTGCTGCAATAAGGCCAGGAGAGACCATCTTTAGCCCTGGAGTAGAGGACACGAAGATCTTTCTTTTTCCTTCAGCATGTGCTGCCTTTTCAATGAGGTACTTAAATGCAGTTATTGGTTTCTTTGTAAAAATTTCACCTACAACAGTAACATTTTATCTTCATGGTTCTCCTGGACAGAGAGGGTGTAGTGGTTACCAGTGCATGGCTCAGGATGCAACCTGTGTTCAAAACCAGACTCAACCTGCATTTGAAATCTCTCTGCTACTTAACCACTTATGTGACTGGGCAAGCTGTTTCACATCTCTGTCAGTTTCTCATTTAGAAGGGGGGTTCCATTAATTCCTATTTTACACAATTTAGAAGCATTTTAAATGGGGTAATGTAAATAGCATTGAGAACATAACAAATATGCTCAGTGTTTTAACAGATGTTGATTTCTCATGAAATTTTGGGCGTAATTTAAGATTTAGAAACACAGGTGCTTTCATGTGTTCATAAATGGCTTAAACATCCTTCAGGTTACTTTCCTTAAGAACTGATTCATCACACTCCTTGCATTGATCTTATTCCCCCTTTATTTCCAAAATATATCCTTAACTTCCCACTTCCTAACATGTATGTATCATCTGAGTTTTCCCAGAATAAATATACTTTACCACCACTTACACCTACCCTTGTCCTTTCCTTTCCCTCAGTGTTGTAATGCATTTCATTGTTTTCCATATCACTTACTGATAACTGCTATCTTACCGAAATAGACCTGAGTTGCTAACAGAGCAGCGTGCAGGGCACTTTTCAAAGCACAGAGAAAGTCTGCCCTAAAATTAAAGCTGACAAACTAGAGGCACACACAAATACAAATTAGCATCTACGCTACGACATGTATAGGGTTACAACAATAAAAAAAATGCATATTGCAAATTATAATATCCATGTGGATATTACACATGGAATGGGGAAATTTATGCTAGGAGAAAAAAGTGGAATGTGAATTATAAGTCGCGGTAGGTTAATAGAAGACTGTTAGCTCTGATTTTCACTTTTTCTTATAGAACCTTTTAATTACTGCATTTCTAATGCACTTACATTTGCCAGTAGTTCTCTTTTTGTTCTTCTAATAATAGTTCCTAAGGTACATCCTATAAATTACCCCTTTCCTTTTCCTCTCCCTCTTCTCTTTAAACAATTCTGAGAAAGAGAGGGGGGGAAAAAAGCAAACTGTAATTTTAAGTAACTCCTTTGGATTAGTTCATGTGTTCCTTAAAAAAAAAATCTCTAACCATCATTAGCACTGTGCTTTCCTGTCCCCATTCTTATGCAGGCCAATTTATCAGCGGTGGCCATTGCATCTGGCTGCCTTTTCTCTGTTAAGGCACCGGCTATAGACGAACAAGCTCTCTCCATTCATTCCCAACATTCTTTACTTCTTCAACTTGTTCTAATTCCAGGTTTCCTCTAAGGACCCTCAATTTCAAAACCCTTCATTAGGCTAGCCAAAAGTACTTCAATCTTTCTGTTTCCTTGTACTCTGTAAAAGGCTAGCTTTCTCCCCAAACTCATTTGTTCAGCTTTGTCTCTTAACTTCCTTACCTCCTACATCACTTTTTTTGGAAGGATAGGGCCTCCTTTTTTTTTTAAGTCCTCTAATTCCTGTCCCTATTTTCTTTAAGTGTTTCTGCAAATTTCACCTCGGGATTAAGTAGAAGAGAAGTGTCACTACTGAACTTGCCAAACAATTTAAAAGATGACTATAGGTTCTACATTTGGCAATACACCGCAATTCAGATATCCTGAGAAAAGCAATTATTTGGGGACAGAGGGAAAATTTTGGTAAGAGTGACTCCATGGCAAATAATTAGATGTAAGAAGAATATTTTTTTCTTATAAAGACAGAGACATTCATTCATCTATTCATTCATTCATTCATTCATGTCATACACTTCCCCAGTCCCTCACTCTGCTTAAGACTGGAATGACAACAACGAGCCTAACCGCAAAGCTTCCTTTTGGGGAAAGTTCATTTCTGGAATAAGTTATTTTTTTTTTGTCGCATTCTTCACCGCCATTCTTCACCCGGTGCCATTTAAAGGCAAAGGTACAAATAAGACATCAAACACTTGATTTCAAGTGTTGAATTCAGTGCTGTCTCCCTGAAAATCCTCAACCAGAGCAGTTTAATATATGATAATAAAGGCATTGACTTGAAAAGTGAAATGTTGTCATCTCTCTTTTCTGTTTCCAGCTTTTCCACTAGTAGAAAAAAAGTCCAAGGATTTGACAATATGAAGAAAAGAGAATTAGTCATGTGTTGGATAACAAAACTTTAATGAGTAAAGTTGTTTATGACTCCTAACGTAACTACATTTAAATAACTAATTATGTTTCATGTGTTTTCACAGATTTGGATTACAACATTTTTTACATACTCAACAAATTATGTGAGTAACATCTTATGCTCAGCTTAAAAGAAAAAGAAATAAACGAGGAGCACAGCTAGTAGACAACGGGAAAACTGAGGCTAAAACATAGGTTTTCCAAATCCTGGCTCCTTTTTTCTTGTTTCATTGTAATACATACTTCTGCCTTTTAAAAATGCACAGGCTAATGTAAACCCACAACAGTAAAGCTTCAGTCTTTTGTCATACAAATAGTAAAATACATACCAAACACATTCAAAGTTAGCTTATGTTTTATATATTTCATAAATAATAAGATATTTGAAAGCACATTAAATTTTATCAAAATCCTTGGCAACATTTGCACTTTCCTTTTTGTATTCAATTTTTGGATAACATTTTAATATATGTATTTTATAGTACAGTAGGAGAAAAGCACGTCTACTTATATATCAGAGTGAGGTGAATTTTGAAATTCTGCGGCAAGACTCTGACGTCAAAGGCATCCAGGTAATCACTACAATGATTTCATTAGCTTGATTGCATGTTGAAGCCCTCTTGGTTAGAAATATTTAAAAGTTGTGTTCAGCTGATTTCTCTCACTTAGAAAAATGTAGCTTCTAAGGGGAATTTAGTGACTATTAGTATGTGAGGTTTTGGTGAAAAAGAGGATAGGTTTGTATAAAATCACATGTGCCTTTTAATTTTAAGTGCAAAGGATTCCAAGTCTTGTAAGAAGTAAAGGCAATATTCGACTAAATGTAACCGAGTCATCTAATTACGTTGTTTTGTATATAATCATTTCTATGTGAAAGTTGATCTCAGGGCATGGATCTTGAAATGTAAAGACCAATTCTTCCTGAACCAAGCTTCAGTACCTCAGTGGCAAGCACTCCATATGCTTCAATACACTGCCCCAAAGGTCTGTTTTCTGAAAAGTAAGGTGACTCTAAATTTCAACGAAAGCAAAAAATTATTTTTGTATGCTTTCCTTTTCCTTATACCTTTTTTTAAAAATTCACTGGTTCTTTGTTTCCTTCCTATTTCTGATATCTATTTTGGCCTCACTCTTCAACTTCATTTCACTCTAATTTTCTTTACCCTTATTCTGTAACCTGTCACTTTTCCTAGAATTCCCTTGTCTCCTCTTCACCTGAGATTAGCCTCTAGCTGTAATACACAAAGGGGTAGAGGACCATTCAGTGTACTGAAAACAGAACACTCCAGTTTAGAGTATATATATTTTTCCATATGCAGTCCTTCTTTCAGCAGTAATAGAAACCTTTAACCATGCCTTTTTCCATTCTGTTCGATAATCCATCACTCTGCTTTTCCACACTCAACTTACAGGTTGTGACCCTCCTCCTCTATTACTCTCTTTGAGATCTGAAATTCTTTCATCCCTTTTGCTATATTGCATGCCTTTCTCCTCTCAAAATCTCCCTCACTTCTATTCATAGCAACTGATCTTCTAGATTCATCATCCAGGGAGAGGATATAGAGGAGAAAGCATACCAAACAGTTTAACTTCCAAATATTAAATGTGAATGTTGGCTGGAGCTAAGTGGTAAGACTGTATAGTACAAACAGTAAGTATTATGGGGGCTTATAACCTCTGAGTCATGTCTGTGTGTATGTCCGGAATCCAAATCTGTGTCTGAATAATCTTGCTGTTTTCTCAGCTCAGTTAGGCTTCTTCTTCAATGCAATAGTTCAGGCCAAAAGGCATTGAAGCTGTAACAAATATTGCCAAGCCAAAGAGTTTGATTCAGCTTTAGAAAAATAACCAAAAGGAAAATGTTGGTTTTAAGCAATATGAGTTAGTGGCTACTACTCAGATCAAAAAGAAGTTGCCACTTCAGACATGCTTACTAAATAGACTAGAAATCATGTTCAAGAACGTTAGACACTTGTAGTGGTTTGTTCTGATACAAACAAACCTTTTAAAGTGAATATGCATCCAGTAGGGCTATGTACTCAGTAGGCATTTAATAAAGCCTTGTTTAATGGATGGAAACAGACTAAGATTTTTTTCAGAGAATCATTTGGAAGAAAAACACATAAACTACATTCTTTTCTTTAAAGTGACTTCATCCCAAGAGCTCTCCTTTTGAGAAACACTGTAGCATTGTAGAGATTTGTTTGGCGTGCTGGGTAGAGTTGAGTCCAAGCTTGATATTTCTAGGGTCTCTGTTGAGGCAAGTAGCTCTTGCTTCATTAACCTTTATATACCAATCAATCAGTGTGTATCAATCACCATTAACAGGTTAGGTTCATTTTCTACTTTTCTCTGCCTCCCATAGTGTAGCACTGGGGTAGAAAAGATTAGTTTTCATTATGTCCTAATATAAATAGTTAATAAGATCTTATTCTGGCTCCATCTCACTGGTCCAGGCCAGGGCTTTTTTTTTTTTTTTTTTTTTTTTGAGTGAGCTGATGGCTTTATGTCTAAGGTAGAGGAAATGGGTTGATGGGCTCTATCAAACTATTAATAATTTACTGAGCACTTGCTATGTGCGGACACTGCTGAGGATGCTTACATGAATGATTTCATTTTTAGCCTCCCAACACATCTATCCTCTTTTCAAAGATGAGGAAACTAAGGTATTTAGTTAAATAATTTGCCTAAGGTCCTGTAGCAAGTGGTGAAACCAGGGGTGGAACCCTGCCGTTTGCCTGGGGGAGGCTGCAGTCTGGACAACTAAGGTTGCCCTAGGATAACTGAGTTAATTAATTCAGCTTTTGTTACGTGAGGTTGTGGTTTTGCTTTGTTTTGTTTTCTGTCTGTCAGGTTTGCTTCACTGATTCGGGTCATGCTGAATAGAAGGCCTTGTCTACAGCTGCCGGCACAAAAGTTCTTTTTTGCAGAGGTCTTTCTCTTAGCCCAACTATTCCAAAAGCCAAAAGCACCAGCATTCTTGGGCGGGTACTGGGCCACTGGTCCCTGAGGCTGCAGGCACAGAGGAGCACCTGGTGGAGTGAGTGACAACAGGAGCAGCCCAAGCCCGGCTGTCTGGAGCCCTAGAACTAGGTTAATTGTTGCGAAAATAGAACCTAGGGAACTGATCACTTAGGTCACTAGGTTAAGGGTCCCAGGTAAAGAACACAAAGTTCAGAGCTTAAGGTAAGGTCAGAAACACAGGTGTTAGAATGCCAGATGGCATCAGGAGAAGACGGGGAGAAAAATCACACCACATCTCAGGTTCACTATAGAGAATGAGGAAAGTGGAACTTCCAGGTGAGTAACAGGAGGAAGAATACCCCATTAAACTGGGTGGGACCTCTTCTGAGGTTCACCTTCACTGTCATGTCAACACCTTTGTGCCTGTCTACTTTTCTGTAAGATCCTGATGGTGAACCCCATGTGTATAATCTCTCAGTTTTAGGTGTAGATGGAGAAACCTGTAGACATTTGTGGAAAGGTTTCATTTTTCACTGTGTTGTTTCATTGACTTTCCTTGTGTTAGGCTGGCCCTACTGATGGGCAATCAGATTGAGACTGAAGAGTGTCTTCAATGCTTTCTAAGTGTAATACTAGAAATTACAGTAAAAGGATAAGGGCTAGCTCAGAGAATCTGTCATTCTTTCAGTTCTGAGAATTAGGACCCAGGCATGGGAGGCATTGGTTGGTATACAGCTTGTCAGTTAGCTCAGCACTCAATCTTGACCTAAATCTAGATCCTGTCAAATTGTGTGGCACCATAAAGACACACTTGGGCAATGTTGATTCATTTTCTGCATTGCAGGATAGACAGAGTTTGTTTATTTTTTGACATCATTATTACTTAAATTTAGACCTGACATTGCTGTGATCTTTCTCATTAGATTCTTTCAAATTCTGCATTCTATCCTGGGTTTCAGTTTGTTCTTAAGTTCTTAGTTATATCAAAAATATCAAAGGATAGTTTGATAACGTCAACATTAATATTTTACGGGGTAAATATATATTGGGTTAGGGAGTTTGGATATGTTCAATTTTGCAATTAAAAATAGGAACAGATATACATTGTTTTAACTTTGAAGGCCAGACCCGAAAGGTTTTACTTGCCAGGACGGCCCTAGAAGCTCCATGGCTAGTATCCCCCTATTGGTTGTTTAGTCAACTTGTATTTGTGCACTCAGATCATGCTGACACTATTATAGGTTTTCGAGGAAGTGGAAAATGAAAGTATTCCATGAATTTGAAATACATAAATATATGGAACTGTCCCAGCCAAATAAGTTGAAAAATGTATTCGATCGACATGACAAAAGTTACCAATTGGAGCCTTGCGGAGAGGTTGAGATCGAGGGAGTCTTTCTAGAGCTATAAATGGAGAAGAGGAAAACCTTAGAAATGGGAGGCACAGGAATGTTCACATAAAACTCCAGCTGTTATCCCTGTCTTTATTCCTGGTCTACTTGCCCTCAGTGATCACTTAACAGTCTGTTCATGATACCCAGAGTCCGGAATAGTCTGTCAAGGAAAAGCACCTTCTCGCCCATCAGTGAATTGTCAGCAAAATTAGGTTCCGGAGCACCTTGAGGGAGAAAACAAATCAAAGGGAGCCCAAGTGGTACAGAAAGGTAGGAGAAAAGGGTGACCTCATTCCCCTGCTGTGGTTATGGAGTGATGCTTGGGCAAGGCGTTCCCTATAATATTGAGGGAGGGTAACTCTTCTGCCTGCCTCTTGCCTTTCTGTATAACTGCCTCCATAATTCACTGCCTAAGCTCAATTAAGTAGAGCCCTTTCAGTACAAAATTTTAATTTCATCATAGCCCCAAGATACTCTAATCTGTCAGTTCAGTGCTACATAGTGGAATGACCACAACATGTAGTCAAATTGATATTGATTTGAATTCTGGCTTTCGTTTTTACTATCTGTTCCTCTTAGGGGAGTCTACTTAAAGCCCTTTAAACTTAAGTGTCTTCGTTGTAAAATGAAAAAAAAAAATGGAACCTGTCTCACATAGACGACTAAAGGATGTAAGAGATAATATATATCTAGTATAGTGCCTCACACATGGAAGTCATCGGTACATGGTAGCTGTGTTTATTATTAACCTGTGCTGATATCTGTATTAGTTTCTTGCCACTATCACAAAAATAAAATAGCAGAAACTACAGAAATTTATTCTCTCACAGTTCTGGAGGTGAGAAGTCCCAAATCAAGCTGTTGGCAGGGTCTAGGGACTCTGAAGGAGAATTCATTCCATGCTTCTCTCCTAGCTTCTCTGGCTGCCAGCAATCTTTGGTATTCCTTGGTTTGTGGACACGTACCTCCGATCTCTGCCTCTGTCTTCATATTCCCTTCTCTTCCGTATCTCTGTGTGTCTTCTCCTTTTCCGTCACTATAAAGACATATATCATTGGATTCAGGACTCACCCTAAGTCTCTCTGGGTGAACTCTCTGGAGATCTTGACCTTAATTATACATGCATAGACCTTATTCCAAATAAGGTCATGTTCAGAGGTTCCAAGTGGACCTGCCTACTGGGGGAACATAGTTCAATCCATTACAAAACATGTGAATATGTAAATTGTATCTCCCAAAATTCCTCTGTTGAAGACCTCAGAATGTGACTATACATAAGTATAAGATGTTTAAAGAGGTAATTAAATTAAAGTGAGACCGTTAACCTGAGTTCTAACCTAGTTTGACTTGTGTTTTTATGAGAAGGAGAAGGTTGGATACAAAGAGAGATGCCAGGAATGGATACATCATGTGAGGATATAGTGAAAAAGAGGCCATCTGCAAGACAAGGAGAGTGGGCTCAGAAGAAATCAAGCCTTCCAACACCTTGATCTTGAACTTGCAACCTTCAGAACTGAGAGAGAAAAAGTTTCTGTTGTTTAAGCCTGTTGTATGTTGTTATGGCTACAGAGCAAACTAATGCAAGGCATATTAATGATCGGCCTTGCTTTTTTTAGCTTCTTTAGGTGTTGAACAGTTTGCATATGGAACCTGACTCATGACAGTGCAGTCAGGAACCCCTTGTTTGAAGCGACCTCACGATGTGAGGGAAGTCTCCCCTTTCCCTCCTCCTCAGATATTACTTAGTACACAAGGCAGTGTCACATCACTGAAATTCTATTTGATTTTGTAAGTTGAATTAAGTGAAGTACAGTGAATATAGCCAAGTGCTTGATAACTGAAATTCTTCAGTGTCTCAGATCATTGCAATGAATATTGAGGCTCTTGTAAAATCTAGAGGTATAGAGGATAAAGGTTAAAGAGTACTAAAGTTTCTTTAAAGAAAAAAATCCCTATCATAAGCTTTTCTTGTGATCTACCTTTTTCTTTTGCAATTTACATGTAAAACTAAATCTGGTTAATTGACAATTTTGCGTACTAAAGTAAAAGAATAGTCCTAAGACATATAGGTTACATTCTACCCCTTTTCAATTTGAGAGCCATTTTGTTCGTTAGTCACATATTCTACCATACTCTATTAGCAAATTCTAAAAGTTAGCCTGCTTGAACATGAAACTTTGCATCTTCTAATTTAAGGGTTTCAAAACAAACCCTACACTCTTAAGTGTTATCTTTTTAAAGGAGTTTATGATTAGCACAGCTGTTATTTTAGCTCGTTGTCTTACTGCTTTTGTAAAGAGCTCTGGGATTGTTATGAAGGTGCTGAGCTTACAGTGTATTTTTAGTAGCCACTTTAGTTATCATTATCTTTGTCATAAAAAACAGTACAACTGTAAGCCTATGCTTGCATTCAAATAATATACATAAACAATTAACAGTAGTTATTAATAATGATATTAGCAAACTCTAAGGCAGAAAGCAAGAATGATAGGGTTAATGAGCTTATATAGTTCTCTCAAACTTTTCTCTGGCAAGTATAATTTCAAACAGGTTTATTGCTGAGATATTTATCTGATGTATTTCTCATGACTGACATATCTAGAGATTTTAGGGCAATACATCAACTGGTGCTCTGGGGCGGGTCTCACATTGTACTCTCTTAACAATAGTTGGCAGCAGGCAACATTCCTTTCCTCTGTTTCTTACTCTGAGGGCTCCAAGATCAAGATAGTGAATATGTGATCTACTGCTCACTTCCCTTTGAAAAATACATGGGTTTCTCACAGTTACTGTAATTGACATGTTCCGTCCTATGTTAACAGCAGTAAATAGTTTACTGAGTAAAGCAAGCTACACAGGGACTAATGATACCCCAGTCTCAGGCTAACATGTAAACATTGCAACAATCCTTGGTGCATCATGATTTAAGTGCCTTGAGCAGATCGTCTTGGTCTAGGTTGTAAGCTCTACAGGGGCTGAGCCTTCTCTTGCCATTGTATCGCAAGTGCTTAGCACAGTACCAGACACCCAGGAGATGATCAATAAATAATTTTAACGGGTAAATTAATCTATGAGCAAACTGCAAATTATATCATCACTCTTCAGTGGAAAAAATATATTTGCTGCTTAGTCAAGAGTGATAAATGATACTGATTCCCATCAGGAAAAATAAAAACAGAAAGAAAAAAACACATAGGTCATATTTCCTCAAGGCACAAGCAAAGAATCATCAAGATGCACCGAGAAAAGCAAACACATGCACACAAACACACACATCTGTAAAATAAGGAAATAACAACAATTACTATATACATACACACGCACACGTATATATACATATACATATATTAAACAAAGCATAAAGTAGTTCAAATGGAACATATGAACATGGTATATATGCCATACCCCCCCTCCAAAAAAAAAGAGAGATGATAGAACATTGGAAACCTTACTTAGGAAGTCTCTAGAGAAAATGGAAAATCAAATAGAGTTTATTGTGAAAAATCCTTAGAGAAAATAACTTTTGAAACAGATTTTGAAGAAGCTAAGAGTTCTCATTTGGTAAGGAGAAGTGCAAAAATTGACAGATTAGAAAGCCACAGTAGGAACTTGAAGAGCCTAATGGAATTAAGGGACAAAATTATGTGGAAAATTTTTTTTTACTGAACTCATGCAACAAAGAAATACTTAAACAGGAAAACTTGATATAGTATACTCGTATGTACAGATATTCAACGAATGTATTAAACATAGTACACTGGTTCATTTCTGTAAAAATCTTTGGGTCCTAGCCGGAGGGAGGCTGGTTCAGATAATGGCTTTCTAAAGTCAAATTGTCATACTTGCCTGCACAAGCCTAGTTAATAATCCTTCAAAATCTAACAAACTGTGAGTGAGATGTTGAGGAAGTAGTAATGAATAAACTATTTTACTGCACCTCAGGGAAACACACTCATAATTTTACCCTACCTGAATCATGGGAAGGTGATTGTGATACCTTTGACAAGTTTTCTATAAAATCACAGGCTTGTGTGTATATACTAGGCGAAGCAGAGAATCAAGTTGATCAATAATCTTGAATAAAGAATAAAACAACAAAACAAAACTTTTCCCTCAATTACCTGAATCATTAAGGTACAAGTGGGTTTTATAAAGAGTACATTTTCTAGATCAGTGGTTCTCTTTGTGTTACAAGCAAAATAAGCGATATCTGTTGACTAAATAAATAGCATGTTTTACACCAATTTCTTTGAATAAGTATTATGATAGTTTGTAAAGCAAAATTTAATTTACAAATATTTCTGATGTCCAATTTAGTACAAAGTGCCACTTCGGTAGGTGTGGGATCAATTTTTGGAGCAAAGGGGTTGGTTAAGGCACTGCAAAACATCTCACACGGTGTTCACTACAATGTGCCTGGTTTGGGCCATTGTATGTTTTTTCAAACAAAACTAAAGTGGAATTCTTCAACAGTGTTTTCCAGTACAATATGGTTCTTCTAACAGGAAAAAGGTAGGGACAACTGAGCTAAACAAACGCTTGGATCTGTGCTGACAGTTATGACTTTCTAAGATCATAAGATTAAAGAGTATCTCAGCAGATTTGACATCTTTGACCGTCTTTGTGATTGATGCTCATCATGGTTGCTGAACCCTGATAATACTGTCCCCATCAGTCATTAAGGAAAGCTGTCGTTACACGCGTATTGCCACAATTGGAAGACATATATGAACAGTAGTAGGAATGAAACAGCAGCGTGGCCAATCCTGTAAATTTAGCCATTGATCATATATTACAAGATCTAGAATATATGATCAAAGTGATAGATATTAATGATGGAGATGGCTTGATTTAAATATTGAGTAGTTTATTGTGCATAAGTGTAAATTAAATGTGATTTATTTTCTTTTTCCTCAAAATAACTCTAGTTAGGACCAGGAATGTTAACTGCCAGAAATTACTTAAATGAGAAAAAATTATTTAGTTTATCCCATAACAGATTTAAGTTACAACAGAATCGAAGGGCAAAAATATAAAAATTATGAAATGCAAAGAAAATGAAAATATGGGAGAAATACAGAGATCATCAAATCACTAGTTCAGATGAATCATTTTGCTTAGTATAGAGAGCCCAGTTAATAATGGATTATCTCTAAAAATGCTTGAAATGTGGCATTGCAAGAGGTAGTTCTTTTCATTTATTTAATTTTTGCACAGTCAGATAATTTTGAGAAAAACACTGCAGAAAATACTAAAATTGCTAGATACAGCATCCCAGTTAAAAATAACTACAAATAGAAACCTATACTTGGTAGAACAAGAAATAAACTTTAAAAATTTTGGTTCTGTGGAATCAAAGATCTCTGACAAGGATAAATGGCAAAAATTTAAGTTGAAAAGTAAATATAGAGAAGCTTAGCAACAGAATTAAAATGAGATTTTTAAAAAAACCTGATTACCATAAATGACTTTCAAAATGACAATGACTGTACGAATTGTATACTCAAGTTGAATTAGTGTATTATTACATAATAGAAATCACTTTCTACTTACATTTGTATCCCAGCCTCTAACAAATCCAGGCATAGTGCAACATATGCCTTTTGGGGTATTTACCAGCCCTGACCCTTTTCTTTGAAAATTAGCCCCATATCTACAGTGGGTACTAGGTCCAGTATTTGAACTGGGTGATCCTTCCTTACCGTCATAGCTGACTGAACTGGGGACAGATAGAAGAGAAATACCTGCCCCAAGATGGGTGGCTCTGATCCTGTCTTTAGAAAATTTGGAACTGGAGCACAGTTAATTAAATGCTGGAGTAGGAATGGGATGCAAAGCCAGTCCTGGGTCGTGTATGGGCATGTGTTTGTGCTGAAGCAGAGAAAGTCACTTGAGAGGGAGGAAGGGTTGGGGTGAGGAGAGAGAGAGAGAGAGAGAGAGAGAATGAATTAAGGGGCAAGAACAAGAAAGGGAGGAATGAGAGCGAGAGGAAAGCAAATGCTCTGTGAGAGACGGCTCCCATGAAATGTGTTTGTTCTGTGTTGGTTGCTGCTCCATGTGCAGTTTGACTGGAGTTCTCAACTTTGGTGTCCGTGTGATTTCCCCATAGTTCTTATAATAAATGACTATTGTGCTGAAATATTAGGATGAGTTCAATATAAAACATAGAGAAAAGATAACGTTCTGCAAAAATTAGGGAGAGTAACATCTCTCTTCTTTCAGGTTTCTGTATTTGGTGATTTATTAAAACATATTTCCTGCACTTGCAAACTCCATATGTGTTAAGATGTAATAATGGGATAAAGTGTGCCTAATAGCTTCTTTAAGTTCTATACTATCTTAGTGGTCTAGAATATGATTTCTAAACACATAAACTTCCCACTAGAATTTTATTAGTCAAAACTTTAAAATTTCTTAGACATTTGGCCAAAATTAGGCCACAAATTCCTTCCTATATAAAATGTGTTTTTGCCTAAGCAAGCATGATTTGACACAATCTGTGCTTCCAGTAGAAATAAAGACATTAAAACAAAACTGTAATGAGATATCATCTTCTGTCTACAAAACTGAAAAAAAAAATCCCAGAGTTGATGAGTGTTAGGAAAATGGGCCATTTCATACTTGGTTCTTTGAATTATAATTGGAAATATACCAATACTCATTCATTTAACAAATATTTATTGAATGTATTCTAGATTTCAGGCACAGTTCTAAGCACTGAAATTTAGCAGTGAACAAAAGAGTCAGAAATATCTGCCTGCCTAGAAGGTACATTTTTCAAAATATTTAAAAATGTACACATTCTTTTAAGCTCAATGTTGTACTTTTTAGATATTGTATATATATTTTTCACACAATGGAATACTATGCAGCCATTAAATACAATGTTTTTAAAGAATGCATTATGTTAAAAATTAGGTTTAAAAGGAATAACTATGGTGGGTTCTCATCCTTATTAAAAATTCAAAAGTACTCACACACAGATGTTTTTTAAAGTAAAAAGATAAATATATTATAACATTAAAGGTAATAATCGCTTTGTGATGGGATAATAGATAATTATTTCTCTTATTATGTCTCGATATTTCTAAATTTCTGTAATAAACCTATATAATTTGGTATCTTTTTCCTCAAGTATAAGATTCATGACATTTCACATTTCACATATTTAAAACTGGGAATTATAAGCTCAGTGTGGGCAGGAAAAGGTCTTTCTTGGAAACTTAGTTGAATCAATGAATATGTCAATATCAAAAAAATCCCCATACTTCAGGCAAAGGAATACATTTTAGGGCAATTGTTACTGTGTATATTTGACATTAATGATGCCTAGAAAATAATGAATACTTTTGTTACTTTGGTTAAGTTATTGTGTCAAATATTTTCCATGTTTTAACTTACATTTGAATCCATACATGTTGTTTAAAATGTCCTTTGAGAAAATAAGCGCAGTGTACATAAAAGATAATTCTATTTATGGCAGTGGATCCCTAACAATAGCTTGAGATGCATTCCTATTAAACCATAAACAACTGTGTCCGAAGTTCCTACTATATGCATTTTAATTAAGAAAATAAAACAATAGAGAATAGAAAAACTGCAGCTGATATGATATAAGTCACACAATGTGAAATTAAACTCTCAGTCCTAAAAGTGTTAATAAAAAGTTCAAGTTTTGGGTATAGTATAGTGAAAATCGGTTGTTTTTACCCCCTTGGCATCTATATTTCCCATTTCTGGTAAAATATGACCTGCTATTCTGAAAAAAAAAAAATCCTTTCCTTTAGAGAACCATTCCTCAGCCAATGTAATCTAAATAGGTTTGACCCACATACCAAACTCTAGAGCTTTGCTGTACAACACAGAAGTGGCCATTTAATTTCACCTAAATAATTTAAATTTTAAAATTTAGTTCCTCAGTTGCATCAGGCATATTTCTAGTGATCAATAGCCACACACTTGATTTGCAGCTACCATACTGGACAGTGTGGCTTATAGAACATTTCCATCATCACAAGGGGGTCTCTTGAATTGTGATGTGGAGTTTAGGTAACTTCATAAAGCCCATGTGACCGGCCATGGTGATGAGTCCAGGAAAGGACACATGACCCAGTCAGTGTAGTGAGAGCCAGGCTTGAGGATGGAAGAAGCTCTCATGGCTCTATTGGAATAAAAGAGACGCTATGTGACCAGAGCTACTGCAATTTCTACAAGGGACAACCTGTTGTGTATGGAGGTTGCATGGAAGAGAAAGAGCCCACATACGGAGGGAAGCCTGATCATGTGATGGTTTTGACTCCAGAAGCCAAGAGTGCCCAATGACTACTGCAGATCTTTGAATGAAAAAAACCAATAATTTTCCTTTTTGCTCAAGATATTTTGGATCTGTTCTGTTGTTTAGATATATAACTTAAGGGATATTGACTGAGATGTATAAGCAAAGGCAAATTAACTGAAAAGCAGTGTGGTTATCTCTTTGATGCCACCATAAAGACTCAAAAGTAACATCAAGGCTAAGAATAGTATAGGAAATGGAGAAGCCAAAGAACTGATATGTACAACCCATACACATGAACTAAGGATGGGGCGTGACGGGATGGGGTGCAGGACGGAGGGGATAAAGGGGAGAAAAAAAATAGGACAGCTGTAATAGCATAATCAATACAATATACCAAAAAAAGGATATAAAGAAGATTTTGAGTCAAACTTTGTAACTCAAAGAAAAGACTGATATGTAATTAGTAGGTAAATGTATGCTATTGTCATTTAGTAAAAATAAATCGTGTATGTAAATTGATGTCGTTTATTTTCTGAAAAGTTGTTACCAAATAGAAGGGAATGTGTTGCTATCACTGACAGACTCTTAGAATCTATGGATATGATGTATATTTATGTTAATATATACAACTTAGGGAGGGCAATAAATTTTTTCCAATGTTCACCAGCTTATACAGTTTCCAGATTTGGCTTATAGATGCACAGTTTTATGTGATCCTTTCTTGTACTGCTTGAAGTGGTCTGTGGTTGATTTTGGTGCAGCCTAATTCCAACTAATAGCCATATGATCTTTTAATATTGAATAGCATTCCTTATTATTACATAGAAATAAATTTATATAACTTATTACAAACATTTTGGCATATCACAGCTAATCTTATATTTCTTTTCTTTTGTTTCTTACCCTCAATTTTCTAGCAACTGTCAACTGCTTTGTAGTTCAAAAACCTTGATTAAAAAGAACTGGAATGAATAGTTGAATAAAATATAAAGACCAAGCATGTTAACATAAAATAAAAAATATTTAAATTTCAGTGTAGGTCTTTTCAAGGTTTTTTAATGTTTTTTAAATTTATTTTTTTTTAACATCTATAATACAGGTAGGAGAATCTGCCCTAAGTCAAGTTCTCCACTTTCTCTCTGATAGCTCTACCATCAATTTGTTTGCATACATTTCCATTTCATTTTCATAATAAAACATGGTTAAGAAGAATGAAATGCCAAAAAAATAGATGTGTTTCCGAAAATGGCAGGGGAGAGGGTGGGGTAACTGGACAGTTTTCTAGCACAGTTCACAAAATCGTATTTTTTTCTTATATCACACTGCTTAAATAGACTAGCCAGGGAGATAGCCTGGTTAGAAGAAGATAGCCCATTTTCAGAAAGGCTCCCCCTGGGATTACCAGCGGTCAACGTTCAAAAAACACTCTGAGTCAACATGCGGACAGTGATCGGGGAAAAAAAAGAAACTCCGCTAGCATTTGGGCTGTACACAAAGGACCATCACATCCCAGACGTAGGGAATGATCTATGATGCACCTGGAAAAGTGCATTCGGCATGGATAAACTCAATTCCAGAAATACGTGGAAGACTGGAGAGAGTTAAGATGAAAAAAAAAATAATGAAGTGACTAGGGAAGTGAGGTTAGGATGGGGCTTGGGAGGAAAGATGAAAGCCACTGGCTAAGTAAATTTTATGATTTGACATGATAAGAGCCAACAAATATTTTAAAACAGCAAATACTATAAGGACAAAGAAATTATTTGGAATAGTAAAAGACCACAGGAAAAGAAGCAAAACTGAGAAAACCAAAATTCTTGCTATGTATAGGAGAAAATGAAAACAACAAGAAAATAGTAACTTTTGGCATATTTTCTTACGGGAGCCCATAGGAAGCTTTAACTCACTGTAAACTTAATACTAAATGCAAAGACAGCCCTGGGTGTTGGAAGAAGACGATTGTGGGAATGGATTGAAAACTATATGACTGAAGATGTGCTTTTCTACTCAGTATTTCTAGAAATCTATTATAATATAAAAATCCAAATTCCGTTGAACAAGGGCATATTCCTTGCCATGAATGAGGTTGAAACCAAACTTTCAAAGAACCTGTTATTACACAGTTTGCCTGGGATCTCTGACTACCTACCATAGCAGAGAAAACTGTTTTTAATCTGCAGTTTTCCAAAAACAATTCAATTAAAAATAATTAAAAAATCAGAAATCTTGCCTACAAGGATTAATAACTGCAGAGGTGTCCAACGGATATTCAATCACAGAAATTTAAATGCTCTTTTCATTAAGCCTCTTGTATCTTTTTCCACAGCTAAGCCAAGATAATTGTTTTGGGCTAATTTCTGAGGCTATTTAATAACACCTCCTGCTAGACTTCTTGTGTAAACTCAGCAAGAGGAAGCATCCAGAGTAATAGAAAAATACTTGTGCTCATTTTACAACTCAAATTCATACTTTTCTTTACAAAAGAGATCCTGCTGTTTGAGTTTGGCAACTGCCATGCCAGCTGCATTGGGGAAGATTGGATTAGGAGGCAAAGCTGACTATGCAGTAAAGTCCCCACTCTCTAGCAGGATTTTTATGTAAATTCCATTACAGTTCATACTTTTGCAGATAATGAAATGGATACAAAACACTTCAAGGTTTCTAAGTCAGCAAAATAATGAACAGGGTAGCCCATAAATGCCTTTAATACATTTTTGATATTTGGTCACTCATAAAAATGGGCTTTGTATTTCTTCTTTTGCATAGGTTTTCTTTTTTAATGCTGCATTCTAACAGCTCATAGCTCTACAGGTTATTGTTAACGTGTGAACATGAACTACAGAGAGTTCATCACACTTCAAATTTCAGTAAGTGGCAAATTTTGCATTATGTTCCCTTAAGAAAATATGGACTCCCCCCCACCAAATACCATTCCTTCATATTGAAAAAAGAAGCACACATGCCTCATAGACTACGGGTAGTGCCAAAGGAATATGCTTTTGCAGTTAACTAACCACAAAATTAAAATTATGTAGATCTATAATTATTCTTTTTTATAATTTATGGTGACATGTATGGGTAAAAGTGTGTTTTCAAAAGGCTAGCCTCTAGAGACAATATGTTTTCACATTTCCAAATGGATCTTTCTTAGAAATAGTCAATGACTCTAACAGAAACAGTCAAGAAAAATATTCTGTGGCACAATGTATAAATACACTCTTTACCTTCTTTCTGCTATTGTCATTTTAGTTCCATATACTATCTTGCACTTGAAGGTGGAATTCCCATTAGAGGGTCAGTGGAGAATCCAGGCATGAGGTAAAGGAAACCCAAGACGTTGTCAAAAGTAACAAAATTCTCCAAGTGGAGAAGGAATAAGAACAAAGTATGCATTTCAAATATAAAATATTCTGGTGATCCATTATCTCATTTGTATAGTTGAATTTTTCAAGGAAGTATGCTCATCTTTATTCTGGATGACTAACACACATGCAATATTCCCTTTGGTGTATTTAATAATTTCAGTCAAAATGGGCAGCCTATTGACATTTCTTTATATTGCCAAAACAAACAAGATTAGTCATGTAAACCTAGTCTCACTGGTAGACAAATTTTGATGGTAAAATGCTAAATGTGATGCATGACCTTTGACTCACCACTGGCCTTTTGGGAGCGATCTGGTGCCTCTCTCCAAAGGAGAGAATCCCAGCCTTGTGTTCTTATGTGGAGTCACATATGACAGGCTCACAACTTACATTCTAGAATACTTCATTCTCATGGAGCCCTCAAACGCACTCAAGCGTTCTAGAAGCAAGCATTCCAGGACTTTGTTTTGGGAAGTTCGGGCTTGTATTGATTGCTTTACATGCAATATCCCATATAAACTTCACACAATCTTATGAAGTAGGTCTGTTATTGTCCTCATTTCACAGATGAGAAGACTGAGAGTCAAAACAGTTTTTCTGAAGATCAAATGCTACGTAGTGGAGTTGGATTAGAAACTATATTCAGCACCCTCAATTTTCCCCATTACAACTACCACCGCCACCACCAACTAAAGAGTAATTTATTTTCTGTATACAGATATAAATTGATATGAGTATATACTGATTTTTACTGATATAACAGACTAAATCGTATTAGGTATACAACATAATGATTTGATATTTCCATATTATGTTAAATGATCATCCCAATAAATCTAGTTAACATCTGTCACCCTACATAGCTATAAACTTTTTATTTTTGCAGTGAGAAGTTTGAAGGTCTATTATCTTAGCAACTTTCAGCACAGTATTATTAACTATAGTCACCATGGTGTACATTGTATCCCCATGACATTTATTTTATAACTGGAAGTTTGTACCTTTTGACCCCTCTCACCCGTTGTGCCTACTCCCCTCCCAGCCCCCTGCATTGATTTTCGTGGCCTTATCTTTTTATGTTGCTTTTCATGGCGTTTAATCTAGGTCTAAGATTCTGATTTTGTCATTATTGCTGGCAGCATACAGCTCTTTGCATGACCCAGACAAATCACAATTGGTTATCCTGGTTTAACATTCCTCTAAAAGATTTTTCTTCAAAAATACTAACCATCTGGGAAAAAAAAGATAGATTCCTTACTTTGTTGTTCCTTGGTTTATTATTCCTTGGAGATTACTATGTGATTCTGACAGTAACAAAATATAATTTCTGGGAATATAATTATATTTTAATGGCAATAATAATAGCCAATGAATGAGCACCCTCTCATGCCAGGCCTTGTGCCAGATACTTTGGGTATAGGAACTCATTCAGCACCCACAACACTGGGGAATAAGGAATATTGTAACCATTTCATACATAACGATATGGGGCTCCAATAACCTAAGAAACTTGCTTAAGGTTACGCAAAGTTTAGAGCAGGACTTATCCAACAGAGATCTTTCTGCTCCTAGGGACTCTGCTCTCTACTTCACCACACTGCCTGCCATATCCAAGAATGTGGACTGTTTTAAGCTACTGTCTTTAAGGCTAGACATAACCTTTTAAAACCTGACTAACTGTTAGAGATGAAGAGTGAAGACCATTGGTGTTAGATACAATAGCATCAATGCCTTTATTTCTTTCCTATCACTTGCGCCTTTCTTGGGTCTGCTCATGTCCCATTTTCATTTGAAATGATGTTATACATTTCAGCAAGTTTGATGCTGCAGGGTTTTGGATGTCCTGGCAGTGAACTTCTCTTTGTAAGTGAAGAGAAGAAACAACACATCCCTAACTTCAGCATTGCTACACTTAAAGGTGCCTGTGGGAACAGGATGACTGCCTTCCCTGATCCGTTTGGCTTCAAAACCTCAGCTGTTAATTGTAACACAAGCTTGTACTAATGTGGACAGTGGATCTAAAAACTCTGCTTCCTTTGACTTCTGTTCCTCATTATGTTCTCTGCTCTTAGCCTCATGAAGAGACGATGAAAGAGAAAGCAGGAGGGATAAGAGACATTTTCCCCAGCACTTGGCAGTTTGACATGTACGCACATCAATATTGGTCTCTGTCTCCTCCTTTGGAAGGTAAGCTTGTGGGGACCACCATGCATTCAGGTTACATTAAGTGCTCAGCGCACTCTTACTTAACGCTTAACATAATAACTCTCATATTCATCCAAGAGAAAAGCCTTCTTTTCTTATGTCCAGCCAACTGAAAAGATTCACACAGATGATTTTAAAAGGTTGAAAGGCAACGTTAAGCACAAAAATTTACAAGATGCACTCACACAGAGCAAAAATACACTATTCAACTTGTTGCTCTTTCTCTCGTTTAGATCCAATGTCTGGATAAAATGTTTGTTCAAAGCTGGTACATATTGTATCACTCAAGAATATATTCCTGTCTCTTTAGAATTAAAAAAAGAAAAAAGAAAACCCATCTGTTTGTCAGCAAATCTGTACTTTTGAGTGGCCCGCTTGCTTGAAAGTTTATAGTACTTATTTTACCAAAGAAAAGATTTTACTAAATTAGCTTCCTCTAGAAAATAAATCTGGATATGATCAGGAGGAGCCAAAGTAAGAAGCAGTCAAATCCAAAAATAATATTACTAACAGCTTAAGTCACTTAACTTCATGTAAATTTACTGAGGAGGAAAAAAAATGAGGGCAGAGAAAGAAAGACTGAACAAAGCAGGTTAAAAACTGGGAGGAGAGAACTCTTGCATCAAAGAAAAAGAAACAAAAGAAATTATAAGCTATTCTTCTTTTACTGGAAAGAAATTATTAAGACTTACATCTATGATACACGGAGTAGAAGCAACTATAAAAGAAAGAGAAAACATGCCCAAACCCATACTTGGATCAAGGCAGGGAAGCCAGCTACCTGCCACAATTATGTAAAACTGTCTCAGGTTATTGTTACAGGATTATTTCTGAAATAGGAAAATACTCAAGTATACAGCATACTTCTCAGAATTTTTCCTTCCTTAATCAGTAAGTAATAACATTTCAAAACACAGCAAGTGCCATATTTACTAACTTCTAATACCGAATTAGAGTGTTCCAAATCTTCTTTATCTCCTTTAGAGTTTATGTCTGGCTCCTGTTTAATTGTGTATAAAAATGTATCAGAAATGGTGCATATTTTTTACTCTACTGTTATTTTTTAAATTGCTAGATAAAAATTATTTCTCAGATACCAAGCAGACACAAAGGTGTTTTCCCCTCTAAATTACAAAAATTTGTTTAAGGTAAAATTTTTAGTAAATATTTTTAAATAAAGAAATATCAAAATACATTTATTTTTAAGAAGTTTGATTCTACAGTGGTACTGTCTTTACCTAAGAATAAGTTAACCATTTATCCCTTGTTGTCTGAGACGATATCAATTTATGTCTCTTGCTCTGGCACAATTATTAATAGCATTCCTTTTATTCTCACAGGTGTCCAAGTTTAGGCAAAAATTGAATAGTTACCTCTCCCTAAAAATTGTACAGTCACCTCTACCTAATATCAAAGCAGCATGGCAAAAACAGACCTGAGGCTTTTGAGACAAGCGCAATGGGGTCTGTGAATATTTCCACCATTTACTTACTGTGTGAACGTGGGCAATTATTTATCCACTCTGAGACCAATTTTGTCATCAACAGCATATGGATAGTAATAGCGCATAGGCCTGTTGGGCTAACATGAATGCAGTAGCATTATGTCTGAGTACATGCACAAATGGGGATAATAGTGTCGCCTTACAAGACTGTTGTGCAATTTACTTAAGATGGTGAATTTATGCACAGTGCTCAGCACATGGTAGATACACAAAAAATATCGTTTTCATCACACTCATTCTCATAATCATCATTATCATTCACCATTAGTGGTTGTTTGTAAATATTAGAGTTAACTCCTTCTTTCCTTCTAACTTAGTCTTTTTTTGGTACTTGCCGATGTCACATCCATGGAAGATGTTTAGAAATTTGCTTTGTATCCATAACAATCAGGCACTATGAGCACTTTACTAGTACTTATAGTTTATGTTGAACACTAACTGGATGGCATTTGATCTAGTTACTGGGGAAAGCACACTGGTTTGTTTGCTGCAAAAACAGCTGCCTCAGAGTGCGTCTCCAAATCCCTGCCGTGCAGGGTGTTTGAACTCTTGACTCGAACAATCTGGGGCGGTCCCAGACTGTCCGCTCTGGAGACACCTGATTCTTAAAAAGCCATGTGGCCTCCATCTTATTTCATTATATATGTGTTTTCGTTTTGATTTTTAAAATGCTTTAAGAATCTGCCACCAAGGTAAATTGGTGCTCTGGTGAGATGGGCAGCTTGTGCTCTGGGGTTCGGCTTCCTCTTGATAGACATCTGCCCGCTCCCAGGTTACATAAACAACTCCAGTTTGAGAAAGAGCAGAGAGACTCCCCAGCTAGATATATCTGGCTTAGAAGCAAGTTCTGTACTTTATATACTTCGTGACTTTTGGCATATTACTTAATGCCTCTGAACCTCAGTCTTCTGGTCTTAAAAAAAGGAGATACTATAAATACCCATCAAATTGTTTCCTAATTACTGTGATAATGTCTGTAAGGTCACTGTGTCACATGTTAGGAATTTAATCTATGTCAGTTATTTTGCATATTGTGTTAGTTAATAATGGTTAATTATATCTAGTCAGGTCACATTAATAAGGACTGGCTTGCATTTATTTCTGTTGGGACAGAGCCCCAAAACACACAAAATAGATGACATCTGGCTTACCACATAAAAATGTGGGTGCAATGCAACATGGGATCTCGTGCAGCCCTCCAGGTTCCCTCTCTCAGGTTCTTACAGTAACTCAGCCTTGAGTGGTAATAGCTTATAAATGACCTTGTTTGACTGTGCATACATGATTTTTGGACTCCAGCTGCCACGTAGGAACCACGTGGTTGAGATCTCTTTGGCCTTTAGGAAGAACCTTAGTAGAGAGAAAGCACAAATAATATTCTGAGGTGCAGGGTTCAATCGGCCAAAGACTTCATTCTTTACTTGGCTGACACTTAGGCGTCCTTCAGGATCCCGCTCAGGTGTAACTTCTTTTGGGAAATATTCCTAAAGACACAGTGCTTTCCTCTATGGCGGAGCTTATTTACAAACCACAGGAAATTCACGTTCATTTCTCTGCCTGCTCCTGTAACCTTTGAATCTCCGGGGAAGCGATTCTCAGAGTGAAATAAGCAGGCCCCTCAAGGCTCCTGAGAGACGTTTTGGGGGATTTGCAAAGTCAAATCTATTTTCAAAATAATACTAACACATTATTTGTCTTTTTCACTCTGTTGACATTTGCACTGATGATGGAAAGCATTGGTGTAGAAACTGCTCTCACCTTGAGTGAAGGCCCTGGCAGCAAACTGTATTGCACTATTATAGTCATTATGTTCTTAATCACCTCTTGCAGTAAAACAAAAACAAAAACAATATAAAACAAAGAATGAACAAAAAAATAACACCTCGATTTCAATTAAGAATGTGCTTTAAACAACAATGAAAATTAGTATTCGTTTTATAAAATCCAAATCCCTGAATACATGTCTTTAATATTCTGTGTGACAAAATGGGATGTAATTAAAAAGCACTTCTGCTGTAGACTAAAGTATGATTGTTTTGAAGAAAAGCACTTGTGAGATAAATGTTTGAGTTGCAGGCTGAAATAGCTGCTCTTTTCATGGAATACCATTTTTACTTTGAAAAGCAATTGACAGACAAAACTGTGGTTACTCATACTTGGGTATTTCACAGATATTTTTCAAAAGATGAATAAAAGCAAGCAAGTCACTTCAAGGAAAACAACCAGTGGTATTTATTACCAATGGAAAAATTCAAACATTCAAGCAAAATTATCATCTAAAGAATAATTTTATCTACTACTGTGAACTTGACAACTTCCCAATATGTAAAAACTTTTCTGTTAAGTTTGGTGGTGACATTAACAATGACAACTTAAAAAATGTGCGTAATTCAGTGAAACAATATTTTCCAAATGACCAATGCATCATGTTACAAAATCATGTAAGTAATGCATGGGTAAAAGGTCTTTTCAAAATGGGAGATTAAACCAATGTATTTTAATGCAACGGTTTTAAAAATTTCTTCGACATGGTTTCAGATTCCACTTTACAACTAACCTTTAATAAACTATTGTTAGTTGAAATTTGATTTAGTGTTACAGAAGAATATCACATTTATCTTAAAAAGCTATTGAAATATTTCTTCTTTTTTTCAATTAATATCTGTGCAAGGCTGATTTTCTTCATGTACTTCAAACAAAACATATTGCAATAGATTGATAGAAAAGTAGAGATGAAAATTCAGCTGTCCTCTCTTTATTCAGACCTTACATGTATTTGCTGAAAGTGTAAATAATATCACTTTTCAGACTATATTTTGTTTTCAAAGCTAGTTGTTTTTCATAAAAAAAATAAATCTTAAGCTAATATATAATGGTTTATTATTGCTTTTTTTAATTGAATGAACATTAAACATTTTTTAGTTTTAATTTTAATATGATAAACATTGAGAGTTATTATCTATATAGATGAAAGCTTTTGGGGTCCTCAATAATTGTTAAGAATGGGAAGGGGTACTGAGACCAAGAAGTTTAAGAACCACTGCCATGAATGGCAATGCCTTTCACCCTTCTATCTAGAGTGCCTGGGATTCACTAGATGCTTCATAAATGGTTATTTAATAGGTGTGTGAGTAATCAGGAACTGAATGCTGTATATAATGTCAGAAGAATCTTACCCTGCAACAGAAAATATCTTGAAATGCAATGTGTAAGAAAGCAATTAAAATGCAATTTATTTATTTTTCCCTCCCATTGTTTCTTGCCTTATAATGCCTGCTTTCAAAACTGAGATAAGGAAAGGGAGAACTTTTTGGTCACAAATAATCACTTAATTAAATCACTCAAGAAACATCTATTTGGACAATACAATTTGCCAGGCATTGGGTGAAGTCTTGGTGGTGAAAAGGGGGAAGGGAAATAGGTTATTTCTCTTAAAGCCCATTGCCTGACAGCCAAACCAAATAACTTGCTTGTTTAATCATCAATTTATATATTTTTACAATTTGCTTGGGATAGGATAGTGTGAACACCTTTTGAAGATTTTTACAAGTTTTGTTGGCTGTTTTTCTTTTTATATAATCGTTGTATTTTAAGGTATATTTAGCATTCACCTCTGTTCCAGTTTCTGTAACAAAAGTTTGAATGCCCATTAGTCACAGAATAGTGTGAAGGGGGGATTTTAATTGTTAGAAAAACAGGGACCTGAGGGGACAATTTAAGTGGAGACAGACAGAGCCTCAGATTAATTTACAGCTTAACGTTTCACAGAAATAAGAATCCAGTCATAAGTTTTTTTTTAATTCCTAAACTCTATGCTTTTTTTTTCCTTTTTGTATTACTATTTTTGCTTCCTTTGAGACAAAGTCAACTCTGTTCTCACCCAAGGAAAAAAACAAAATAGGGGAAATACGTGAGTTGATTGATGTGTTAACTTGGGTGGAATCCTTTCACAATGTATATAAACATCAAGTCACCACTTTAAATATCTTACAGTTTGGTCAGTTATAACTCAATAAAGCTAAAAGGAACAAAGTTAATTCTTAAAAGATAGTATCTTCTTACTGACTCTGAACGAGAAAAGGTAGAAACAGTTTGGAATACCGAGTACATTGTTTATCCCACTTACGGAGGAGACAATAAGCCTCCAGCCAGAACAGGAGCACCTGGGGCTCTGGTGCAGCTGACACAACTGTGTCCAAGCACTAAAGCCTCCTAAGTGCTCCACACGGGCTGTTTCACCCATTGCAAGATGCCTTTCCCACCCCATTTTAACATTTCCGAAATTGGGATAGATTATTCAATCCATGATATATCACAGCGTCATTGGCAGAGTTTTACATTTTCTTTGTAGAATATAAAATGTTGGGGCATATTATTGATAGCATCTTATAGTCAATGGAATATAGTAGTAGCCCAGAAAAAAATGAATCTTGATACTACAGGATAGTGGTCTCTAATGACTTGACTTAAGTCGGCTCTATTTCCCTTTCAGGCTCCTTGGAAAATAATGAACTCATCTAATGAGAAATAAGCTGATTTTACTTCAAGGCAAAGTAAGCAAGTTTAAGTTATACAATTTGATTGCTGAGAACTTCAGAGTTTGGTATAAAACGTGCACACGTCCAAACAGGGGTACGATGTCAGATGTGCAAATAAGATGTGGTCACCAAACAGAGATTTCTATGTACGGAGGGCATCCTAATTTTTTTGCTTCAAAATATTAAACATTCCCGCAGCTTACAATTGAATATATATGTATATATATTTAAATGCAAACAACAGCTTGTGTAATTTTCCTTTGCATTATCCTTCTCTTCTGAAGTGCTAAGGAAAATAAATGTGTGCAAAAACATTTATGCCCACATCACTATCTATACATTGGTTAAACAATCAAAAGTACCGCTGCAGTCACATGTGTAAAAATTAAGAGCATCCTCACTTCAGTTAAGGCAGTCATGCTGTACATGCGCATAATGGAAGCAAAATTGCTTTAAATAATCAAAATACACAAAGGCACATTTTTCTGAGTGATTGGAAATAACCCTGACAAATGCTCACATTTGGTAAATTATGAGCTATCCAAGTTATGTTTGCATAAATATAATGAAAAACATTTTAAAAAAATTTAGTAAACATATAAAGCAAGGCATTCTCTTAGTAATGAATTTCTTTGACAGATAAACCAACAACATGTAGAGCAAGTTTACGGGGGTGCTTCACCGAGTGCTTGAAAGAGAGACAGAGAGAGAGAATCTATCTATCTTATCTGTCTGTAGACACACATACAAACAGACAAACAAATATTCTGCAGAGGTGGAGGTGTTCTTCTAACTAAAAAAATAATATATATATATATATATACACACACACATATACATATACATATAAACATGTATGTATATATACACACATCTGTGTGTGTGTGTGTGTGTGTATATATATATATATATATATATATATATATATATATCTCCAAGGCATGTCAAGTAGTTACTTATGTTCTTTAAAAAACAACACAATCTTTGTGTAATTGAATGCTATGTTAATATGGCATACAAATAATTCATATTCCCTATATATAACTCTTCAGTAACACAGAGATTATCTATTAGGTAAACACATACTTATAACAATATAGATATTATTCCAATATTATCTTCCAATAACACAAATAGCACATCTCAGTCATGCACTTAAACAGGCACCTCTATTAGTTAGATTTGTGGGTAGCTCATAAATAAAGTATTTGTATAGGGCAAAAAATAATTTTCTACTCACAGGTAATATGGCACTATTGGTCAACAGGTTGCTTTGAGTAGGTCTGACCACTGAGCACTGTAACATGTGGCTACATCAAAGTAAAAGCCAAGGAAAGACGCAATTCATTTAGAATTTTCCAGGATAGTTTGTTCCTTAAGCTAAGCATAATAAGGAAGGGAGGCAGACTTCACTAAATTTGCTGCATGGATAGCAAACCTATTCTGAAAACTCTGTAGACTTTAAAAATCACTGATAACTGAAGAATACACTTTTACACAAAAGGGATGTTCTCAAGGCCTTTTCAAATGGGCCTGCCATGTAAGACAAAAAAATTGCACATACATCTATAAGGTTAAATTGTGTTCAAACAGAGAAAATAGTCCAGGGACAACGGGTGTAGTATGGATGACTTTCTTAGAGGGAAATTCTTTTAATCCCTAAGCATGAATTATAAGAAAAGCCTGGTTGTCTTTCTCAGCTTTAGTCATCTGTGGCCATCATCAGTTCTTCCCCATTAACTGCCACCCACCTTCACTTAACATCAGGAAGTAAGAGCTTGAGAGCAACCAGAATTACATCAGGTCTCTGGTTGGGTAAAATGGCACAGCAGACCAGGTTAAGCTGGTGCCACTTGCCTAACTCTTTGAGGTAGTCTTTATTCCTTATCTTCTTTCTCTAGTTTAAGGATAAACTAGAAAGCTTAATGCTTTACTTTAGTTCAATATTCAAATACACTGGAAGTATTTAAGAACTTACTATCTAGCAATATGATTTCCTTTCCCATCATTTTAATGAAATCTCTCTCCTGAAGGTCATTAATGACTAATTAATTGTGACATCCAATGTTCTTATGTGTCATCTTCCTTGTCTGGGTTTCGTCCCTGTCACCTGACCAGGCCTTTCTTCCAGAAACTCTCCACCCTTCCAGTCTATGGACATCCCCAGTTTTCTTTTTAACTGTGACAATGACATGTGTCTCCTTCCTCTTCACACTATTCATATATGTGATCTAAATGTTGTTCCTCAGCCTTCTTCTCCCCTTGTTCTCTCTCTTCCTTAACAATCTCATGTCTTTATGAATTCTCTGCAGATGACCCTCAAACTCTCTCTTTGGCCCATTCATCTTCTCAGAGTGCAGGACATAGGTTTCCACCTACACACTTCTGTTCTCTGCGGAGATAGGCTCTGGAATCTCAAAACACTTGTTAGGTCCAAACTGAGGTCAGTGTCTTCCCTCTCATGTTTCCATCTCCTCCTTATGTTTCCCATTTATTTTTAAACTGTCATCACACAGGATTGAAATCATAAAGTCCAATATGACACCTTTCCTATTTCTACAATAACTTGCGAAACCCTGTCAACACTTCCTCCGAGATATCTTGGCCATTCGTATCCTTTTTATCCCCTCCGTTCTATAGATTATCCAAGTTGCCTCCTAAATGCTCTCTAATAGGTCCTCTGCATCCAAACCAGTTTGTATATTGCAGCCGGAAAAATCTCTTTAAAAAACAGTTTGTTCATGTTTATGTGCATTTTCATATCTAAATGTATTTGTTTCATCTATTTGCTTTGCTAACATTTTTCTTTCCCTACAGAAGAACTCTCTCTCTTTCCTTGGTGCCTCTATGTCAAGTGTTCCAGTCTAACAGATTTTTCTTCCCATTTCATGGTGAGCTCCATAACTAAAGGGCCTGATATTGTTATCCTCAAATCCCCTGCGTACTCTGCAGTGATCAAGATGAAGAAGACCCTCAGGAAATTGTTGATTTTGGGTTGGGCGGAGTATCATTACTTTGTTTAAAAATTTTCAACATTCCCTATATTTTTCATGCTACAGATGATCTTACCTGGTCAACAGGCCCCTAGGATTTGGGATTTGGGAAAGGTTGGACAGTGAATAGCAGAAGGCAGGGAAAGAGGCCCAGACAAAAAGGAAATGGAGGGAAGCAGCAAGTGGCAGGCTGGAAGCCCTCTGAGACAATCTTTATCTTGACCTTTTGCCGATTGAGAGTTACCTGGTCCTTGGGGACCCAGGCATTCACTTATCACAACCAGCAATCTCTCCAGGAATCTCAGATGCGTGGCGGCCCTGCTATACCACACCTAGGCCTTCCATTCCCAGGGGATGTCATGTGCCCATTGGCAGCCACTCAATGACTGATGTGCTGTGTTCCTGTCTTCTGGCCTGGAAACTGAAATAGCCAGCCGAACCTAAGAATTCACCTGTCCTAAGGTGCTGATGGTAACTCCAAACATATGAAGCAAAGACTAGACACTTAGGGCCTTCTCTCTCTTTGCTAAGTGATATGTGGGCACTGTATTTAATGCTGGTTTTCAATGCTGCCTTGATTTCGGTGCCTAACCCAGGCTGTATGTGCCAGTAAGAATGAGGGTTATGTAGGTGTAAAGTACTATGATAAGGGAGACCTAGGGGGCCCTGGTTTTCTCTTCTGTTAAATAAATACTGTTACTGTCACCAGCAAGGCCACAGATGAGCAGGGACAAGGAAGCACCACAGAGATATGGCAGATTTTCCTCCAAAGACTAAGCTCTTTTGCTTGCTGATATTTATTTCATGTGCAGATATCTTCCCCACAGTTCCTCCCTCATAGTAGAATACAAGAGTGCTGTCCTATAAACAATTACTTTAGCTGACTGGTAGTGGAGAATGTTAAACTTACAGGTTGTTAAGTGTTACATGTCCAGTCCCGTTACTCACCCTTCTTAGGTGGTGTTAATGTCTAACTGAAGTTTTTACAATGACCAGTTTCCATTTCGCCCTTGTTCTTCATTGCTTCACCTGATTTCACTGTAAATTATTTTGCTCTACCTTTTTTTTTCAGTGACAAAGTAAGGTCATTTTTTTACCTCTGTGTCATGTCTACCATTTCCTGTGCCCTCCAGGAGGTGATCTCATCCACATCTTCACTGGGGTCAAAGGCACCCTGCACACGCACTCTCACAGCTTATCTCCACCTCAGATTTCTCTCTGTCAAAAGCTCCCTTTCCTCCCCACTCTTGGAGATATTTTTTTAAATCTTCCTAACCAGCATAGCTACCTGGACTACCCCCAATCCCTGCCCAAGTAAGGATACATTTCCCACTACACCCCCCACTGCTGTCGCTCCACTAGCTCTTTTCTTTCCCACAAATGTGGGCAAGTATCCACTTTCCTAAAAATTTTTCTTTTGCCTCATTTCTTTCCCTTTACTTTCTATTTCCAGTTGTTTTCACCTTCATTCTTCTCATGCCTTGAAATACATATTTTGTACTCAGGAATCTGTGAAAACAGCTCCCGTTGACCTAATCATGGCTGAATCATTAATTACTGCCAGCCCGTCTACGGCTCTCACTTGAAACCAGCAAAGCTGACCACTCTGAGTCACCCCAGTATGCTGTGTTTCCGCACGGGGCGACAAGCTTCCCTCATGTCTGTGGCTAGAGCTTCTTCAGGTTTCGTGAGCACTATCTCCAGAATAAATCCTTTTTTTTTTTCCAGCTGTACATAATTTATTCTCTTCCCTTCCTACCCTGTAATTGTTTTAGGAAATTACGTATCATAGGCCCTTCATGTATCACCACAACCCCACATTAGAAGTCATTTGCTACAGACAAAATCCTCTCAGATTTTCTGCTCTCCTTGGTAAAGATACCAATATATCCACATGCCACACATTTAATATTTTGGTCCTAGCCAGATGGAATTCGTAATGCATACGCACTTTGGAAATTTATTATTTATTTATTTACTTTTCTGGTTTTGAGTTTCCAATCACGATAGAACTAAGAGGAAAAGTTTGAGCTTGGGCACTTGTGATTCATAGTTAGCTCCTGAAAAACCACTGTTTCAAAATTACTGTGTTGTATTACCATGGACATACCCTTGAGTTCTCCCACTATTCTGGATTTTTTTTTCTTCCTTCCTTCTTGCATAGTTTTTACATGGAGGGTGAGATAGTTCTGACCACTCTAAAAGTGAAGTAGTAGCTTAGGTGGTGTGTATGAATGTTCTTAGCCGCCATTTTCCCCCTTTGTACATACACATATCCCATACCTACAGGGAGCCTTTGGCAGGGAAACATTTGAACAGACTTTTTAGGAAAGAAGAGTCATGCCTCTAGTCGGTATTCCTCAGAATGTCATATCCTGAACTGGTGGAGATGACTTAAGTAGAAACTGCCTAACTTTGGTCAGATCAAATGGTGCGTAGCATCCTATATTTATCTACATGATGTATCCACTTTTGTCCTTGAGAAATGACTATTCTTACAGATAAAGGCTTTCACAGAAGGGTATTGACAGCCTTCCTCATCAACCCATTTTAAAACTTTTCGGCTTCCCCGGATGGACTGTCTCATGCATCCTTCTCAGTGTCCGTTCAGCCCTGGGGACAGAGGCAGCTCCCATCACCTCCCACAGGAATGGGGTTGAAGAAATAGCAGAGAGGGAATTAGTCTCCCAGAAAGACCAGGAGAATTGTGTTAATGGAAGGCCATAGATACAAGTCTCAGCCATGTGGACTCCTCTGAGGTGATAACAACGAACAGCCTGCATTTCCCAAAGAAACTGGGTTAGGTTCCTTCCACAACTCTGGAAAGAAAAGAGATGGCAAATGCTGGAACTGTTTCTCTCTTGCTTCTGTTGTACATTCTCTGCTTTGCAGTGTCTGACAGAAATAGGGGCTCCATAAATATGTGTAGAATTGAAATGCATTAAAATGCATGGGATGCATTGGCAGGGGTAGTACCAGATTTTTGAGACTTGGGCAAATTCCCTATTTTCTTACAGTATTTTCTGAAGAAAGTATCAGATATTCCTTGGGTTGAGATTTAGGAAGATTTTTCCCTAGGACCTTGTCAAGGAAGTTGGGAATTTGGTTGAAGCCAATCTCTGCTAAAAGATTGAGCGATCACACTGGAAAAATCTCAACTCAGTACATTTTAAGATTAGGTGTTTTGTCAAATAAATTAATCCTTTCCATGAAGCCTATGGACCTAACTATTGCTGAACACAGGATACCAGATTTGATAGACAAGTAGGCAATTCAACTGGGACCATTGCTTTATTCCTCATCAGATTTAATTATAAATTTACCTTTATTGGAAACAGTTTCACCAATTATTAAAAAATGGCCATTTTAGTTAATTACATGAAATGTCAAATTGAAATACCCTATAACTGATATAAATGTTACTGACATCAAATAGTTATAAAATCAGCATTATAGCGATGTTTAGTGTACCCTTGACAGGTTTTTAAAAACTCAAACCATTTTATTTTAATCACGAAAACAAGGTATATCACAGACGAAAACGACACATGTATTTTTGTGCCTATTATTTAAAGAAAGGAGAAACATCTGAAATCTGTTTGCTAACTACAGTAAAATACGAGTCGGCCTGCAGGCACCGTGGGTGCTGTGCTCTGTCTGCTTGCCAGTCCTGCTTAGTCCCAACCTATTAATGAGCAAGTGCAAGTATTTGAACAATCAGCATTTCTGCATTTGCATGCAAACTCTCATGCTGTGTAATTATACACAGAGCTGGCACTCAAATTAATTAAAGCTGATTTCCCTGCGCCTGCAAACTGGTCATATCCTCAGCTTTGCCTTCTTATGAAGTCATCACTCTACATTCAACGTGACACTTCTGTCCCTGGCATTCTTAGTAATGCTAATGCTCGACAATTGTTAATCCGGCGATATTTTAGGTGGCAGCTGGCGGTGGCTGGGTGTTCTTGTGCTCTTCCTCTGCTCCCTGTTTCCCCCACTTCTGGTGTAAAGGGCAGCTTTGAACACTTGCTTTGTAATTATCTCAAATAAGAATGCAAACAAATTACATGTATTGTTTCAGATGGCTCCCTCCCCTCTTTTATGGCTCCACCCACTTGATTATTGCTTACAAACACCTCATCAAACTTAAAAAATTTGTTTATTTGATACTAGCAAGCAATTAGTTTGATGGTTTTTAGTCTTAATTTTGAAAAGGTTTTTAACAAATGCCATTTTATTTTAATAGATAAGGATCTCATAGTTCGGGATCAGGGAGATTAGGAGAGAAAGAAGCAGCGATGACTGCTAGATTTGATTAAGACTTTTTTTGAATCCTCATCAAACAGAGCAGTACTGCAACAGAGACTATTATTTGCCAAAAAGATCCATAAACATTAACTTCTAGGGCAGAAGGCTTTCCGCAGCTCTTCCACAATGAAGCCCTCTCCTTTTTGTTTCTCAGTTCCTCTGAAGGAACTCTTTCTGTGACAATTGCTTCGACAAGGCATCCTTAAAGCAATAAAGTTATCACTCTCAGTCCCTTTTCGTAAATCTAAATCTCTGAATGCAGGTGGCTACCGAAAGCCCCGTCGTGTAGAGCCCCAGGAGATGAGCTGCTCTGATACGTTCCTCTGGAATCATTCCTTACCAGCCGGCCACAGCTCCCCATCTCCCTGTTGTCTGTGTCCCATTATCCAGGAACTGCACAGACAGCTATTGCAGGTGCTAAATGTCTCTTTTGAGAGAGGACACCAAACAATTCTATCCCTCAAGTTCAAGGTCCAGAAACAGACTGCCAAGAAGATTGCCTCAGTATCCTACATTTAAAAGTGATCCAGTACAGTAGGGAATCACTCTATCATCTATCTCTAGCATCAAACCAAGAGATATAATTGTCCTTACCTCATCAGTAGTACTTATGGGTCCACACAGAACATCAGGTAGCAAGCTCCCTTCAAATTCCAATTGGAATACAAGTGAGAAAGAGTATTGAACCTTTCCCTGAGAGGCTCCTGGAGAGATCACGTCACAACACTGTTACGATCCGAAGCCTGCCCTTCTGTCGTGTCATGAATTTCCTACGCAGACAGGTGTCATATCGACATGAATTTTGTTGCCAAGTACATTTTAAGAGGTGGGCGTGGCTGTCATCACATAGCCAGTTCCACCTGTCTCTAAACTCTCATAACCTCCAATGCTTTTAATATTTCGCTCGGGTACCCAGTGACTTCATGAATTACCCATGCACTGGGCCAGACTCCCAGAGGTGTGGGAACAGTATCGAGCTAAAGCAGCCCCGTCATTGTAGTACACAATGCTCATTGCTACTGGCAAATACCTAATTGCTGAATCAGGATTGGGCTGCACCGAGCAGGACTAGGCAGTTCTACCGCTTTCTGTTCATTTCCTTTTTAAAAACCGGCCCCTTCTAATTAACCATTGAGCAAATACAGATTATTTTTTATGTTCAGTATTTAAAAATACAGTTGTTTTTTTAAGCAGAGAGAATTACTATATTTTAACTTTTCTTTTTTAAGCAAGCACTTGTGGAAACAAAGACAAAAATATTGGAGTTCCTCAAACAATTAAAATGAATATCACTGCATGTGTTGTACATTTCAGTCTTAAATTTTCTGATAGCAAATCAAATACATCTGTTAGTTATGTTTCTTTGGCTTCTTCTCCAGAGAAGAGGATAACAGGAGAAGTGTTTTGTAAACTTCTTAAGAAAAGGGAACTTTTTACTCCTTAAGGAGTAGTTGTAGACAGAAGACACTCAATTTCTTTTATGGATAATGGTATTAAAATATTTGACTGGCTACATATCTCTTTATAGGCATATATGTAAATGGAATTCAGGTATGAAAGTAGCAAGACAAGATTTTAGAAACATTCCAAATTTATATGTTTTATTCATCATTGTAAGTACAGCATGATAAGAACAAAATCTAGCATATACAGGGCTCACTAAATGTAAATGGCATGTCTGATTTACAATTTCTACCCACGTAATCAATGTACTCTGGAAGTGATGTGGTACTAATTTTCTCGGACCCCTTAATTCTTCAGTGACATTTAAATCAGCCAACTGTTTTGTTTTTGTTGTTGTTTATTTAATTTCAAATATTAAGTTTGGTCCAATATCCCACCCAAAACAGGAATTTTTTATATAATATTGCATTTCTTTTCCAAATTGCCCACCATCTAGCACAAAATTGACATGTAATGACATTCAGTAAATTTTGCTAAGTAAATGTTTAGTGGTATGTTTATAGCTGCATATGTGGACATTGTAAATTATATAAATCAACTAACCTGAAAGCTCTTGAAGGTTCCTTTCCTGTACAAGGCTGATTTATTGTGCACATAAATGTGAACAATAATCATTTGCTAAATAAATTGAAATTAAATACCTTTGATGAATTTATACTACTGTCTAACACAATCCATTCTCGTTTTAGCTAGAGATCTTTCTGATTTTTGACCAATATCATTCTGAATTGTCTTCGTTGGTATGATGCTTTTTTCCTGCATTTTCATAAAGGTTAGAGGATAAATTTAATCCCTGTTCCACATGAAAGTTTTTCAGGAAAGTTATACAAAAAATGGCTGTCATTTTTCCCTAAGCCTATTCTTTTTGCAGACAACATCCCTTTAACCGTTCTGACGTGAGATGGCTTAGAACACCTCTCGCCGTGTTGGATCGATCCCAGTTCGTCCATGTCTCTCCTAAACGTGGCAACAGAGCTGAATGCATTGCTTGAGATGTGGTCTAATTATGCAAATTACATGCATCCTGATGCCTGCCTTGTTCTGGACTTTATTTCTAATAATTGCGAATTCTGTGAAGGTAGGGAATGTGCTCTGAGGTGAGGTTGGCATCACTGTCATATTCGTAGTTCTTGAACTTTTACAAAACTAAAATGTCTAAATCTTTTCCATATTAAGTTCTAATTAAATTTCATGAATCTTGTTCATATAGCAGTTGATATTTTGGATAGAAATATGCACTTTATATCCACCCCATACTAGAGCCCATCTTTGGTACTGGCCTGTTTTTCTAATTATTTGTGGCATTTTTGAATGCTGATTTTGCTACCCCTAATCTTGGTTATACTCTATTTCATTTTTCTTTTTTTAAATCTTCACCCAAGGACATTTTTTCATTGTACTTTTTAGAGAGAAAGGAAGGGACAGAGATAAATGTCAAGGTTAGAGAGACGCCTGGACTGGTGACCTCTCATTTGCTTCTTAACCGAGGATTAAACCTGCACCCTAGGCATGTGCCCTGACCGAGAATCAAACTGGCAACCTTTCATTATGGGACAACCCTCCAACAAACTGAACCACACTGGCCTAGGCCCGTATTTCATTTTGTGTCATTCTTTAAAACACATCTGGGTGGGTAAGACACTATATCAGGTAGCGATGATGCCAAAAGCAAGAAGACATGGTCACTTTCCCAAAGGAGCTCACAGCACAACAAGAGAGAAGACTGCCCATATAATTATTATGCCTTCCACAATTTCTTTCAGATCACTGGCAAATAAAAGTGCCAGTGCCTGTCTCAGAGATCTCTCTTTAGATTCCCAACAATCAATCAGCCTTAGTTAATGAGAGTAAAATTTAACACCTATAATTTTTAACTGAGCACTTGTTTAAGGATAGGTAAAAAGCACTTCTTGTACATTTTGTCATTTAAGAATCACACATCTTAGTGACAGATAGTTTTAAATCCTCATTACGGCTGAGGGAACTAATTTGAGGAAGTGGCTGAAAGTCGCCCACATTTACGTAGCTGGTAAGTTGCAGGGCTTCAATTTGAACCCCCAAGGCTCTGTGACTCCAAATTTTACTCTTAATCATTCTTAAAGAAGTAATTCTGCCATTTTTGGAAACTGCCTAGCCATACTATAAATTATTTCTAATTTATCTTCTAAGAATGTATGATTATTTTCTTTCAAAGACTGATCAAAATTCAGTTATACTTTCTTATAAAGAATAAAAGTAAATTAGTTTGCTGGGGGGGTTGCTTTATTGTTAGTGAACCCATATTAATTTTTTTTAATTTATGTTTTTTTATTGCTGCTCAGTTACAGTTATTCCAGTTTTTCCCTGTTGCTCTCCCCTGCCCCACCTACCCTCTTGCTCCCGTAGTCAATCCCTACCCTGTCGTCCATGTCCATGAGTTCTTCACACATATTCCTTGACTTGATCCCTCTCCTTCTTTCCCTGTCATCTCCCTCCCTCATCCCCTCTGGTTACGGTCAGTTTGTTCTTTATTTCCATGTCTCTGGTTCTATTTTTCTCATTTGTTTCTTTTGTTGATTAGGTTCCACTTATCGGTGAGATCATGCAGTACTTCTCTTTCACTACCTCGCTTATTTCACTTAGCGTAATGCTGTCCAGTTCCATCCATGCTGTTGCGAAGGGTAGAAGTTCCTTCTTTTTTTTTTTTGCTGCATAATATTCCATTGTGTAAACGTATCACCATTTTTTGATCCACTCATTTATTGACGAGCACTTAGGCTGTTTCCAGCACTTGACTATTATAAATAATGCTGTTATGAACATTGGGGTGCATAGGTTCTTTTGAATTGGTGTTTCAGGATTCTTAGGGTATAATCCCAGCAGTGGGATCACTGGAAGGCAGTTCCATTTTTAGTTTTTTTCTGGAAATTTCATAGTTTTCCACAGTGGCTGCACCAGTCTGTGAATCCATACTGATTCTCAATAGTCTCTGCTATCTTCTCAAAATGCTCACTTTTACTTTCCTAGGGACTGATGTCAAACTCATTGGTTTGCTGTTGTCAGAATCTTTCTTTCCTTATTGATAAAATCAGGTCAGCATTGACTCATCTCCAGCTTTCTTGACTCTGCCCCATTCTCCATGATACTTCAAAAATAATTGGCAAGGGTTCCATGAACATACCCGAATGTCTTTCTTTCCTGAAGACACTAGAACTTATTTATGGAGCTACCTGCTTCACCTCCTTGGGTTCACTTACCAGAAGGGGAGTTATTGGAAATAAAATGAAGCTTGAATTGCTCTGCACAAAGTCATACATATATAACACTGCAAAAAATATTTGTTGAAAAAATCCTACATAGTGGAGAGGGGAAAAAGTCCTGCTTCATAAAAAAAAGGAAAAAAAATGCTATTTTTTTCCCTCTTGGAGAGTGGCTCATAGCACACATGAATGGTTCTTTTGTTAACGAAAATAACTAGATAAATCTAGGTGAGACACTCAAGTTGAGAAAGTCAAGGCCTTGGGCATAGTCTGATGGGCAGCATTGGATAAAGTGAGGGCTAAATTTCTCTCTAATAAATTATGAACAATTTGTCAGTATGGGAAACAAGACTTGGACATGGGAAGAAGAGAAGAGATATGAAGCTGTGTGAGGTGTTGCCCAAGAGTGTGGCAGAAAGCCCAGAACACAACAGAGGAAGAGAGCCAGGGAGAAATTCTGAAGCTATTCACAGTCAATTCTCAAAACATAGCTACCTCAGTTCTAGACTAGCCCAAGGGATGACACAGATATAGTAATATAGAGCAGGATCCTTTTCTTTAAGATAAAAATAGAGTGAATAATCCTAATTTTGAATATTAAAAGATATCTTTAAAAGAACCAATAGCCTCTATTTGGTAACTTTTATAATTCCAGCTTGAGTGGGTATTAGAAAATAATAAAACCTACATATTTTTAGTCTATTGATATAATTTTTCCCAATAGCATATTTATTAATATATTTTAAAAGTTGTACTATTTGTTTTGTAGAATAGTACATATTTTATGACATAGAAATGTTTCAGATTATTTCTGGTATGTAAGAATAGAATGAAAGAATGTTACCCTTTCAAGAGAATGTAGAGTTCCTCAAATGTGAAGAATTTTTTTAGATGTTACTGTATCTAGAAAAGACTAAAACATCAGTTTCTCATGAAATTCATAGGAATAACCAAAGAATTAGTAGGAATAAGGCTTTCTGAGCCTTTTTTTTCCAGAAGAACATTGTGTATGTGCACATTGATGTTATCTTCAATATTCTTAAAACATTTTACTAAAATGTGTTTATTAATAAAAATATCAATACTGATGGAAAGTATAAAATAATTTGTATATTATATTATTAAAAGATGCATATATGCATGTATATGTATATATGTGTGAGTATGTAGCAGAATTTAAGATTCACGACTTTAATCAATGTTTGAAAGTAAAAATGTATTGCTGAGAATGGTTCCCATCGGTAATGTGCATTATTGGCAGCATCAGCAGAGTAGTATATGCTAATGCGGTGTGGCTGGAAGATGAGCCTCACTGAAAAATTCAAGAAACTGAGTACTGAACAGTTAGTTGCAGAAGGGCAATTATGGGACCTGGTCTGGTTTCATTATCTGAGAAGAGTGAGAATAAAATGCAAAACTGAAACATAAATGATACAAGGCATGTTAGGTATGAGATTTCTTTTTTGTTGTAATTATCTGAGTTTTATTAATAAGTGCTTTATTAGGACATACATGATCCTTTTTTTGATGCTGGCCAATTCAAAGAAAAATATTATATGAGATTTTACCACATTATATTATATTAATTCTAATAGTTAAAGTTTTATTACTATGTGCCAGGTATTACGATAAACATTTTATATACATTATCTAATTTATTACTGCCACAACTTCATGAAGTAGACAGTGCTATCATCTTTTGGCCGGAGCTGAGGTTCACAGAAGCTAAGCAACTTGTCCACAGCCACACTGTTAGCAAACAGCTGAACCAGGATTGAAATTCAGGTAGCATCTGGGAACTGTATATCTCTAGTCATTTATTTTGCTTCTACTGCGTGCTTTCTTTATGTGCCCACTATGTCCTTAAGTGTTTTTCATGCAATTCACACCTTTATTAAGGAGAAATCCATCTTCACAATTTATTTTGTAATGCTAAGTAGTCCTTAATATCCTATTCAAAAGTGGGTATAATGTATTCTCGTAGCTGTTAGGATTCAGCTGAAGGGTCAACTTATTTATGGAACTTTTGTTGATTTCATTGGGCAGAACCGACCACTATTTCCTTGGTGCTCCATGCCCTGTATAGAGGCCTGTCTGTGTCCATAATTTCCATGGCACCTGTTTATTTACACCTGCACTTATCTCCAGGGCCTAGCTTGGTGGTGGAATGCAGTAGGTGTTAAAGAATGTCTGTGGAATGAGTCAGTAACTGGGGTCAGTCTGTATATTTTCTGCATCATTTTCGACACATCATTTTTCCTGCAAGGTACCAATTTGTCTCCTGCTGGGAAAAAGCAAGTACTGCCTTTTCTAGACTTTGAATTAATGTTTGTTTGTTTGTTTTTCTTTTTACTAACCTAAAGTTATAAAGAAACATGAGTTTCTCTGCTCAAGCAAGAAGCATTTTTGATAAATACAGGGGTGGGCTAAAATAGGTCTACAGTTGTGATACAAATAAATTATACAATAATAAATAAATAAATAAATAATGCAAGAATAAACTCTGTATTTTGCATACTCATAATTGTGAACTTACTTTTGCCCACTCCCACAATAAGATAAAACTATTGAATCAACAGGCTTTATTTTGGGTGACCTCAAAGTTCCCCAGAGTTTGCCCACATTGCCTGTGATAAATGTGGCTCAAAGCCATTTGCCTCAAAATCTTTATTATAAAGTAATCTGACCTGTTGATTAAACAAAGAAGAAAGCCCTAATGGTTTCACCCCAACATAGACCTGGGAAAAGAGTAAGCCCAGTGCAGACTAATGCATTAGCATAAGACTACTCTTTCCTTTCTTCCTTCACTTATGTGACATTTATTGAATAAATGAGAGGCTGAATAAATGACAGCACGGAGAGGCGGAGAGTTGCAGGTGCACTCAGAGATAACTGCAGAGAGCTGGGCACTTTGGAGTGAAGCATAGAATTAAGGTTTAGTCAAGAGAGGGAAGAGGGGCAAGCAGACAGCAGAAAGAGTGGAAGGAACAGCATCGAGCAAGCAGGGACATGGGGGCACTTGATCTTTTGGGCCACTAAGAGAAGTTCAGTGGAGTGAGAGGTTCTTGGAGGAGAGGGGAGGAGGAGGTGCAGGCCACACAATCCTGTGTGAACATTTTATGATAAAAGAATGCGGCCGTAGATCTGTACTTTAGGTCGACTTCCTTCGTAAGCTCAAGTCATGGCCCTTATGACAGTCCTTTTACACTAAGGGTGCAAAACTCAAATGCCTAAAATGACCAGGTAAGTAAAGATAATAAGTGAGGAGACTGGAGAGAAGGCAATAGGCAGTAGTGGTACTGTGTTGACATGGGGGACACGGACTCAGTGTTACCTAGTGATACCAGAACTTGCAACGTTTCTTAATAAGTCAGCTTTTTTAACATGAAATATCCAGCTTTTAAAATGTTGACAACTTATTTAATGTTTTATGAAATAGTATGTTGGTAAAAAAATGCCCGTTATCATTTTAAAACCACAATTTTCACTTTCTATTCTATAAAATGACTTGATAACACTTGTTCTATCTTCCTCAAAAGATGATTAGAAAGATCAAAACATCTTGTTGATAGTTAGAAAATCACAATGTGCTACAGGAATTGAAATACTATTTCTATTATTAATGCCGCCAATTCTTATTTTTTTAGCATGCTGATTGTGTCTCGGGTTTTTCCATTTTTATTTATATCTAACAGTGGTATGAAAAAGAGCATGGCATACATCAAAAGAGTCGGTGCAATACCGCTGACTGCCAATGAAGATTGGTTGGCACCTCTGTTTCAAGTTATGAGAGTGTTAGCTCTTCCTTTGGCAGTAAGATGGGTATAAACACTTTGGAAATACTTCATCTAATTTGATTATAATATATGTATATGAAAGCCATTTTGCCTCAGCCTACGTAACTCTGGATAACCAAAAGTCTAACAAAGAAAACTCAAAGTAGACATTACCCAAACATATTGGTATGAGCTATCAAAATACTCTCTATTTTTAAATTATTATTTCTTCCCTACAAAGTAGAGATTCTCATGTACTTACGGAGTTTTTGGCCAAAGTTTTGTTTATCCTTACCCAAAGTATAGGCTAAGAAAACAAGCAGAGCTGATACCAATAAATAGCAAAGACGGATCCTAGAACTAAAGATAACAATTAGATATTGGCAGAGCTCCCCAACTAAAGTTTCAGAATCTCTTTCTTTTACTTTATGTCTTTAAACAGGATTTATCTCATTCGTCTGAGATGATTTTAGTGTGGTCCTGCCAAACAGTGACCTCTCAAATTTCCTCTGCATGCCCTTGTGCTGGATGAGAGGTATGTGCAGTTTTCAGAGAATGGATTCAGATTCTCTGTGGCATATGTGCTCTTTTAAGAAACCAAAAATGTCATAAGCATCCTATAAATTTTCCCCTGCTGCTGATTGGAACTTCTTCAGAAGCAGCACCGGAACAACCAGGTCTTCCTTAAGTGCTTCTGTGAAGACTTATTTCAGCAGCTGTGGTTGAGGATTCCCCTGCAGGCAGCCCAATAAGGTTTAGATTAAAAACGGGAAATAAACCTCTTGAAGTAGAATTCTGAATGTACCTACCAGCAAAAGTGAAATGAATCACATGTTTCCTGTAAGTGGCATTTTACTCTATGAGTTAAGGAATCTCAGCAGGAAAAGTATAGATTTGCCTAGAGAGGAGTGAAGGAAAAATTTGCAAAGAAATGAAAAACCTAGAAATGAGGAAGGCAGATTGCCAATTCTGCAATTTTTTTTTTTAACCAGAAATATTCAGAAACTGAGCCTTTGGCATAGAGAGTCAAAACAAACTTTTACCCTTTCTGGAAACAGGGCTGTAACTCCATCTCATCTTCTCCAAGGTAGTTCTGCATCTCATGATGAATAGAAGTCAGGTACTGAATTTTATGTTCTGAATGACACTTCATGCGAAGTGAATACTGGGAATATCAAATCTATGGCCTCTGCTATTGGTACTCTGAGTCTCAATGAGAGAGAATTGAAAATACTCGATTCCTGCTCCATGTCAACTTATTACCCTTTGTCTTTGCCCTCCTATTCCTGTGAATAAGCTGAAGTCAAAGAAAACTTTGGGAGACAGTTAGAAGAAACTCAGATGTAGGATGTAGGAAAAGGAAGAAACAGCTTGCCTCCAAAGATCGGGTCTTACTGGGAAAACCAAAGGGCATTGTAAGGTATTTGTGAAAACTCCAGGAAGGCTACCCTCAAGAGTTGCAAAATCACAATCAGATGGAGCTTCAAGGAACCTGTAAGATCAAATCAGTAAAAAATACTTAGCCTAAGTCTCAAACAAACTGGTTCCTTCTTGCCTTTTGATAACCTTTCCTAGTCTACTCTTTGGATTCATGACTGAAGTTCCATCCCTCCATTCTGTCACCCACGTGGGTCCCTTTCCAGTCACATCTGCAGGTGGGTGGAATGGGATGGCAGAACAAACAGGTTTGGGTGTGGTACCTTGTCATATTGTCAAAGGGTCACCGTCATTTGTTTTTAACCTTTGTATTTATATTTCAAAATGAGGATGTGCAATGTGTTTTGAAAATCTGACACCTCACATCATGTTTTCCCCTTTTACAAACAGATCAATTAGTTGTTTCTTTTCTTAGCTGTCGCTGCCACAGATCTGGGAACTTCTTAAAGGGAGGGACTGTGTCATATGTTTCTGAAATCCAGAAACACTTAAACATAATAGGTGCTTAACAAATCTAGGTTGAATAAACAAACAATTCTTAAATTCTGTCAGACCGAAATCACTCTATGATGAAGGCTGACAAATTCTATATTTTAATTATAATCATTAGCAGAAGTATCCTTCTGTATTCCCTTTAGATTAAATGCAGTATTTGAATACATTCTGTATAAGGAAGCAGTTCTTAAGATTTTGGGAGGCATAAATCCTTTAGGAATCCAAGGAAAGGAATGGACTCTCCCCTGAGGGGATGAAAAATGACCATTCACATCTACTCAAAAACAAAACAAAATAAAATAGAATGAAAAACAAGAAACTTTGTTCATGAACATTCTGAATCACATTCATGGACAAACCTGTATCCCGGGTCAAGAACTTTCATAAAGGCAAAGCCCTTGAATGGTGACCTTCAAAATCCAGGAGAGGACTTTCAAGAAAAGGTTTATTTCAAGATTCAGAACAGTAGACTTCTATAGAGCATAATCACAAATTCCATCCATTCCAAGAGACTGAATTGAAAGAAACAAATCTGTGTGTGGAGCTGCCCCCTCTCTGTGGAGGTAATGGAATTTTCATGCACACCCCACAGGGCAGAAGAATTCAAAGGCGCTTGTTTAAGCCAGATGACACGCTGCACTATTATGTATTACGGCCATATCACACTGTCCTCACATCCAAAGAGACACCCAGTAGGTTCACTGTGCTGAAACACATTAACATAGCAAAGGAATGGGGTTTGTGCCCTGGAAGCTTAATGGAAAGCGCAAGATATTTCCTAAACAAATGAAAAGAAAAATTACTGTCATTAATCACTCTCTGATTCATTAAAATGGTTTTCCTTTGGACCTAACATGGAAGCTGATGACCAGTCACTCCCTAAGATTCAAAGGCCAGGGAAGAGCTTGTGAGAGAAAACAATCGGCATCTCAGTTGTCCTTTCTGACCCCTCGACTCCCCTCTTCCCAGCAACTGCTAATAGTTTCCTCCTTGCAAAGGCAGGGAAAAAAAATATTGAACTTACTAACTGAGCCAACTTCAAATTGCCAAACTAGAAGCTGGAAGGTTGTGTTTCTAAATGCTTTTGTAGCTAAACAGATGTACTTCTAAATATTATTCCACTTCATTCACTGGCCTCTCCTCCACTATTTTTAGGATGCGTTGCTCATTTTCTTATCATTTTCCATTTCGTTGCTTTTGTTTCACATTCGAGTAACTGCAGGTCAAATGTACTCCAGACTATTCTGTTAAAGACATGTGAAAATCAAATAGAAACTGTATGATTAATGATATGAATCATCTGTTTTTTAAAAACAGGAAGGTAAACAAGTGCCTGGCAAAGCCCCACCTGCTTTGCTGCTGTTGTGGTGCTCTGCATATCACGAGGAAAACAATTCCCCCTTCTCAAGGCTGAACTAAAATTAGGCTCCACCTGCAAGATGTTAATGAAAACTTACACAGCTGCATTCCAGAAACAAGTTACCAGATTGCTTTTGGAAAGCTCTGTGTAAAAGCAAACGTGTTCGCTCTTTGCCTAATTCCCAAAATGCAGTATTAATTTTAATGGCAATTATTAGCACAATAACCAACTGATAAGTAACCTCAAAATAGATCCAATATTATCAAATAGAAAATATACTGTAATTTTATCCATGCGTCCTGCTGGGTTTAACCCCTTACTCACAAGTGCATACTTCCTGTCTCTTTTCTTGGCACTGGCGATCAAACGGAAGACATGAGAACAAATGAAGTCACTGGTCTAGGCTGCGAGCAGTCCCCGTTTGCATGGGGGCGCTCCCCATGTCCACATGCTGCTTACTGGGAAGAATGGGGGCACATGCCCCCTTTGCCCTTGATTTCTCTTGCAGATCCTCAAGTTTTCTTTGGAAGGGAAGCCTCAAATCGAAACCAAATTATATCAGACTGACTTCCACCTTTTCCTGGCAGATTTAAGATACCGTGACACTCCTGTGTTCTCATCAGAGAAGGTCATCTCCTCCGTTTCCATTTCCAGGTCAAGTTTTCCCAGCTCCATTGTACTGGCCACAGGGTTCAGTTTTGATGCCTATTATTTTTCAGAGCATACTTCAGGGCTTACTTTCAGAGAGAAAGATGCCATACAGTCTAATTATTTATTAAATTATGTGTGTCAAGAAATTTAAAAAGCTGCCATTTGGGGATGGAGAATCTTTGCCTTTTAACCCTCCCAGCCTTGAAAAAAATGTTCTTCATCATTTCTTTGACCTGCGATTTAGTCCTATCAAAGGAACAGGAAATACCCACAGTTGTTCTGATTTGATCTATGTGCCCCATGTTGTATGTGTTGTATAGATTCTTACTATTTTTATGATTACACCTTCTTAAAGGCTCTTTGACACAATTTAAAAAATTGTTTCAAAGTCAAATCGGCTCAATTAGATCTGAAGCAGCAAATTCAGCTTTTCTTAGAGGTTAAATAGTGAAGAAAATAGCAATGCTAAGAAGTAGGAGGCTGTTTTCATTACCCTATCTGATTTCATTAGCCTAATTCATGCTTATTAATTATTGGTCTGATGAGCTCATCAATGTAAGTATGCCAGCCTCATGATGGTTGCATTTAGGGAATATTCGGTCTTTTTCAAGACTTCTACACCGCCTTCGGATGATTTTGCCATTTCATTTCCATTTCAGGCTGCAGCCCAACTCAATAAACGTATCTGAACCGCCTATGAAAGCTACACCGCCGCCAGAATAAACATTTTGTTTATTATACAGCCCTTCTTGCAACTGTCAACAAAGAAATATAAAAGGAGATTTAAGTTTTCATTCCTAGATAGTGAACTCCTGTGTGTTTCTACAATGCAGGTCATTACAGACTCTGCTGCCCCCTGAGATTGAGCAATTCTCGCGCACGTTGTAACAAAGGGCTGCGGATCCGGCAGTGTGGGAGTGGACTGGGCCACTTAGATAAGTTTCATTCACTGTAGGAGCCCAAGGGAACAGTGCATCAAGGCAGCTGCACTGCTTCGGTTCATGGTGTAACTTTACACTATTTTCCCTTTAAGTCGCTACTAATCCCTTGGGTTTACATGTTTTTGGGGGCTGCATGAGAGAAAAGCAGTGTGAAATTGCCTGAAAGCCTCCTTATAAATAAGACTTACGATATAGACCAGTTCTGTTGATGAAAAGACTGAGAGAAATGCCCTCAAGGGCCCCAAGAACCGTTTTACAAGGCTCCCACTGTGATTTTTTTGGTCTCTATCTAGTGACTGCTGAAAAGAAAAAATACTAACTAGGTTAAAGTCTCACTGGCCCCAACATTGCTTGCTTAAATGTGGTCTCCTTCTATGAAATCTCTTACTCCTTTGACAAACAGAAGAAAAGAGGAAACCAAAAAAAAAAAAAAAAAAAAGCAGGGGATGTGGGACATTAGAGGTTGCAAACACCAGACTGAGATCCCAGGGGCTCTGGGTCTGGTTTCTCAATTATGTACGAGACACCAGCGTGGGCCATTTACACGCTTCTTCTACTTAGGTCAAATCTTTGAAGTATTATCATTCCATTTTAAAGGTGAGGAAACTGAGGCTAGTAAATGGCAAAACCATTCATTTAGCATGGGAGTGCCTTGCTTTAAAATAATCATGATTTTTTCACCCCTTACTGCCAACCAGGATAGCTGGAGGAACTTCAGAGAGGACATGGATACCCAATAGGAAAACACTGTTCCCTCCTGATTCCCTTGGCTTCTTTGTTATCACTGGTGGTTCTCTCACATTCACTCTTAAGCTTCTGGAAGTTGACCTGATCTTCTACCTTATTCCTTTTATGAAAACACTAATTCCTCTTACACCTCGCATTTCCTAGCATTCTGTCCAGTCCGCCCAATTCTGTGCCCCCTTCAGCTTTCCCAGTCTCTAAATCCTCCTACAAACAGCCATTTGGAAACAATTTCGAGGTCCACCTACTTTCCTGTGCATCTGTCTTTTGTAATTTAGAGGGTAGGGACTGTGTGTTTTCTACTTGTCATGTTTATGTCTCATACTTTGTGGGTACCTAATAAATGCTGAATAATAGCAGCTTTATGACAGTGCAGAACCAGAAACACAGGTTCTTACATTTAGTATTTCATCACCAGGAAGAAACATGTATTCACCGTCAGCATTATGCTAGGTGCTAAATGGAGTTATTGCTGAAGCCGGGCTTCTACGCTTGTACAGTAACATATTTTAATTTTCTCTTTTATTTTCTTGACAAAAAAGGGGTGGAGGTGGGCGGGGAGGTTGCCACTGAGTCTTCTCATTAAATTCACAGCATTCTGAAGACAGAGGTTGGCATTTTTTTTGAGGAAAGGGGAACCAAGGGACAGAGTGTGCTGAATGAAAACTCTTTTTGAGTCAGTGCTGAAGGCACATACAAGGGTCGGTTTGCTATTGCACAGTATCTAAAATTTGTATTTTCTGAGAATAAGGAGAAAAAACTCTCTGTGTTCATCCAATGTCTAAACGTGCAGAGTAAATCTAGACATTTAAACTTCATAATTTAGGCCAAAGATTCATTTACTTTTGATACCAATATAAATGTCTCAAAAGGGTTGCAGGTTTCTTTCTTTCTTTTTCTTTCTCTCTCTCTTTATTCTTTCTCTTCCTTCCTTCCTTCCTTCCTTCCTTCCTTCCTTCCTTCCTTCCTTCCTTCCTTCCTTCCTTCCTTCCTTCCTTTCTTTCTTTCTTTCTTTCTTTCTTTCTTTCTTTCTTTCTTTTTCTTTCTTTCTTTCTTTTTCTTTCTTTCTCTTTCATAAATAATGATCTCAATTTCATTTCTTTTTCTCCTCTGTATGGACAGAAGCTACAAATAAACAGGAAAAATAAAAAAACACATGCAAAATTGGGACATGAGCAGACCCTTTGCAACATCATGGGGTATGTTGTGGTTCTCAGTCATTAATTCGGTAAATATTTATCAAATATTACCTACCACATTCTTGGCTCTGTGCTATACAGTGAAGCTCACAGTCCAGTGTGGAGACAGACATGTAAACAAGTAATTAATAAAATATGGTGTGCTGTAAGGGAAATAAGTCTTACAGGAATTATAAATTCTTCCTATGTGCTCTGAGAAAGTGACATGTGGGAGGTGACATTTCGGCTGTGTCTTAAAGATGAATAGTTGTTCACTGTCAGAGAGTGAGAAATACATCATAGGCAAAGGGAACAGCAAGACCAAAATAGAAATCCAGGGAAAAGGATAGTATAGTGTGTCTATTACTTAGGGTATATGATACAAAATAGCAGAAGATGACGTTGAATTATCTAGTGATGAAGAACTTTTTGTATCACCCTAGGGAGATTAATATATTTTATGGGCATCAGAAGTCACGAGGAGTTTTAAGCAGAAGGATAATATTATTACATTCATTCTCTAAGAAAAGAATTCAGCATAAAGACTGTCTTTGAAATAGCTGAGTTTATAAGTAAAAGCAAATTACATAGCCATTATTTTAGTGAAGGCATAAGAAAATGAGGGGCTTTACTTGGGAAGTGTGAAAGAAAATGAAAAAGAAAGTGATTGAGAGATATCGAGGAGGTTGAACTGACAGGCCTTGAAAGCTAATGTGAGAGAGGGTGGTCACCTTGAACGATTGTCTATATGGTAGTGCTCTTACAGGAAATGATACTAACATTTCTTGGACTCCAAAAATTTCAAGAACTCTACTGAGTTACTTTCATATTTAAATTATTTAAATTGCAGCATTAAATATGACATAAACAGCAGGTAGTTTTATCCCCATTTCCTATGGAGCTCAGGAATGGTGAAACCGGCTCGTTTCCCAGTGTCACAACTGGAACACGACGGAGTCAGGATTGGAACCTGAGTCTTCTCAAAAGCCAGTATGTTCTTCACACATTTCCACCATCTTCAGGTGGCATTAGTGAAATTCCTTCCAGGGGGAGGCTGGGAGTAGTGTGGGAAATTAAGAAGCCAAAGCACTGGTGTGTGCAGCCCATGGACATGAACTAAGGGGTGTGGGGATGATGGGATGGGGTGCAGGGCGGGGGGGCTAAAGAGGGGGGAAATGGGACAACTGTAATAGCATACTCAATAAAATATACCAAAAAAAAAAAAGAAAGAAAGAAAGAAAGAAATTCCCTCCTAAAACCCTGGTATGGATTTTAAATCCAAGTAAATTATAAATTAGATTAACATGTTACAACTAATTTATAACTTTTGTTTTGAGTGAAAGCTTTTTTGTTTTTTTCCTACAAGTATTTATCAATTCTGGTTAAATGTCTGGACAGATATTTTTGCTGCCAAACAACAACAAAACAGAAAATAAGCTTAAACTTCCATTAACTGCTTTGTAGTAAAAATGGATTGACAAATCTTTGTTAAGGGAATTTTTGCCATGTAGTCGCTAGAGATGAGACCTAATACATGGATGGGTAGAATGACATACATTTTCAAATAGATAATCACTTGATTTCAAATTACTGGAGATTTGACTTATAATTTTTCAATAATATTGATTCAAAATACTTAAGGAAATATATTATCAAAGAAAAATATTTTAAAGTCAGTTGAGCAAAAGTTTTTTTGTTTTCCTAATTAGCACAGTGGGCTGTTATTACATAATAGGTTACTAGATGGTGGGGGTGGGGGAAGGCTGTGTTTTTCCATGTTGAGGCCACTTGGGTTTTTTTCTTTTTTTCCTTTAAATTTCTGCTTCAGTTAGGTTATCTTGTTTTAGTCTGATGGATGCTGCACTTCCTAGCACCTTCTTTTGCTTTTGTGGTGATTTGGGAAGGTATTCATTTGTGTGAGCTACTTGTGCCTGGCCTAAAGTTTGTGAGAGAGGAGAGGATGGAGGAAAAAATGACGTGGCCTTTAGCAGTTTCTTTTCTCTTTCTTTCTTATTTTATTTTTAAATTTTTCATATGAGACATTTTCCTGCAAGGATCTTCTGTATGGAGTTGGAGGATGCTTTTGAAATGTAGATCAAGCAAAATGGTAAATACATAGCCCTCTCTTTTCAAACATTCCCTTATTCTACAATGTGCCTATCCTGTCACTTTTTTTGATTTCCAT
>PVJD01001517.1:0-261596 GCA_004026545.1 Mormoops blainvillei
TGGAGGAGGGGAGTATGCACAATCTTTTATCTGCCCACACCTAAAAGATATGACATAATTTTAGCAACAGGATCACACTCCAGTAATGACCACTGAGGGAGAAGAGGCCCCCCTGCCCCACTCTGGGATTTATATCATAATCTTGGGAGGAGCGGGCTATAGAGAACATTTAAATCCCCTCCAGGGAATTCTGGTACCTTCGTGTTCATCCTCTACTCCCACACTCTGAGAATAGCTGGGATGAAATGAGAGATGCAGATCCTGAATATGAACCCAGTTCTGTTTGTTACTCAGTGTCAGGCACGACAAGCACGCTTGTGAACCATCAGTGTGCACCACCTCTCCGATACTCCTGTGTTACCTGATTAATTTATCATGTCTATCAAGCTCCCTTGGCATCTCTAGTTCCTCACATTAACTCCCTTATGCCTACCTAGGGACTCTGAACACGCAAAAGACAGAAGTTTGAGGCTGGAATTGAGAAGTAAATAGCTCAGTAAGAAGATACAAAAGTCACTGTTCCCATAGCAACACTCCATACCTCATAGAACACATGCCTACAGGGTCTGCTGAAAAGGTGATTTGAGCCATAGGACACAGCCTACTACTCAAAACCAGTGGGAAGGAACTCTAAAGCCCTTGCGTAGGAACTCATTCCCCAGGCCTGCTGACACAGCTGACATCCCCTCGCAGCATGGCTGAGACCACTTGCCACCTCTCTCTCCGGGCCTTCACATCAGCATGACTGGCTCTGGGAGAGGGCAGGGCCCTGCTTATGAAGGCTTTGTTGCTTCCTCGGCCTTCAGCAAGGGCTCTGCTGCCCAACTCATCTGCCTGTACACTTCCCTGGATATCCACACCGAATTACTTGCTCCCTCACAGTATTTTTTTACATAACTCCATTGGTGACACACGGCATTACACTAGTTGTTTCCATATCTGTGATGCTTACCCAGGCAGCAGCCCTGCACGGGTATGCACTGGGTCTTACCTTCCTTTAATCCCCAGCCCTGGGAACAGGGTCTGGAGAGGGGCCTCGATGGTAAGATGGCTTCAAATGAATGTATGCAGGATGGTCTTCACGTTTATTCCGTTAAACATTTCCACCAAAGACTTGTTAGAAGACAGAGAACCCTAGTGACCAGGCTTGCCAAGGCCATGAAGCAGAGGCACGGAATGGTAGTATGGCTCCGTTTTTTGATATTTCACTGCTGACAACTTTCAAGCCCCAGGCCTCGCTCTCTTCCCCTTCTGTTCACACCTGAGCAAACTGATAAGCCTAGGTGCTCCTTTGTGCCAGCATGAAGTTCAAGCCACATAAGCCCTGGTTGGCATGGACTCCTCACTGCAATCCCACCCCTAACCACCATAACACCCCACACCGGTCTCCTTTTCCTGCTCTCACATGTCATTTTCAGACCAGTTAGGAAAGCATGCCCTGCTTTCCCCCAAGGAGTCTCATTATGTGGTCTCAACATCCAAATCAAATTTTGGGTGGGGTCTATCCTGGTGCAGGAGGTAGACACAGCAAAGGGCTATCCACTGCCTCTCCAGCAGGACGCAGCCATCGATTAAGGACTTAACAAGCAGCCCCATCAGCAGAGGTATAGTGTTTCCCATGTGGAGGTGAGGACACCACCTTCCTCTGTACTCCAGCCTGCATCCGTTCCCCTCACAGCACGAGCCTCTGAAGCACTATGTTCAAATCCGGACCCCACATTTTCCAAGGGGCAGAGACCAACAGTCTCATGCTCAGGGCAGGCATCTGGACTGTGAGCAGCCTGGAAATGTTTCCTGTGGGGAACACACAAGGGCACTGGGGCTGCTTCCCTGGATTGAAGCTTGCCTTTGAATTTCTGAAAGAAAGGAACTAGGCTTCTTCACTGAGGTCAACAGAGAAAAGCAGATTTTCAACAATGTCAGAAAGATCTTTCTAAAACCAAAACACGTCCAAAGATGAAAGGGGCTGCTTCTGGCAGCAGCAGGTCCCTGCCATTACGAGTCCAAGCAGGTGGCATGGGACAATCTCACTCTCCGGGGCTGCCACGGAAGAGACTTGAGAACTAACAAAGGGGTCCTACTTTCATGTTTGTTCCAACCCTAAAATTCTCTGACCCAATTCAACAACTCCCTTATCTCCAATAAAAACTGCAGTGTTCAATAGTCTGTCCAGAAAAGGATATGGAAGTTCAAGGACTGGTTTGCAGTCACGTCCTATTTAAACTGAACCTGAATTCCAGCCAAAGAATCAGTAAGCTTAACAGATGTGCGTGCAAGCACGTGCACACAGGCATGTGCAAGTGCACGTGTGAGTAGTGGAGGGGGAGGAATACGGATCACAGGATAGAAACTGTTAGGTTACAAATTCATAATAGATCCCCCAAAACAGAAACAAAGTAGTCTGAGATACCCAGCGAAAAGCAGTTACCAACTGGGGACTCAATTTCATCCTTCCTGTGAGGGGAACCCTACAAGATGATTTTTCCAAATTTCACTTAAGAGTCGTAAAGATGTGGCACAAAGTTAAAAGCAAGCCACGATTCTGTTCCAGGAAGCTCTGCATCTGCGCCTGCGTGACTTGTGTGCACCTCTGAAAACGCCTCCTCTGTGCTCCCCCTGCCGCGCCTGGCCGCCCCCGCTCGCCCCTGCTTTGCCGCCCTCACGCACAGGCACTCCCGGCCAGGACTCCATGCGGCCGGCAGAGTAGGAATAAGGTAAAGGGGAGGGACCAGTCGCTGGTGTGGGACAGAAATCTCTGAGCAGCACCAAGGGGGTGACCCGGGGCTACAGGGGCACTGGGAGAGCACTCCAGACTTCGCAGTGGCGGGGAGGAGGGGAGCAGAACCAGAGGCGCAGGGAGGGGAGGGGGCCGTGCAGCACACCTGGGAGGGTCCGGGCCCCCACTGGCACAGATTCATTGCTAGCTCCAGATCCCAGGATCTGCACTGAAGCCAGTGGGAGGGAGTAGCACAGACAGTCCCTCATTAACCACAGAGGTCCTTCTCCATCCTGCCAACCTGGATGGTCAAGGCCAAGACAGGAGGAGTCCCAGAGGTTTGGGATGACTTATCGCTCTGGCCTGCCTGGTTCTCAAGGCATTTCCTTTGATGGCAGCCTCCCCTGATTCCCGAGTTGTTTCCTGCTGCTTTTCTCATTTCGCCATCCCCTTTTGAACTACTTCCTGTTCTGTTTTCTTTCTGTGGGGACTGTACTGCTCTTCCTGGCTCTGTAGCCCTTGGAAATAAGCAAATAAACAGATAAGGGCAAGCCCCTGGGGCAGCACAGTATCAGCCCTTGGGGCCAGGCCCAGTGGACCTCCCAGCCCCAGAGCACGATGCGGCCGGGTCTCCCCGGGGGGACCAGGCAGCAGTGGTGCCACTGCATATGTGACCAGGATCAGAGCTGACGGCTCTACACAGACCAAGAGCAGATCGGAAAGGCATTCCGCACTCCCCCACCCTACGACGGCACATGGGCTCTCAGGAGCTACTATCGGCACTCCTTGGGAGAAATTACAGGACCCCTGTTGCTATCACAGGATTTTGTTAAGAGGTTTGTAGAGAGGTTTTAAAGATGTGAGACCTTTAGCTATGAAAATGTGACATGGCTCGTTCCTGGTCAGTTAATAAGGACTGACCACAAACCAAACCGGGTTAAGCCATGATAGGCACTTCCCCAGCACAGGATGGGCAGTGAACAAAGCCCATTGATGCGCCAGGTGTTTAGAACTTAGAGCCCATTTTCTCTCTTTATAAAAGAGAAATAAGGGCATTACCTTATTTTAAGCCAATGCCTGGGAAAGCTTGGCTTCCCTCTCCTCCTCCTCTCTAATGATGAGAGCTATGTAAATGATGATCATCTCCCTTTCTGCACTGGCTACCTGGCTAAAGAGCTTCTTTTGCAACTGTGCTTGTCCTTCCATCTTTTTTTTTTTTTAAATGAAATCGAAGCTTTCATCTTCTATATATTTATCTCCTGGCCCTGAATCTTTCTCTCTCTTTTTTTTTTTTAACTTTGTGTTATTTTAGTGAACACCTCAAATTCTCTGAGGAATAAAGGAAGAGATTAATTAAGATGATAATAAATAACAATAATAATAGCATATTAATATCGTTTGAATGCTTAGCATGTGCCAGGAGCTGTTTTAAGCTCCTCCTGTGGATAAACTCATTTGGTTGTTACAACAGCCCTGGAGATAGCGTGTTGGGTAGGACCAGGGTTTGAACCCATGCAGTTTTTATCCACAGGCCAAACCCTAACCCATTCCACTATACAAGGAAACATAAGGAGACCAACGAATTACCTGATTATCTTCATAAAATGGTTTAGCTCTCAGGCTAAATGCTGAGGTTAGCTCCAAATGAGCTGCCGTATTTTTCTTCAAGATCTCTAGTGAAAAATACACTACTACAAACACACTTTCCGTTGCATGAGACACCCCACTTCTCTAGTCTAATTCCAGACTGATGTGACCAAAAACTGCCATTTCTTGAGTTCTTGCCTTGAGTCAGACACTGTGAAGAGCACATTAATTAATTCATCCAAATCCTCTGATTGCTAGTTATCGTCTTTCCAAATATTGCACCCAGCACTTGACCAGGTATGGACACATGGACAAGTTACCTATTTCTCTGTGTTGGATTTTCCCACCTTTAAGATGGGAAAACTACAGTACCTCGTTCCTTATCTCATAGAGGAGTTGCATGCATTAGGGGCTAGCACTCAAAAAGCACTTAGAATAGTGGCTAGCACCTAGTAATTGCTCAATTAATGTCAGCTATCACTGCTGTTGATGCCACTACTATTATCTGGCAATGACAACTATATAAGGCAACCTGTTTATCTATCGAAGGAATAGCAGTAAGTTTTACTATACAAGAGACTGAAATGTAGCATCTCCATTCCAAAGGGTCTAAGTCTCAAGTCACTCTCTAAATAAATGAATAAGCCCTGTATTCAAGTGGGCAAGTCAGGGCCACAGAACCAGACTGACTAGGTGAGTGGGGTGTGTTACACACACTGCCAAAAGCTTGTAAACAGCTCTGCAGAGGAGAACACGTCCTGCTTGTTTTTCATTCTCTTCCGCCGCCCCGTCCCCACCGCCCCGAAACCTAGCAATAAGCCAAGGTCTGCTTTCACCATCAAGAAGTGGAGATCTTAATACAAAAAGGCATTAGTGGAAGGAAGGAAATTAAAAAAAAAAAAAAGACCTTACATTTTTCATCCCTTTATGTGAAATCTATTTTTTTCCCAACAATAACAACAACAACTACCTCCCTGTGAAAGATCAGAATCTAAACCATTGTGGTGGGGCTGCTAAAACAACTCCGTAAACCCAGGAAGATTTACCAAGAACACCCTAATGTGCTTGGTGCTTAAAAAATGTACAAAGACAAAAGAATTTCAAAATTGAGAGATGAGAAAAAATTAACTACATTACTAAAGCTTATATATTTTCTTACACTTCATCTCTCTTATATTCTACAAAATCCTGTAAGATTCATGTTATCCTCATTTTACAAATCAAGAAACTGGGGCTCAGGCATGACAAATAAATGATCAAGTTCATACAACAAGTTAGGGGTACAGCTAGGATGAGGTTCACACTTGGGAACTTCAAACTCATCACTGTTCCACCCGCTGCCTGCCTCCCACTGAACTCTTGGGACTCAGGCTGGGATCGGACTACCCTTGGGCTCTCTGGGAAACTGGCTTCCTCTGCTATAGCCACTGAAAGAAGGTCAAGTCACTTTCAGGAATCCAGGGACTCCAGTCCCTGCAGATGGTGGTCAAGGCTCTGCGAGGGTTGTGAACAAAAAGGCAGTGAAATTTCTAAGGGGCCCCGTCCCCAGAGAAGGGGTAATATGGAATCAACTCGGATCAAGCCCTCAGCACCCCAAGATTCGAAGGGAACTACTATGAGGTTTGAACGGACAGAAAAAAACTAAAGGCCCGAGACCTCTCAGGGTCAAAGAGCTTCATGATCCACTTGGTGGCCCTAGGCCATCTGTGAGGCATCTCATTTTGGGATAGGGGCACCGTCCCAAAATCTGGAATGAAAATCTTCTGTTAGAAGACAGGCTGAGTTTATCACGTAAAGAGGGGAAAAGAAGAAAAACAAAGATAAGAACACATGGCCTAGTTTGTTCAACACTTCCTGGCATATATAAATTCACTTCCTCTCCATAATTGCCCTATGAGGTCCACCAGGAACAAACAGAGCAAGATACACAGATGAGCCCTATACCCAGGCCACCTGTATAGAGCCCTGCCTGAGTTCTTTTATTAACAGCGAGTTAATTCAGTGCAAAACAAAACAAAACAAAAAAAAAAAACAAGAAAAGAAAGAAAGAAAAAGAACAAGCTTGGTGATTGGTTCATTTTCACAGTGACAGTCTACATCTTCCAAAAACGCTAAGTGCAGAATAAAAAAGGTATGTTAGGACAATGTGTAGAGCCCTGCATACCTCAGTTGATTTGTTTGGAATTTCACATTGTCAAGCACCATGGGATCATAACAAGGGGCTAACAGAATGGCATCCATATGGCATCCACCTTCCCTGTCTTTGCCTTAAAACTGCAAACATGATTAAAATCCCATCTCCCCTCACTGGCTATCACCATACCCTCAGACCACCTTAAGAAATGGCCTCATGCCCTGACTGGTTGGTCTACCTGTAGCTCAGTGGGTTGGGCATCATCCTGCAAATGGAAAGGTGGCCAGTTCGATGATTCTCAGTCAGGGTACATGTCTGGGTTGCAGGCCAGGTCCCACACTGGGGGAGCACGAGGGGCAACCAATCGATGTTTTTCTCCCTCCCTTCCCTACTTTCTATAAATAAATAAATAACTTCCTAATTCTGGAAGTTTAAGAAAATCCTCAAAATGGGTCAGAACACTCTCCACACCAACAAGATCACTTCCCTCCTCAGGTCTCACTGGACAACCGAAACAACCCCCTCCCCACTTCCACACTGCTTCTAAAGCTTCCAATACTGAAATTAGTGCAGACACTGTGGGCTGAGAAAATATTCTGGGGAAATGACTAATCTGGAAGGAAGTACGTATACTTTAGTTAAGAAAAAAATCTAAAGTTTCCCCATCATGTTAAATCATTCTTTGCCAATAAAATGGACTACATTAAAAAGGAGAGTTTTAGCCCTGGCCAGGTGGCTCAGTTGATTGGAGTGTTGTTCCATACACCAAAAGGTTGCGAGTTCAATTCCTGGTCAGGGTGCATATAGGAGGCAATCGATTGATATTTTTCTCTCACATCAATATTCCTCTCTCTTTCTCTCTTTTTCTCTCTCTCCAAAATCAGTGAACAAATCTTGGGGTGAGGATAAAAAAAAGTTTTATAGTTTATCCCTGTATCTTCAACAACCCCTTCAGTTTCATTTTCCCAAATGTTGGGTATTTTATATGACTCACTGTACAGACCACACAAATTAGAAGCTGTGGCAAGGAAGGCTTGGTGTCCCTTATGCCTACTCTTCTGCAGAGCCGTGACAGCTCCACAAATGACGTCACCCAGTTAAAGGGAAAAAAAGAGGTACGAAAAGAAAAGAAAGGAAAAGAAAAGAAAGCATGGGGTGCACTGGAGTATTGGGAAGAAAGATTTGTTCTGCAAAACAGAAGAATGAGGATTTCGGAATGCTTGGTGTCTTTGAACTTAGAATAAAGCATGGAAAAAGTAGCTTGGCTGGAGAAAGTTCCATCATGATAATCTGATTAGTGGAACATGAAACTCTGAGCACATCTGCAGTAAAACTTGGGGGTGGGGGGGGGGGCGGGATTAACGATACTGAAGGGACATTCCCCAGAACCATACCATGAAGATAGAAAGACCTGAGCTGAAAACAGGCTTCTGATATCTCTGGTTACTGCTTCAGGTGCAACGCTGTGGTCTAGAGGGGCTTTTGATCCACTTTTGTTTTTTCCCTTTGATCGCTGAAGTTACTGACTGACCACAAGTAATGAGGTCAATTTGTGCTGATCTATAAAAACCAGCTTTCTAACTTCAGAGCTGTGACACACACTATATTAGCCCTCCCCCCGGAGAGCATGTAGTTATCAGAACTGAGGTGACCAGGCCTGAGTGACAGGTCACACCACCCTCCAGATGCTGAAGGACATAGTGGGGACAGTGGCTTCACTTTCTTCCTTCAAGTCCTTCGTGAATGTTGAAAGTAAACTTTCACTCTTATTTCTCTAAAAGGGGGCTCACATACCCATCTCTTTACCTGCATACCTGCCTTTCCATTCACAAGTCCCCCTTCCTGCCTCTCCTCAATGGCTTTCATTCAGATTTTGTAACCTCTTTGTTTTCCTATGAAGGTCTCTCTTCCCTTAGCACTCCAGCTCCGAAGACATCAGACTGGAGCTCTGCTATGCCACCACCCTTATGACACCTGCCGCAAGTGCTAAACCTTTAAACCTTCCCTCTCACGAAAGAATTCCAAGCTACTTCTCTCCTAAGTGCCTGGACTGCCTTCCTCAGCAGCCCGTTGGTACACACTAAGTCTCCCCAGGACTTACAAGTCACCGCAGAGCTGTTCCCTATACTGCCACTCTCCTCTTCAAACCCTTCCAGCTCTGGCTTCCTGACCACAATCCCACAAACAGTGAATTCAAACAAACTCTTTGCTGGTCTTTGATGTGCTCCATGGGGATCCTCAAATCCAGGCCACTCTTGGATCCACAGGGGAATGCATGAAAAAACACTAAAACCACTCCATGAAAATGCAAACCGTGTACTCCTAACTTAAAACTCCATCAGTGGTTGCGCATTTCACTATCCCCAGGATAAAGACCCCAATCCTTAGCACAGCTCTCAATCCTGCATAGCCTGACCCTGCCCAACCCTCCAGCCCTGGTCAGCAGCTCACTGGGCTCCAGCAACACTGGTTAGGCCTCAGTGTCTAGGGCACAGCAAGCGCCTTCAACCCCCAAAGCCTTCATGTCCACTAGGCTCTTAGCCTACGTCCCATCCACCCATCAGTCTTCACCTTAAATGGTTGGATAATGTTCCATCATGATAACCTTTATAATACCCCCACATAAACACCAAATACCTGGTAACACAGCACCTTAGTTCCCCTTCCCCTGCACTGCCCTTATCACACCTGTAATTAATTAACCACCTGTTCAATTATCTGAGTAATGTCTATCTTCACTGGACATTCCACAAGGACAGAGACCACAGCTGTTTTTCTAAACCCTGTACCCCTAGCACTTAGGGCAGGATGGCTCACAGCTGGAATTCAATGAATCTTCACTGACTGAATCGGTGAATGACTTGCCAGTAACAACTTCATCTGCCTGGGTCCTCTTACTGGCAATACTGGCTGAAGCTTCGCTTCGGATTCCCCCAACTTTCCCTGTTGCGTTCCTTCTTTAGATATCTGCCTCCACGGCCATTACTCCCATTCCGTTTTTAAAGGGAATTTCAAATTATCCATGTAACCCTATGAAAAACCATAAGAATATAGCCAATCAGTCAGAGAGGCACTCTCCCCCTATTATCTTGTCCTCATGCTTACTGAAGTGACTGAACTCAAGAGCTGCAAAAGATGCAAGGAGAAAGAAATGGGATTCTGTCTCTGGAAACCATTCCTCTAAGCTTCTCTGATTTTAATTGCTTTCCGTGCAAATTGAGATAGAGTCCCAATTGACCGAAACTTTCCTTTATTGGCAGCCAGAGGGGAATGATACAGGCCGCACAGCAGTGACCATGCTCTCAATATTATGGGAAGACCCGGGGCGAAGGACATGCCTGCACAGGATGGACGAAGTTGTGCACTTGTAAATTAGATGAATGCCAGGAAATAGTTAAAACTTCCCTTTCTTACTAAACACTTCAAAGATATGTGCTTGCTTATTATCAACCATTTACCCCACCCCACCCCCGCTTTAAAAAAATAATATAAACAAATCTTTTCTCTCTAACAAAGGTCCTAATAAAGAAATCACTGTGATATGTGATAAGAGTAAGTTTAAGTTTAACCACTTAAACATTCTGTGATTAACTTGACAGAAACATCTCAAAACCCAGAGGTGCAGACTCGTAGAATACCATCAGACTGGCCTGAGTTTGAAATCTTGAGTCTCTTCATCTCTCTGAGCTGCACTTTCATCACACAATAATAGTGAATAATATTAGCAAATAATATTAGTAAATAGTCAATAAATATCCACTGAGCACTTACTATGTACCAGTCACTAGGCTAAGTACTTTACACTAATTAGGCAATTCAAACCTCCCAAGAACCTTATGGGTTGGGTGCTATATTATTCCCATTTCACAAAAGCAAACCAAGATCTAGAGCATGTGGCTTGCCTATCAAGCTACACAGAGGAAAACTCTAAAAATCCAGGCTTAAAAATAAAAAATTTAAAGAAAATGAAATTAAATATAAATTTACTAAGCAAAAACATCAGTGGCCACACACTCAACCCAAGTCAGAGTTCACAGCATTATTCCCGGCAACTTACTAAACAAAAAGCAAACAGAATAGAAACAACGGCCACCAGGGGGTAAAGATCAGAAACCAGAGTTGCTGCAATATAGTATCAAAATATTAAGTTTGCAACAATATTATGAGACATGCAAAGAAACAGGAAAGTGTGACCCATACTCAGGAATTAAAGCAGTAAATAAAAACTATTTTTGAATGTACCCAGATGTTGAATTTAGCAGACAAAAACACCAAAGCAGAAATTATAACTATATCCAAAGAGCTAAAAGAAAACATGTTTAAAGAATTAAAAGAAAATATGATAACAATGAATTGATAAAGATTTTCAATAGGGGTATACAAAATTTTTTAAAAGGACCAAATGAAAATTCTGGAGTTAAAGACTTTGATAACTGAAATAAAAAGCTCACTAGAGGGGTTCAACAGAAGATTCAAGATGGCAAAAGGAATAATCAGCCCTGCCTGGTTTGGCTCAGTGGACTGAGCACCAGCCTGTGAACCAAAGGGTCACCGGTTTGATTCCCAGTCAGGCCACATGCCTGGGTTGCAGGCCAGGTCCCCAGTAGCGGGGGCGAGGGAGAGGCAACCATACATTGATGTTTCCCTCCCTCTCTTCCCCCTCCCTTCCTCCTCCCTTCCTCTCCAAAAATAAATAAACAAAATCTTTAAAAAAATGTAAAGAAATAATCAGGTGAACTTGTATATAGAGAAATAAAAATTATGCAATCTTAACAATAACAGAAAAAAACTGCAGAAAAATTAATAGACTAGAGACATGTGGGACAACATCAAACATATCTCATACATAAAATGAAGCTGCCAGAAAGAGAGGACAAAGGGAGATAGAAGAAAAAGTATTTGTAGAAACAATGACTGAAAATTTCCTAAACTAGATGAAAAACACTGATCTATACATGCAAGAAGCTCAACAAATCCCGGGTAGGAAAATGCAAAGAGAGTTACACCCAGACAATGCACAATCAAATTCTTGAAAGACAAAGAGAATGAGAAAATCTTAAAGGCGGGGAGAAAAACAACTCATCGTATACAAGGGAACATCAATATGGTTAATGGCTGACTCCTCATCAGAAAAAAACAATGGAGCCCTGGCTGGTGTGGCTCAGTGGACTGAGCGCTGGCCTATGAACCAAGGGGTTGCCGGTTAGATTCCCAGTCAGAGCACATGCATGAATTGTGGGTCAGATCCTCAGTGTGGGGCACGTGAGAGGCAACCACACACTGATGTTTCTCTCCCTCTATTTCTCCCTCCCTTCTCCTCTTTCTTAAATAAATCAATAAATAAAACAAAAAACCAATGGAGACCAGAAGGCAATGGGATGACATGTTTGAAGGAATGAAAGAAAACTATCAACCAAGAATTCTATAGCTAACAAAACAATTCTTCCGTGAAAACAAAACAGACATTTCCAGATAAACAAAGACACAGAGAACTCACTGTTCACAGACTTGTCATATAAGAAATACTAAAAGGGGTCCTTCAGGCTGAAAGGAAATAATGTCAAATGGTAATCTGAATCTACAGGAAGAAATGAAGAGTACTATAAATGTTATATACATGTGTTAACATAAAAGACTAAATATATTTTTCTAATTTCTTCTCTTAACTTTCTTAAAAGACAAACTTGTATAAAGCAAAGCTTGTAACACTATTAGTAGGATTAGTATATACATGTATATACTAATAAGTATAATAAGTATATACTAGTAAATATGAATATATTATTAGCACAAAGGACGAGAGAGTGGAGCACACTAGAGCAAAGTTTCTGTTTTACAGGAATTAAGTTTCTATTAATCTGAAGTAGATGGAGATAAGTTAAGATGTACATTGTAAGCCCTAGAGTAACCTCTAAGAAAATAAATTAAAAAATACAGTGAAACAAAAAATCAACAGAAAAATTAAAATAATACACAAAATATATTTCTTTAACATTAAGATGGCAATCAAGGAAGAACATAGGTATAAAAAGGACAGAAGACACATAGAAAACAAACAGGAAAATGACAAATGTAAACCCATCCATGTATTAAATATGAATGATCTAAACATCCAAACAAAGGCAAGGATGTTCAGATTGCTGGCAAAGAATCAAACTGTATGCTGCCTAAAACGGCGCACCTGAGAGTCAAAGACATAAGTATGCTAAAAGTCAAAGAATGGAAAAGCTACACCATGTAAACAATAACCATAAGAAACCTGGAGTGCCTTTATTAATAAGAGACAAAAGAGGCTTTTAACGTAAGAATTATTGGAGAGAAAGGCGGACTTTCCAAAATAACAAAAAGGCAATACATCAGGGAGATGTAACAATTGTACATGCACATGCACCTAAACACAGCTCCCGAGCCTACATGAAGCAACAACTAAAAGAATTAAAAGGAGAAATAGAGAATTCAAAAATTATGGCTGGAGATTTAAATATTCCATTCTCAATAACTGATAGAACAACTACAAAGAATTATTAGCAAGAATACAGAAGAGTTGAAAAATACAATCAATCAACTTGATCTAAATGATATATACAGAACACTCCATCCAAAGACTGCAGAATATACTACAATGTACAGATTCAGTACACTGATGTACACCCGGCAGATCCCTTGGGATAGATTATATGCTAGTCCACAAAACAAGTCTCAATAAATTTAAAAGGTCTGAAATTACATCAGGTAAGTTCTCTTTTTAAAAGTAAAAATCAACAACAGAAAGAAACCTGGGAAACCTCCAAAAATCCAGAAATTAAACTACATACTTCTAAATAACCCAATGGCCAAAAAAGAAATGACAGGAAAATTAGAAAATATTTTGAACTCAATGAAAAGGAAAACATAGCATATCAAAACATATAAGATATAGTTAACACAAAGCTTAGAGGGAAATTTACAGCTTTGTATGCCTGTATCAGGAAAGAAGGTCTCAAACAAACAACCTAGCCTTCACCTTAAAAAACTAGGAAGAGAAAAGCAAGCTAAAATAAAAGCAAATCTAAAATTAATTCATGGAGTATATCTATTTATAGAATAAAGGACAAAAACCACAGATCATCTCAACAGACAAGATAAAAACTCTCAGGAAACTAGGAAAATTAGGAAACTTAACCTGATAAAATGCATTTTTCGGGTTTTTTAAAACCTACAGCCAACCGTCATATGAAAATGGTGACAGACTGAATGTTTTCTTCCTAAGACGGGAAACAGGACAAATAAACACTTCTGCCACTAATCAGCAATGTACTATAGGTTCTAGCCAGTGCAACAAGGCAAATCATCATTACCATTGTCACTACCTAATTGATTAAAGGTATCCAGATTGAAAAGCAAGAAGTATAACTGTCTTTTTCCACAGGTGACATGATGTGAAAAATCCCAAGGAATTCACACAGAAAACTGATATAACTAATCACCTCCCAGACATCCCACTGCTAAATACCACCACACAGGGAATTAGGGTTTGAACATATGGATTTGAGGGAGGGGGGACACAAACATTTAGTCCATTACACCTAAGGTTCCCCCCAAGAAAAATGGAAACATAGGTTCACACAAAAAAATACACATGAATATCCATGATAGCATTATTCATAACAATGCCAAACTGGAAACAATCCAAATGCCCATCAGCTCATGAATACGTGAACAAAATGTGGCATCCATACGGTGGACTACTACTCAACAGTGAAAAGGAATGAACTATGTTGATACAAGCTACGATGTGAATGAACCTCAAAAATGTTATCCTGAGCAAAGAATTCATGTGCTAAAGATTCCACGTTGTATGGCTCTATTCACATAAAATTTTAGGAAAAGGTAAATTTATAGAGAAAAAAGCAGACCAGTGACTGCCTACAGCTAAGGGTAGGAGCAGAAACTAACTGCAAACAAGCACAAGGGAAATTTTGGGGGTGATAGAAAGGTTCTAGAACTGGATTGTGGTGATAGTTTCATAACTCTATAAATTTACCAAAATCATGAAATTGTGCATTTACAGTGGGTGAATTTTTACGGATGTAAATTGTATCTCAACAAAGGTGTTTGGGGGTGGAAGGGAAAGAAGTTTCATGTAAAAATTATTTTTAAACCATAAAATACGGCAGCTGCTATTACACTGGCTTTTGATGCTATTAAATGCTATGGTGTCAGGCCATTCCCAATGAGAACTCATCAATAATAAACTTTTCTGCTGTTCTCATAAATGCTCTATTAAATGACTTTATATAAATCACTTAGAACAGTGTGTGGCTCTTGGTAAGCATTATGTAAATATTAACTATTATCATTGTCATTATTATTACTACCATCCTAAATGTCACTATTATTATTAATGTGACAGGCATGCCTTGAAGAGCTCTGGGACCTCCAGGGTAGCCATTACAAACTCCTTCCCCAGAGGCTCCCAACAGCCAGAATTGTTCCAATAAGGAGTCCCACTGAGAAGTGGCCCCATTTCTTCCATTGGATAGAGCCTCTTTCAGTTTAAAAAAAAGAGCCATCTTTTTCTTATTTGTTCCCTTGTTCTTAGAACTATCCAGATGCCTGGGGAAAAGACCAGTATCTAGCGGGTTGTAAATAAAAGAGACTCATGAATGACAAACCCTTTGTATCCTGGTCCCTAGCCTCTTGAGGTGTGCCCCTTCTGCCCAGCCTACCAACTCTGTTCACACAGCTCTCTGGAACAGCTCTGAGGGGCAGGGCAGTGCTGCGCTATACTGGGAGCCCTGCTTTCCCTGGATCAGATGTAGCCTCTCCTAGCAAGCTCAACCGCTCCGGCAGGCAGGGTTCAGCAACCCCAGCCATAGCTTCCGGGGTCTAGACTCGGTCTTGGTGCCACTGTCAAGGTATCCAGGGTGCTTCAGGGGACCTTGGCCTCCTCTTGGCCTCCAAGTTAAAGTCCCCTTCCTCCTCACTTGGCTGACTCAGTGTGTGTTTGGGATTCTGACTCAGTTTCCTTGCCTGGCACTGCTGTTCCTTCCAGCCCAATGCCACCTGCAACTTCCCGTCTGCATGTAGCTGAAACCCATGTGGCTACTGTATCGAATTGCACAGCTCTAGGTATGAATACTAACTAGCCTAGCAACCCCTCAGGGGCTGCTGGCAGCAGGGTTAGGTGCTCTCTAACCTCATGCCACTCACTCCGCCCTGTTCCCCCACAGCACACAAGGGCCCTGGCTTCCTTTCCATCCTGCCAGCCCCACCACTGGACAATCAACTTGACATATAAATAAATACTCCCCATGGGGCAGCAGGTGTGCTCACAGAGGTCTAAAGACCTCTCGCTCATTCTTCCAGCAACACATTCCAGGGAGGAAAGAAAACCCCAGAGTGAGAGGCTGCAGAGATGAGCCAGGCCTGGGATGCAAACCTGAGAGGTAGAGGAGGCCTCTGCTTTCTCTTTTTAAATCTGAATAAATAACTTGCTAGGAATTTTTTTATAATTCCACCACTATCTTAAGAGTTGGGGCCCAAAACAAAATATAAGAGCCACATCAGACAGAAAAAGAGGGATTATTATAAAATGGTTTGCGAGAACTAAAATACCCAAAAAAGAGGAATATTAGATGGGATGAGACTACGTAAACCATAATTTTAAGTCATTAATTGTCACCTGATGAATATTTTAAGAAAGTAGCATGTTTGAATATAGGCAGAGGAGCCAGCAGATGGAAATCCTTTGCTTTGGGACCAGTATGTCCTTTTAAAAGCCAGTATCAGTCAATTGCTCACAGCATAACCACCTTGGATTGAAAAAAAATCAATATGCATCAAGGCAATTACTTTCTGTACTTCCTGCTTCTGAACTGGCAATGAGTTTTCATGGCTCAATTAGCTTTAATTTAAAGAAATAGCAGCCAGTCTGTATATTTACCTGGGATATTTATTTACAACGAAATGCAATGTTCTTTCAAATTGTTTCAGAGAATCTGCAAAGGACAGCCTGGGAGTCCAATATTAGTGGCATAATATTAAAATGTTTTAATCCTTTGATCCAGTAATCTTACTGTGATAATTATCCTTGGGAAATAATATTCAGAAAGAAAAATTATGTGCCTGAAGATGTTCTCAAGCATCATAATCTAAAATAGCAAAAACTGAAACAATCTAAAAATATCCTATAAAAAAAGGAAATGATTATATATCCACTCCACTCAGGCGCACATTTGTCACTGCTCCAGTGATTTGCCCGTCAAGTTCACAGATGACCTCCCCGGTGCTAAATCCAGCCCTCGTCTTACTGACCTATCATCGGCATTTGACACAGGTGATCACTCTCCCTCCTGAGCAATGCTCCGCTCTTTCGGCCTCACATACTTCCCTAACCCACAGCAGGTGCTTACAGAAAAGTAAACCCAGAGGCTTACCCTCAAGGCCCTGCAGGCACAAGACTGAAGGGGAGCTCACACTGGCCCCACCCACCATTAGCTCTTTGCAAGTAGGAGAAAGGAACCAACCTGCTCCTGTGCTAATCACAGGCTTCATACTTCGCCATCCCTTATCCATAACATCAGACTTCTTATAATCCAATAACTGGCCGATAATCCAGGGGGCTTAGAGACATACACTCTATGTCAGGTTCATCCAATTCTGTCTGGCTTAGATTATAACAACGTAGTTGCGTTCTGTGACTGCGGAGCAACCGCTGAGGAAAAGATCCCAGAAGTATACTTGGGAAGGGAGGGATACAAACTAAGGAGGCAATAACTGGCACAGGTGATTCATAAAAAAGATGAGTAACTCTGAGTAGAAAGTAAGCTCCAAGAGAGGAGTCATGCAATGTAAAATTCTCTTCCTACTCCCCCGGAGTTTTAGGAAAGAGACAATTAGGAGCAACCTACCCAAGTGTTTCATCCTGGAAAGGCCAAGTGCCTGAAGCAGTAGTTCCAGGCCACATTGACTCCGCAGTAAGAAAAGGTTATCAAGTACAGAGCCAATCAAGGGCTTGAATATCAGGGGAGCTGGGCTGCAGGGACATCCCAGCCAAAGCCACACGAACAAGAGCAGTAACGTAAGCACTTATATAGCCCTTATGTGCCAGGTATCATCTGAGCACGTTACGTATACCAACTCCGTCTTTACAAGCATATATTATTATTTTTAGTTACTAAGTGGCAGAGCCACATTCAAGGATGGCAGTGTTTTTCCAGTGCTCTAAACCACTATGCAATACATAATAAAAGTCTTTAAACATGAACACCCCAGTCATCTGAGAAAAGGTCCATGGTTTTTGCAAGGTCACGGCATCTACAGACCTTGGTAGCCAATTCAAAAAGTGTCTCTTCCATCATAGGGAGCAAAATACCCCTCCCCTCCCCACTGAGAACATTGATCACTACAGAAAATGCAGAAAAAGCTGCAGAGTCCTCGGATGGGAGTGCAAAAACCAATTCTCAAGTTAATGAGTAAATATTGATAGACATTTTGCCAAGTACACTGGAAAAAACAAATCTCTATAAAAAAATCAACTGATAGTGGCTTGCTGCTAGAATATAAATTTTGATCAACAACATTACCAGGGACTGAAATTAATCTGCAAAATAAATGAAGAGCTGGCATATGTGGAGGCTACTACCGGGCTTGGGAATCAGTGTGGGACAAGGACAAGCAGCCCACAGAAGTGACCCCATCAGCAGGACCAGAAAAAAATCCAGACTAACAAAATGCAAGCTGTTCCTTTAGCCACTGGCTCAGGGCTCCCGTCACTACCTTGGGAAAGAGAAACCAGGGTTTTATCCAAAGCCCCTCAAAATAACCTTTGTGACTCTGTATGCCTATGGACAGAACTAATCATTTCTAAAATATCTTTTTTGCCACCTTTATAATGCTCAAGCTAAAGGGCTTCTCTAGGGGTGACCATGTACCTGTCTCCCCTAAGGGTTCCAGGTGCCCCCTTGAAGATGGCCACCCCAACAAACCACAGTTGCAGGGGTCCCCAGCTCTACGATAAACTCATGTTGGACCTCAGATAAGTCTCTGCCCTTTCCTGGGTCACATGTGTTCCCGGAAAGTGAGAGGACTGTACTTATAAGTCATGATGGCATTTCCCAAACTGTGTTTAAGGAACACTGGACTGTAAGCCATTTGGATAACATAGAAAGAAGTATCCCATGGGGGGTTAAATACGAGAACTGCTAGTTAATCAAGTTCAATGGATTTCATTTCCTTCTTGCTATTCTCCAAGTCTCCAGTACGATGGAGCACACTGTGAATCGCCCCAAACGGGATCAAACACTGTTTCCACACTTTTCCATCGCTGCATTTCACATTTCCTGTAAGGGTCGTGCAGTTTATGGAATGCTGCTCCAGAAGATTTCTTTGCAGCCCAATGCTCTGGAAGGCCATGTATCGGCCTGGGTAGGAGTCCAGAGCTGGAGGTATTCTGCCTGGGCTTGAACTCCAGCGCCAACTCAGGAAGCCGGAGAACCTCGGCAGGTTAGTTAACCTGCTTCCTTATCTGTAAAATGGGATTAATGACTGTGCCCACTCCCCAGGGTGGATCGCATGAGATAATTCATCAAAGTGCACAGCATGGTTCACTGGTAGCAGCAGTAAAACAATGGAGTTCCATAATGCCTCTGGAATCAAGCCTGGAAAATGCTTTTCCCAGTGCTTACCAAGAGACCTGTCCAGGATGTAGAACTTGCCTTTTACTTTTACAACTTGGCTCCCCCCAGGCAGGAGCTTTGGTGACCAGTGCTCACCAATCTACAATCAGTTGACACATGTGATCCCCCTCCTGGACTCTGTACAGCAGGGACCTGGGGCTACACCGTGACATGTAGTAAATTTGGAAACACCTGTCTACACTGGGCTGGGAAGAGGAGGTCAAACGGCCTTGCTCTATTCTGACTTAACAAGTCACTCATTTAAGGATAACAGTCACTTGGTGAAAAGCGCCCTGGACCACAGCAAGGAAACCTGGCTCCAGTCCATGGTCCCCCGACGCGAGCCCCGCAATCCAATGTGCCCTTGTGCTCTACCCCTAGTCACCACACTGGGCCTCAATTTCCACATCAGTAAAACTCAGGAGTAAAGAAAACAAAGGTTCTCATTTGGAGATGTACATTTGGACTTATCCAGGGCACTTTTTTGAAATAATCCTGTTCAGATCCAACCTAGACCTACTAGGTCAAAAATCTCTATTTTCATTGTATATGAAATTCACCATAATTAAAAAAGAAAGAAAATCTGAATGCTGGAACACAGGCAAAGTATTTTGGGTTTTGTTTGTTTGTTTGTTTTTAGATTTTATTTATTTATTTTTAGAGAGAGGGGAAGGGAGGGAGCTGGAGAGGGAGAGAAACACTGTTGCATGAGAGAAACATAGATCGGTTGCCTCTCACACGCCCCCAACTGGGGACGTGGCCCACAACCCAGGCATGTGCCCTGAGTGGAAATCACATTGGCGACCTTTTGGTTCACAGGTCAGTGCTCAATCCACTCAGAGTCACACCAGCCGGGGGGGCAGGCGAAGTATCTTGAAACAAAAGTCTTCCTAGGTGATTCTGTCCTACCCTAAGAGCCACTGGCCTGGACGATCATAAGCACCCCTGCCAGCATCTTACAAAAGGTCACAGGAATTCTGGGTTCTTCTACAAAATGGGTATTGAACCTACTGCCTTTTGAATCACTGGCTGGGGAAGGTCAGGATTTGGGGGAAGGACCCTCAGTCCCTGAAGAGGAATGTGCTCTGAATATCCTTGGAGCTGCAGTACATACTTTTATAAACCCTTCTGCTTCTGGGACATCCTTAGAGCTACCTATCTCTGCAAGTCCTTCTCAACCCTGTGTGGGTAAGCCATCCTAACACACTCTAAAATCACATGCCAACATCCCAGACAAGAAAAAGCTCATCACCACCAAATGAGTCCATCACCACCAAACCAGTATTACAAGAAATGTTAAAGGGGACTTCTTTAAGAAGAAAAAAATAAAAAATATGAAAAAGAAAATAATGTAAAAAAAAGTCTCACTAACAAAGGCAGACACATAATAAAAGAAGTGGATCAACCAACATTAAAGCTAGTATAAAGGTTAAAAGGCAAAAGAAGCAAGATCATGTGTAATTACAACAGTAAGATAAGGGATACACACAAACATGCACACATAAAAGGAGTAAAAACTAATGACAAAAGCATAAATGTGGAGGGGGTGAGTAAAACTGGTCATGATTTTAGAATGTGTTCAAACCATCAACAGCTCCGTTACCCCATGAAGCACAGTAACCGTAAACCAAAAATGTACAAGAGATATACAAGAAACAAAGAGAAAGGAATCAAACAGAACTCTCCAGAAGACCGTCAACATGCAAGAGAGCAAGAGCATAGAAAGGAACTGAAAAGAACTACAAAGACAGTCAGGAAACACTAAAATAGCAATGACTACATACCTATCAATAATTACCTTAAATGTGAATGGATTAAACGCTCCAATCCAAAGAGGAATGGATAAAGAAGATGTGGTACACATATACAGTAGAATATTACTTGGTCATTAAAAAAATAAAATGAAATCTTACCATTTGCAACAATATGGATGGACCTAGAGGGTATTATGTTAAGTGAAGTAGGTCAGACAGGGGAAGACAAGTATCCTATGATTTCACTTATATGTGGAATCTAAGAAACAAAACAAATGAACAATTAAAACAGAACTCAGAGATAAACAGAACAAGCTGACAGTTGCCAGATGGGAGTGGGTTGGGAGGCGGAGTGAAAAAGATGACGGGTTATGAAGTACAAATTGGCAGTTCCAAAATAATCAAAGGGATGTAGAGTACAGTTTAGGGAACATGGTCAATAATATTGTAATAATTACATATGGTGTCGGGTTGGTGCAAGACTTATCGGGGGATCATTTTGTGAGTTCATAACTGTCTAACACTTTGCTATACACCTAAAACTAATATAATATTGAATATCAATCATAATTGAAAAATTAAAAATTTTAAGGTTTAAAATTCAGTGCAGAACTTCAAATAACACTTTAATATAGAAATAAAAGCAAAAATTAAAATAAAGTAACATAAAATTAGGTGCAAACAAAAGTAAGCACCAACTCTCCCAGGTTCTTTTCCCTAATTTTAAAATCACTTTATCCCAAGTCCTGTCTTGATACTATTCTTGTTGCCAATCCCATTTCTGCCCTGCTGAACTCAGAACTTGTATTGGCGCCTAAGGCTTCCTTCTGACAAAGACCCTGGTGTGGATTCACTCCACTGACTTGTCACACCTATCCTGGCTGGCCCTTCAGACCCAGGTCCCAGCTTGGCTGTTACACACATCCCAGGGACCATCCTCGCCCCACACAACCTGACTGCCTACAGGATAAAGTCATCATAACCTGAGACCCAGAGGGACCCAAAGCCCAGACATTCTAGTTAATTCCAAGTTTGAGACTTAGCCACCTCTCTGCTCCTCCCCTCCACCAACACAGATAGCTGAGAGCTAACTAAGAGCCAAGAGTACGAAGGATTGGCCAAGACCAGCTTCAGACTTGGAACGAGTCTCTGGAATGTTGAATCCCACTTTGTTCTAGTTGACAGCACAAAAGGCTACAGAAAGACTACCAGTAATATGAAAACATAAGAAATAAACATAAGTACTGAGAACTAATTCTAAAATCCACAAGCAAATGGGATAGGGCAGAGAAAGCAGTGTCACCTTAAAGAGATCAACTAGGTCCCTGGTCAAAAAAAAGGCAATAACTTGATAGAATATATTAATGTCTTAAATAAGGTGTCAATTGAAATACAAAGAAAATCTCAGAAGGAAATGTTAGCAGTACCCATTCAAGCCCTCTTCAGGGGAGAGGAAGCCTTAGGCATGGGTGTTGAGCCTTCTGCCTTCACTGCACACCATTCTGTCCATCTTTCTTCAAATTTCTATAGCTCTCACTCTTCTATATAGAGACTACCATGTCTACCAGCAACCCCAAAAGATGAAAACCCAGGAATCCTAAGGACACTGCCGATTTGGGACCCACAAGCCCATGCTAAAAGGGTATCCTGAGATTATCAGATCTCTAGCTTCCAAATTTCTGCATCCAGAGTTACCCACTTGAGTCACCTCAAAAGGAGAATTGTTTTAGATGAATTCAGGGAGGAAAGTAGACCAGGACTATTCTTAAAGATAATAACAGTTTATTTCTCTGTTAAAACACTACAATTTACAAAATGTTTCACAGAAATCATGGGATAATGTTTTTTATAATCTTGAAGATTTTCCTAGGCGTGAGCAAAATCTAAAAATCACACAAGAAAAGATAGATTTGACAACACAATTTTAAAAATCTTCAGACTTCCAGTCAAGATGGAGGCACAGGTAAACACAGTTCACTTCCTTGTATAACCACAGCAAAAATTACAACTAAACTACAAAACAACTATCACCTAGAACTGTCAGAAAACTGAGCTGTAAGGAAGTCTGACAAGCCAAGGAATTAAAGAAATCACATTCATCCAGGCAGGTAGAAGGTATAGAGATGCAGAAACAAGCAGAGACACAAAGACACATGGTGATGCAGAAACACGGACACATGGAAGGGGCGGTCCCACGCCCATGTGTGATGGATAAAAATCAGGAGGGATACCAGGAAGCGAGGGATCCCAGCCCCAAACCAGACCACCCAGCCCAGTGTTCCACTGCCAGGAAGGTAAGTTCCCATAAATTCTGGCTATAAAAACCAGTGGGGATTGGGGCGGTGAAAGAAACTGCAGGATTCTCAGGCGTCTCCTCTTAAAGGGCCTGCAATGGACTTAGGATTCATGCAAAATCACTCCATCTGGGTTCCAGCACCGGGGCAGCAGCTGGAAGGACACCAGAGGCGTACAGGGAGAAACTGAGGTGTCTAGCATCAGGGTAAGTGCCGGGGGACAGCGTCCTTCTGGACAAAACTCCAGAGGCCAGGGAGCAGCCATTGTCTCTTTTCTGAGCTCTCCTCCAGAGACACAGAGCAGTGACACCATATCGAAGACTCCACCAACCTGGTTCACACAGGTTGCCCTATCCTGGAGATTACCTAAGGCTCCGCCCCATCCAACTTACCAGTGCACTTTTCTACAATAGGCCACACTACTAAGACGGAGTCAAGGCAACTCTACCTAATACATAGAAACAAACTCAGGGAGCCTGCCAAAATGAGGAGACAAAGAAATATGGTACAAATGAAAGAACAGAACAACACTTCAGAAAAAGAACTAAACGAAATGGAGATAAGCAAGCTATTAAATGCAGAGTTCAAAACACTGGTTATTAGGATGCTCAAGGAACTCACTGGGTACTTCAACAGCATAAAAAAGACTCAGGCTGAAATGAAGGTTACACTAAATGAAATAAAGAAAAATTTACAGGGAACCAGCAGTGGAGAGGATGAAGCTGAGAATCAGATCAATGATTTGGAACATAAAGAAGAAAAAAACATTTAATCAGAACAGCAAGAAGAAAAAAGAATCCCAAAAAATGAGGAGAGGTTACAGAGCCTCTGGGACAACTTCAAATGTACCAACATTCGAATCATAGGGGTGCAGGAGAAGAAGAGAAAGAGTAAGAAATTGAAAACTTACTTGAAAAAATAATGAAAGAAAACTTCCCTAATTTGGTGAAGGAAATATATATACAAGTCCAGGAAGCACAGAGAATCCCAAACAAGTTGGACCCAAAGAGGACCACACCAAGACACATTATAATTAAAATGCCAAAAGTTAAAGAGGGAATCTTAAAAGCAGCAAGAGAAAAGCAAGCCGTTACCTACAAAGAGCTTCCCTTAAGGCTGTTAACTGATCTCTCCAAAGAAACTGTGCAGGCTAGAAAGGACTGGCCAAAAGTACTCAAAGTGATGAAAAGCAAGGACCTACAACCTAGATTACTCTATCTAGCAAAGCTATCATTTAGAATTGAAAGGTAGATAAAGTGCTTCCCAGATAAGGTAAAACTAAAGGAGTTCATCATCACCAAACCATTATTATATTAAATGTTAAAGGGACTTATTTAAGAAAAAGAAGATCAAAAGTATGAACATTAAAATGGCAATAAATTCACAACTATCAACAACTGAATCTAAAAACAAACTGGGCAAACAAGAAGAACAGAAACAGAGTCATAGATATGGAGCTCACTTGGAGGGTTATCATTTGGTAGGGGTAAGGGGGGGAATGGGGGAAAAGTTGCAGGGATTAAGAAGTACAAATTGGTAGGTACATAATAGATGGGGACGTTAAGAACAGTATATGAAATGGAGGAGCCAAAGAACTCATATGCACGACCCATGGACAAGAACTAAGGGTGGAATATTGCCGGAGGGAATGGGTGTACCGGGTTAGGGGAGGCAAGGGAGGGCAAATTGTAATAACTGTAACAGCATAATCAATAAAATATATTAAAAAATAAAAATAAATATAATCTTCATAGAAAAAGTCAAAACAAACTGCAAAGAAATATTTCCTATGTATATCAGGGACAAAAATGCTAATTTCCCTTATAAATAAAGAGATCCTTGAAGTAAGAAAAAGTCAACAACCCAACAGAAAAATGGGCTAAGAATATAAATAGTTCGCAGAAAAGGAAATTCAGTGGTTCTTAACACATGAAAGGAGATTCAATTTCACTCAAAACAAGAGACAGAAAAATTAATATTCCATGAGATATAAATTTTCCCCGACAAAATTGACAAAGATCAAATAGTTTGCTTACATTCTGAGTTGGGTGTGGGGAAACATTTATGGCCAGTGGATTTAGAAATTGATATAAACACAGTGGAGAACAATTTGGCAACATCAATCAAAATTTTAAATGCATATACCTTTGACTCAGGAATTTCACTTTCAGGAATTGGTCCAACAAAATCCTACATGTACAAAATCACTTATTAAAGAAGAAGGTAACTGAAGTAAATTTTGTTTTTAATTACAAAACTTGGAAATAATCTAAAGGTACATCAACAAGGTACTAGTTAAATAAATTAAATTCCATACAGTAGCTCTATACTCTATACTATACTCTATACTCTACAGCTATTAAAAGAATTAGGCATCCCGATTTGAAGCTATGAGCAAGATATATTGTCAAGTGAAAAAATGCTAATAAAGTGCTGAAATTTCCCAAGGAGTTGAGAACTCAGTGGCAGTTGATGAAGGTAAGAAGACTTATTTTCTTTGTATACATCCTTTTGTATTTTCTGAATTTGTATTATAAGAAGGTGGTAGAAAATAAAACAATAAAAAACAAAAAAGGAAATTAAATAAATTTCATTAATGTGATAAATCTATATGCACTGATATCTAAATGTCTATGTTATTGAATGGGGAGGGAGCAAGTTGCAAGTCAAAATGTAGAGCTTAATCCCATGTATATATATATTTTTTAGTTTTTGTTGTGTGTTGGCATATGTGCATTCATAAATGCATGGGAAAAGGCCTAAAATGAAATGCACCAATCTATTTAGAGAGCTCACTCTTGAAGAGGGGAGTGGAACTGGAATAGCAAAAAAGGAATGAAGGAATTTGTACACTGATTACCTTTAAAAATCAGTAAGATTTTTCTAACTGGCCACCCCTAACTTTTTGTTTTGATTACTGTATTATTTCCAAAAGTTCTATTTGGTTGATTTTCAAATATGCTAGGTCACTTTTTAGTTTCCTGCAGGTGTTTCCAGGCTTATTTTTTGTTTCTTTAAACATGGTTAGCATACATTTTTTAATAATCTGTGTCTGATAACGCCAACATTTGAAGTGTTTGAGGGTCTACTTCTGCTCTTACTTTGCTGGTTCTCATTCACTGCACCTTGTTTCCTTTGTGCTTGGTTATTTTTGGTTGTGCACTATTCATTGTCCTTCAAAGTTATTTGTGAGAATGAAGGTGGCCCAGAGTAAGTTCCTATGAGGTTTGTGAATCACCCAGATCCCTTGTTACTGATAAAGAGCATGGGCCCTGAAGTCAGGCAGCCCAAGTTCTGATCCAGCTCTCCCACTAGGGCTGTGTCTTGGGGCAATTTACCTGATCCCCTTAGGCCCAATTTTCCTCACCTGGAAAAGTGGGAATTATATGTCCCTCTGGGCTTACAGGGGGAATGCCAAACTACACACAGGTGCTCTTTGACTTACAATTCAGTTACATTCCAATAAACCCAGCATGAGTTGAAAATAACAGTTAAGTCAAAAATAGTTAAAACTACATTTAATACACCTAACCTACTGGACATCATAGCTTAGTCTAGCCTACTGTAAATGTGCTCAGAACACTTACACAAGCCTACAGTTGGGCAATTATCTTGAGTTTCATCTCATGAGTAATTGACTTCTTCTTCTTACCAGAAGCAGGAGACTCAGATGGGTGTTTTGTAGACATGATGGGATGCAAAAGCACAAAACACAATATCCAAAAATGCTGGCAACACAGTACACTGTAGAATATCGATTGTTTACCATTATTTGTGACCACGGCGTTGGCTGACTGGGAGCTGTGGCTCAGTGCCGTTTCCCGGCATCATGAGCATGTGATACCACATATCACCAGCTTGGGAAAAGATCAAGATTAAAAATTTGAAGAACATTTTACATTGACTGTGTATCATTTTTGCAGCATCATAAAATCAAAAAATGGTAAGTTGGACACCATTGGCAGTAAGGCATTCAGCACATGCCTGGCACAGATGAGTCTAAATGATGGTTTATTACTATAACATTTACAATCAGGATCTGCCCCACAAACATGGCAGCAAGAATATGGAGAGGGGGAGGGCAGGTGGGAAAGAATGACTGGGAATGGGGTCTCTCCTTGATAAGCTCTATGGGGCCCTGGAGCCATAGATGGTGCATCTCAGCACTTCCCATGAGGCTGTGTCAATAAAAGTGTTTCGAAAGTGAGACATGAGTGAAGGGACTGTGTGGTAGAGAATGTACCCCTGGGCCCTCCGAGACTCCATGCTTATTCCCCTGAGAGTCGCTGCCCACAGAAAGGCTACGAGGAAGTCACAGCCCTAAGAGGAGGAGCCTCTTCTTTGTCACCAGAGAAAGAGCCTGGCTCTTTGGAATTCCCTAAAGCCCTACCCCAAAGAGGGGGCCATGCCAGGAACAAAGAGATAGGAACAGCTAGCAGGTTCCATGCAGAGTAACCCCAAAGACACCTCTACCTGCGCTGTGGCAATTCTTGCTCAGGCCTCTGTTCTGCATCAGTACAAACACTTATGCCAGGGTCCCACAGTCCCAGGCCTTCACTGGCCCATTATTCGTTCACTGAGTGACTTGTACCCACCCCTGCGCCTCACAGCAAACCCTTTTGTAGTCCACATATTCTTCAAGAGAACAGCAAAAACAATCCCCACCCCAGGCCTGGGACTGACAGCAATGCAAAAAAGGGAGCATGCTGACACTAGGGAAAACCCACAAGAGTGCCTCTCACAAAATGAAAATCTCATTTCCTAAAACACAAAGAACAAAAACCTAGCAACCACTCGGCATGTAAAGTAAGGTGCAAACAGCCTAACAGATCCATTCTCTCTGCTGTGCTGGCGTCTCTCCAGTGAGATTCCTCTGCACATTGTTTTTCCCTAAGGCTGTTATGTATTCTCACAGCCCCTCTTGGTGATATACTGGGACTCTTATTCTTTACACTGATGGGGCTGGGAGTCCAAGTAACTGCTGTACTGCTTCTCTTAGGTCACCAAGGAACCCGGGGATATTTATATTTAGTCAGGTCAGGTCTTGAACTGCCACTAACGTCAGGGGTATCAGTCCACAGCTCAGCAAGGGAGAGAGAAGGATGATGACAACTGAGGAAATTACAATCCTATTAGACACAGAACAAGGGAGGATACAAGGAACATGCCTTTAAAAAGTCTGCCATTTTTATTTCTAATAGAACCTGGAATTTGCTGTACATAAGTGTTCTACGAAACTGTCATCATCTTAAGCAAATCTGGTATGGACCTGGAGCTCACAGGCCAGTGAGCGTGCACACACATACACACTCGCAGATGCTCATACTACACACTCTGGCATCTCAGTGTCCTGGTCAGCAGAACTGCCAGCTGGCCAGGACAAGGAAGAATAACAGGGCGACTGGAGGACTAGTCATAGCAGCCAGAGTGCTTGTGCCAAAGCCCACCTGAGTATGTCATTCCTGCCCCCAATGGCCTTTAAAAGCCAGCAGAGCCATGGCAGGCGAGGCTCAGTTGGTTGGAGCATCATCCTATAGACCAAAAGTTCATGGGTTCGATTCCCAGGCAGAGCATACACACAGATTGCGGGTTTGATCCCTGGTATGGAGACAACTGATTGATGTTTCTCTCTTGCATCGATGTTTCTCTGTCTCTCTCTCTTTTTGTTTCTCGTTCTCTCTCCCCCTCCTTCCCTTCCTCTGTCTCTAAAAGCAATGAAAGAATGTTCTCAGGTAAGGTCTAAAAAAAAAAGCCAGTTAAACTAAACATGCCTGGCCCGCAGTTACCCTGGTGACCCAGCTGCCCTGCAGACTCCAGCCAGGGAAGCACAGGGGCCAGGGACAACAGTCAGCCAGTACCTACAGTACTTCCCTAAGGTGCCATGACATCATTTTCAGATACCCCACAAAAGAGAAGACCTGACAGTCCCAGAAAGGGAAAGTTAGTAAAGCAGTTTCATATGTATCATCTCAATCATGCAAGATAATCGGAGCATAAATTTTTACCCCGTTGATAGGTCAGAAAATAGAGGCAGACGGAATAGAGCACCAATAGTTTAAGAGAGACTCAAGAAATACATTGCTGGGGGGGCATGTAAATGGTGCAGCCAACTTGGGGAAACTTTCGCAGTTTCTTACAAAGTGTAACATGGAACTATAAAACCCAGCTACTATACTTTCAGGCATTTATTCCAGAGAAATAAAAATTTAATGTCACACAAAAACTTGTACACAAATGTCACAGCGGCTTTATTTGTAATAACCAAAACAACCCAGATGTCCTTAAATAGGCGAGGAGTTAAACAAACTGGCACAGTCATGCCATGAAATAGTACTCAGCAAGAAAACAGTATGGATTATTGACGCTTGCAACAACTTGAACGAATTTCCAGAGGATTATGTTCAGGGGGGAATAAAGCCAATCCCAAAAGGTCATATGCTTTATGCTTCCATTTATATAACATTCTTGAAATGACAAAAGCATAGAAATGAAAAACAGATTAGTGGTTGCCAAGGGGTGGGGGGGGTGCAGGGGAGTAGGTGTGGTTATAAAAGGACAACATGAAGGATCCTTGTGGCAATGGGATTATTCTGTATTTGTCTGCATCAATGTCAATACTATACTGTCATGCTGTATTATAATCTTGCAAGATGGTACCACTGGGAGAAAGTGGGTAAGGGGTCTGTGCATTATTTCTTATAACTAAATGTTAATCTATAATTATCTCAAAATTAAGTTTAATTTAAAAAAAGAGAAAAGGACTCTAAAAACATATAGCCCAAAATAATATAATATCTGGTATTTGCTTCGAAACAACCCAGGGTTGAGGGAGAAGGTGGTCGGCAGGAGTAGGGATAAAATAAGACAGGCCATGAGTAGATAACTACCGTAGCTGGGTACTGGGTGCACAGCATTCATTAGCTGTTATCTCTACTTCAGATATATTTGAAATTTTCATAATAAAAGGTGGCGGAATAAAAAGTCTCAGAGAGAATGTTCAGTGTCCTGCTTAGGGCGGCCACACCACCAGTAAGAGAGAGAACAAGACTTTCACCCCTGTTGTCGGACTCTTTTAGCTGAGTCAAAGCCGGCCTCTTTCTGGAAGCGCCACTGAAGGTAGGGTCCACTACTGCGCTGTGCGCGAAGCTAGCCCAGCAGACTTCTGGACAGCTCCGGTCTCAGGGGCACCGGGATGGCCAGGTCTGGGAACCCCAAGGTGTCACTCTGTAATCAGTGTACGGGGTACTGAGCAGCCTGGCACACAGTTGGCAATGCTGTGATGGAGGCCACCAGGGTCTAGGGGACCCAGCCTTTATCAGAGAGAACACACATGAGGCTGAGCGGGAGGCTTGAGGAAACAGCAAATCCTGCCCTTCTTCAACAGAAGATTTAGAAGATTTAGAGGTTCTGAGAGGCCATGTAACAGAAAAACTGTATTCACCTGATCCACCCTAGAAAACAGAATTGCCAGATAAACCTCTTTGTCCTGTTAAGCACAGATGGCCCACCTCGTACAAAAGACCCCTCTATGGAAAAAAGATAGGCCTCACTCCAATGCCACACCCTTCTCAAAGCCTTCCCCAAATTCCTTCGCCAAAGGTGCACCCTCCTTTGTGTTCCCACAGCTCTGCTGTATAACAAGGTAATCCAAAACTCAGCAACTAAAAACAACAAACGTTTATTATCTCTCAGTTTCTGAGACAATTCCAGTGCCGCTTAGCTGGATGCCGCTGGCTCAGACACTGCAGTCACGTCACAGGTCACTCATGCGTCTGGCAGTGGGCCTCAGATCCCCTTGGCTATTAGCTGGAGACATCAATTCCCTCCCATGCAGCCTCTCTATAGGGCAGCTCATAACATGGCAGCTGACTTCCTGCAAAGCAAGGTCTCAGAGAGAGAGAGAGACAGAGACACAGAGAGAGAGAGAGAGAAGCCAAAATGGAACCCATGGTCTTTTATAACACAAGTTCCAGAAGTGTTATTTCATAACATTTACCATATTCTATTCACTAGAGACAAGTCATAAGTCCAGTCCACACCCACGTGAAGAGCACAAATACCAGGACGTGGGGATCCCTGGGAGCCCCCTCGAGGCTGCCTACCATATACCCCAAAGGCAGACGGTATTTGTATGACAGGAATTTCTAATCCCCCCACTAGAAAATGAAGCCATGAGGGCAAAACCCCCACGTGACCCATGTCTTTTCCCCTGCCCTCCCATGCTGGTGGTTGCTCTGTGTCTGACAGTGGCAGTCACATGCCTGCCTGCCTGCCACACCCTTGCTGAGAGGCAGGCCCAGGTACGCAGGTTTGGTACCACACAGCCCCACCTGCTCTGGTCCCAGCTGACTGGATCAACAACAGCAAAAATAATCAACAATTAAGGGCCTATGGGATGGCCAGAAGGTTCTCTTTCAGGATCTGAAATGGGGAAATACCAAGAGACGATGCCCATTTGGGGGAAGTAATAGCAAATCAAAGCCCCATGCAAGCTTCAGTTCCGTGAGAACAGAAAAAAACACATTTTTAAAAAAGCAGTTGTGGAGAAAAGAAAAGGGAGAAGTGTAGAGAGAAACAGAGACAGCTTCGGAGAGAGGGAAAGAGAAAGAATCACCAAAACAGACAGGTCCCCAGAGCTGCCCCCAGTTCCGAGCTCTCTCATTCCAGCCCCACCCTTAATAATCCCTCTTCCCTTGCATTGACTTGCATGAGGCTCGCTTACCAGAGAGGGAGAAGGGAAGGAAGAAGGGGCAGAGGGGGAAGAGTGCAGAAGGAGAGCATCTACAGCCCCGGGGGGTCATGAGGCCAGGGCCAGGGCGCCCCATCAGAACACGTGCAAGAGGGAGTTTACTTGAGGTCAGTCACCAAATGAGCTCACGTTAAAAAGTTTGCTCCTGTCCCAGGCACTGTTAGTTCCCCAAATTTCACCACTCTGTGATTAATCACCCTAATGCGCAACGTTATTATGTGATAGCTGATGCTTTAACAAATGTACCGATATTGTCCTTGACTCCCCCAACTCAGTGTAGAAGGGAAACCATCACCCACTGTACCCCACATGCTCATCCACCTCTTAGGGAGAAGTTACATCCCAGAGCTTAAGATGTGAATGAGATTAGGACAGGAACCAGTTAACCCTGGCTAAGAGGTCAGTCCTAAACCAGAGCAAGTAGTAGTATGAGGGAGGGAAGAAATTGAAAAGCCGAGGTTTCAGGCAAATGAGACCTGCAATAACTCCCTGAGAGACAGACAGCATTTTGTCGCCAGAATCCAAAGCCCAGATGGCTGATTCTACTCACTTAGCGGAACCACTTGGCTGCTGAGAGTTCTTACCCACACACCATGGGAATCACCCGCCCCCGACCCCAAGGGCTTTCAGATTTTATAAAAACGTTAGGGTTCATATCACATCACACCTGACTTAGTACTCTCAAGGGTTTTCATGCCCCCAAAGGTCCAGTAGAGACAGCCAGGTTGACACTGTGTACTTGGAGAGCCTGTCCTCCGGGGACCCTTCTGACAGGCAGAGCAAGTGACTGGGGACTTGGGGGAGACCCTCCAGGCCAAAGGAAGGGCTGAGGAAGCCCAGGAAGCCAGAAGGTAGAGCGTGCGTGTGACCGGAACGACTTAAGGCAGGCACTGTGGCTGAAGAGCAGGATGGACGTGGGGGAGCAGCGAGAAGCTATGCTGAAGGGGGAACCGGGCCCAGCAAGAGGAGTCGAGGCATTGATCCCTGCGGCTCTGTCTGGAGGACCAGGCATAGCCAGGCACATTACAAAGAACGTCCAGAAGCCAGAGTAAGGGGGTGGGGAAAAGAAAAGAAGAGCAGGCTTCACATCCCAAGATCCAATCCAAGGTGTTTAACTGGGAGGATTGGGTCATCGGCAATTACACGGCCTGAGCAGAGAAATTAAGTACTCTATCAGTTGGATGGAGCACAAAGATAGAGACTAAAAGAAGATGCGTACTTATTGCCCACCCCAGAGGTGCTTACTGAAACGGTGGATTTGGAATATGACACCATCTGCAGAGGCAGCACCCCTACAGCGTGCTGGCCTCTGCCCAGGCTGAGACCTAGGCCTCCCAGAACATCCCTCACCCGGAACACTGCCCTTCTCCCCTCGCCCCACCCTTAACTCCTCAGTGTTCAAGGCCTGGCACAAACCTGCCTCTGAACTCCTCTGAACTCTAACAGAGCTGACAGTACTTGGTCCACTCCGCGCGCAAATAATCCCACCGAGCTCCCTTAACTCCAGGTCCAGTCCTGCTGCTGCTGCTCCCCTGACCTCTGACCCCTGGTTGTGTGAGCACCCACTTGCTTGGGCTCTCTCCCCAGCCAGAAGGCGAGTTCCCCAAGGGCAGGGTAGCAATACCCACTCCAGTGTCCAGCACACGGCAGAACCGCAGACCCTGTACAGGTGATAAGATGCCTAGAATGAAAGCTGCTTAATGACAGTAATAAAGGCTGGCTGATGCCTTTACGGATGGCCAAGAACTTAAATGAGGATCTTGAAAAGTTAAAAGACAGAATCTAATAGAGGGAAACAATGTGAAAGACATTACTGCTCAATCACTTTTATAAAAAGTTAAGGTTCCCCCAAATTATCTTCATTAGCTTACAGAGAGCTTCCAACATGAAGTAAGTAGAAAGTGGTTAACTATTTTTAGCATTTTATGACAGCTGTTCCTCTTTAGAATAAGAGGACTCAAATGCCTCAAATTTGCTTCGTAGGAGCTGCCAGAAAATAGTTTTCACTGAACTCACAGGACAAGTGTTTACAACTTTCATTCAGTATTTACTCAGATGTTTTCACTCAGGCAAGTTCCTCAATATCTGTTTTGCCTTTTGCTTTCTTCCACATGAGAACCCCTGCGCCTCATGCCAAGCCAAGCACTGGTAGTCCGGGCACCATCTGCTATACCAGGAAATCAGAGTCCGCTGTGTTTCCTCGAGACATGAGAAACGGGCCCGGCAAGAAATGGTTGTCCAGAAAATTCAACTCCTGTTTGTGATGAACCCACAAGGAACATCCAGTTTCTATGCAATTTATCGGAAGCTCCTGGACCTCATCCACAGTCAGTTCTAAATAGGCTTTTAAAAAAGTGCTAAGGTGACCCCCAAAATAGAGTAGTTCAAGATACATACCTAACAAAATGCATTTGATTCCCTTCAGAAATAGTTACTGAATGCCTACACGCCTGGACGCGTTCTAGGCACTGAGAACACAGCAGTGAATAAATGCATAGAACTCCCTGCTCTTGTGGGGCCCACATTTGCATGAGGGGGAGAAACAATGAAAAAAGGTCAGATGCATTAGCTATCAGATGGTGATAACAACTGTGAAGAAAAACAAAGCAAGGCAGGGGTCGTGGGCGCTCCAGGGGAGGTGGTACAATTTTACACAGGCTGGTCAGGGATACCCGCCCCGAACAGGTGGCATCTGGACAAAGGTCTAAAGGAGGTGAGGGAACAGGGCACGGAGATGTCTGCGCGGAGAGAGGTCCAGGAGGACGGAGCAGGGAAGCTGGAACCGCTCAGTGGAGTGAGCGAGGGGGAGCTCGGCAGGAGCTGAGCTGACGGTCAGAGCCTCGGGCCCAGAGGGGCACTGCAAGTTCATGAAGACATGGAACCAATGCTGTGGGACTAGACAGGAGGTACCCAGGAACTCTGCCACTTGGAGCCCCCGTAAGGATGACAACATGGCCAAACAGAATGTGGTCAATTGCCGTAGGTAGAGCCAGTCTGCACCCTGGATTGTATCCAACCCCTCGGTCTGTAGGTGAGGACTGGCCACCTGGGCAGGGAAGGGCTTGAGCACATGCTCACAGAAAGGTGGTAACTCCCTTAGAAATGTGAGTCAGCTGCAGCTGGTGTGGCCTTACGGGTTCCTGCAGAAGAAGCCGGCTTCCTCTTCCCCAGGACGGCCCTTCAGAAGCAGCCAGGCATCTCTGGTGTGCAGGCCCAGTCTCCTCAAGGGCTGATTTCGGGATCCCTCAGTTGAGAAGTTTCTTGTACTACTAACATTTTGGCCAAATTCTTTGCTGTGGGGCTGTCTTATGCATTGGAAGATGTGTAGCAGCATCCCTGGCCTCTACCCACTAGAAGCCAATAGCCAACATAATCAAAATATCCAAATCAATAAAGTTATTGATGAAAATGAAAAATGTGTCTTTTACTTCATGGAAAAAACATAAGAGACTTTTTGGCCAACCCAATACATCTCCCACCTTTAAAATAACTGTACCCAGGGTCCCACCACAATTCAAGATCCAGATAAAGTCTTCCTAATGCTTCTGGGTCTGAGGCAAACTTCAGGCATACCGAAAGCTCCTTCAGATCTGCTCAGAAAGTAGTAGTGGTGTAAGCAACCCAGTGAGTGATTAATTAAAATGACAGGCTCCGCTCCCGTGCAGCGGGGCAAAGAGGAAAGGCTACCTAAGGGCGTGCCTTTCTCTGAGGCTGAGGCTTCCTGTCCCGCCCCCCATCAGAGAGTGCTACACAAGTGTTGTTTGTTTACTACTCTTATTTTAGGGTAGCATTTCTTAAAGTGAGTTCTGTGAAACGACTCTAGCTTACAATGTGAACGGGTAGTACTCAAAAAGGTGTTGTTCTGTGATAAGTTATATTTGAGAAATGCTTGACTAAACAAAGTTAAAGATTATTTTCACTTCGGAACTTACCAGAGCTTTTGATTTGCTAATATGTACTTTACCCTCCAAGAGGAAAATCACTAATAACATCTAAACCTGAGCAAGTTCCCTCCATGCCAGGCACTATGGCTCTTCACACACGATCTCCATCGGTCCCCCTGCAATCCTTATGATGTTTGTACATTCATTACTCCCATTTTCTAAACAAAGCATCCGTGGCTCAGAGAAGTTGGTTGTTCACCCACAGTCTCTGCGAGGGGTTGGGAGGGGCTTAGGCACTACTGGATGATGGCACGGCCAGAGAACTCAGAGACAGCCCAGTGCCCCGACTCCTGAGGAGGTTTCTGAGACCTTTTTACATACCGGGGTAGCGGCAGTTGGGAAAGTCAAGGACCGCTTTATTATTAGCCGAGGTAAACACAGAACTCTAGCACGGCAGGCTGGGGATGCAGCTTAGGCCCAATACCCACAGGGCCTCTCCTCCAACCCCAGTAAATACCAGGCGTAAAGGGCAGAGGAGACGATGGTGCCTCTCTCCCAGGGCCCTGGCCCCTTCTCCACTACACCCCTGGTTCCAGAAGGCATATACATCCATCTACAGGCACCCCCGCATTCGATGCATGTCTGCCTCACTGATGGAGAACTAAACATTGATTATAGGTTAGTTTCCTGATTTGGTTTCAAACTGAACAAAGTTATTAAATTCCATAAACCAGCCCTAAAAGCCTTCTGTGTTTTCTAAAGCTGCTATAAAAGAACAGTAGAGAACATTAAAGGCCTTTCGGGGTAGGGAGTAAAAATACAAAAAGCACAGAACAAAGACATCCAAATTGAACGTGGCTTTTACTACATTTGTTACATTTCACTTAAGAGAAAAAATTTTAAAAGATGGAATTTTAAAGGGTTTCTGTAAAAGGCTGCACAGTGACCTTAAAAGTTTCAGAGCATGAACGAATGAATGCATAAATGAGAGCTGCCCGTCCGGACCTTCCCAGTTCAGTCTTGTCCCCAGACGGCGGGCTTTCTGTCCCTGCCTCCAGTCTCTCTCGCGTGGGCCTGTGAACCTCGGCTAGGACGCGCCTGCACACTGATGAACCAGAAATTCACAACAGCCTTTCCCATCCAGCTCCACTGACCCGCGGCGGACCCTAGACTGTCCTCTCAAGAGTCTAGTGATCTGCCTCCCACCTCAGGACAGCAAGGCCAGGGGCTCAGCAAGGGGCAGATGCTGAGGGCTGACGGCACCCGGGACGCCAGGAGAAGGGCAAGGCTGCCCCCACCTGCATTCATGCCCAGCTGGCTTTGCCGTTCTCTTCTACAACGGCAAGCACTAGCCTTCCAGGTAACCCCAGAGCAGAGGACATTCGGGGCCCAAGTCCTGAACTTTCAGGGATTTTACAACATTGTGCATTTGCTCAGTCTGTTGACGCACATAGGTCTCCTCAAAAAAACACAAGCAGGATGGAGCTGATGGAAAAGGTCTTTTTGGGAGTTAGGGGAGGTAAAGCATTTTTAGCAACATTTCTCCATTTCTAGCTCACAGTAACCCTGAGAGGAAGGCAGGTCAGATATGACAATCCTCACCTAGGGGATAAGACGTGGCATGACCTGCTCAGAATCATCCGGAAAATTTCCTTATCCCATATCAGAAGCTCTTTCCAAAAGGCAACGTGGGTGGTCTCGGGTCTGAAAATAACTCCAGCGCCACACCACCTGGTACTGGGTTTGGAGGCACAGCTCCTCATCGCCACCCAAACAGCTAACGATTACTAGACATCCTCAACGTGCCAGGCACAGTGCTAAGGGCTACTATACCTATTGCCCTGTTAATCCTCTGAAGTAGGTGCTATATCATCCCCATGTCACAGATAAGGGAGCGGAGATCCAGACAGGAGACACGCTAATGCTCTTCCATGTCCCAGGCCCTGTTCTAAGCCTGTGACATATACTAACTCTTTAATTCTCATTATAACTCATGAGATGTGAACTGCTATTATCTCCATTCTACAGGTGAAAAAAACAAATATAAATAGGTTTGATAACTTGGCCAGAGACACACAGCAGGTCCGTGACGGGGCTGCCATGAACCCAAGCACTCTGCCTCCGGGCCTATGTTCTTAACCATTACACCATTTGGCCACTTTCAAGTAACTTCCCATGGTCACAAATCCAGTGAGTCACACGGATGAGAGCTGTACCCAGTCCTGTCTGACCCACAGCCTGAACTCCCCCTACTTTCTATTCTCTACCTACCAACCCCCCTTTCAACCTGCTTCGGACCCGCCTGGCTCTGGGTCCCTTCAGACACTGGGCCCGGAAGTCAAGGGAAGCGCAGACATGGTCATCCATGGACCCACAAAACAGAATGGGGCCAGCCTCCTGGAATGGTGAAGCAGCCCTTCAAAATCTCTGGGCTCCCACAGACCCCAGCTGGTGGCACAGCCAGGGGGGCAGATATCGCCGGCGGGAGGTGCGAGATGAGGCCCAGGGAGCAGACACATGCCCTTTGAAAAATGACCGCCCACATTCTTTAAGCATGGGAGGGGGAAATAAGAGTAACTTTACAGTGGAGAAATCTAAGAAACACTACCTCGGCCAGGTGATCAAGGTCAACATCAATGGTGATAAATCAGGTACCCTTGGTATGATGTGATGTATCGCTGATATGACGTGATGAAAATGGCAACAGGGCACAGCCAGCCTCTAGCCCAGGTCAGGACAAGTGCAGGGACATCCTCAGCGTTTACTGGCTGGGAGTCAGGGAGCCTTGGTCCTGTCTTTGCTCAGGCAGGCTCTGTGACCCTGGGAAAGTCTCTCCCCCTCTCTGTGCCTCGATTCCCTTGTCTTCAAAATGGGATCATGGTGCCTGCAGTGCCCCCCTCTATGAACATGAACATGAACGCCCTCTATCAAGATGAGGATTTGCAACTGATGGACATTTTGTCCCAGACAAGCAATGAACACCCTCTTCCTCATTTCAAATGCTACCCGCCAACATGGCCCAAACAGAACCAGTCAAAGTGACAGTCCCCACACCCCAAGGATGACCTCCGTGACTCCTCCCAGACATACAGAAGTGTCTAGACAGTAGTGCTGCCAGGACAGCTCACAGCCAGTGACTACAGGAACCCTGAGTCTGGAGGAGCCATTCCCCCCACCACTGGCTGAGTCAGGAGAGGCTGCCACAACTTGCACCCATTCTCCCTCCTCTGTGTAAGATATGTGCAGGATAATGTGCAGAACTTTACTCCTCAGCTTGTGCAGGGTGGGGGCAGGGGGGAGCAACAGAAACACAGGGCACCTGGAAACATGACACCATACTGGGCACAGACCGGAGCAAGTTGCTGCCCCAGGTCCCACTGCAGCCCAAGATATATAAACTGCCTATCTCATATGGAGCTGGTTTGTCCAAAGCTCATCAGGAAGTCAATCAACTGAAATTTCTATAGCCCCCACCCCAAGGAAACCAGGGTAAAACAGTCAGGCACCCGGGCTAGCCTATGGACGCCAAGTGGGTGCATACGGTGGCTAAAGCCTAGCTCTATTGCCCAGGCCTGGGTTCCAGGGCCCAGGGGTGAGACTCATGGGGTCTAGGAAGAAAAGTACTAAGGAGGAAAACAGAGTTCCCTCAACCCTTCCGGGGTTCAGACCTCATCAGGTCTGAATCGGGTTGTCGGCCCCTCTCCCCCAACTTCCATCTGCCTGGACTCGGGTTTGTCGAGGTAAGTCCAAGCCTATCTCCAAAGGCCCAGGGGAGCACCAGCCTCCAAAATACTTCTCCCCTCCTTCCTTCGACCTTTCCCTCAATCTCATTTATCTATCCAACAAACATATTATTCATCTCATTCCCTCTGGGCATCTAACTCCATTCAGTGTTCAGAGGACAGCAATCAGGTGGGGCTACTTCATACTAAAGTGCAAAGGACTGACAGGCAAGTGATTCTATGGCAAGAGTATTTGCATTGGTTTTAAAGGAGTTTATGATCCCACAATGGTAGCTCTGAGTGGAAGACTGTCTGCTCTGCCTACTCTTATAGCTTCAGTTCTTCTCTTTCTGAACCCACAAAGTTGCTAAAAGCTGCACGCTAGTTCATAACTGTTCCTGCAGCAGTCAGTGTAATGACCTCTGTAGCCTCTGGGCTCTCATGGAAAGAGGGAGGCTGTGCAAAAGCTGGGGATGCCTGTCAGGTCTCCACAGATACTACAGCTCACCTGCTATATGTGTTCATGCTTAGTACACATAAACATGTGTGCACACACATATACACATGCACTCTCTAGATGAGCTGTTGCTTGAGGCCAGGGAGTCCACCTGTAGGTGTCTCACAGCCTGTCCATAATGTCTGGCTCAGAAAACACTCAAAAGGGAGATGCAGCTGGACCCCCACATCTCTGCTGAGAGCCACTCCCTATCTCAGACACATCAGCTTTCCTAAAGCATGGATCTGGTCAGTTCCTCCCTGTCAAAAATGCCCACAAAGGCCTTGTCTCCCATGTCTGGGACTAGCCTTCAGCTGGCACCCAAGCCTGCACAGCATATTCCAACCTCCCTTGACCGTCTCCTCTCCTATTACTTCCCAACATGTGCTCTACTGTGACTGTCGAAAGAAGTGGTGTGCTTTTCCCTAACACACACCACAACTCTTCCCAACTGCCAAATTGCTCCCTACCTGTTTCTACACAATGAAACTCTACCCATCGTTCAAAGTTCTAGTACCACCTCCTCCACGAAGCCCTCCTTCTTCTTGCCAAATGCCTGTGACTCAGCCTCTTCTGAAACCCCCAGCATTGTATGGTGGCTTTCACGACATCCTGCCTAACTGCTGGGCCCCACCACCATGAGCCCATGAAGAAGCAACCCGGCAAACATGCCTCTCTGAAACCCTCAGAGTGGCCAGTACCATGTCATGCAAACATCAGATCCCTGGCAGGGGGTGTCTATTGGCAAAGGGCTGACCACAGGACAGGACAGGACAGGGGTCTTATAAGAAAGTTTCCTGGGGCCTCTGGCAAGCTTGACACACTGCCAATCGCCCAGGTCCCTGCCCTCCCTGCCCAGAGAAAACCCCATCACGATCGTACACTAGGCACTGTGGCTCAGCCTTGGTAAGGGTTGTTTTCATGGCTCAGGTCATTAATCCAGAGCCAACAGCTCCTAGGAGCTGTGTACTCAGGAGAGGGAAGCTGCAGTCCCTGAGGAGCTGCTATTCACTTTCCCCAGCACCCAGCTGGGCAAAAATGTTTTCTTTTCCATTGCGTAAGATGCTTCCAGTGGTGACAAACCTACCACCAACAGGAGGAGATAAAAGCCCTGTGCGTGTAAGTGAGGAGCAGAGAGTGGTGGCATGTCTATGAAGGACACATGGACAGGCAAGTGAGAGCCAGAGGACCAGTCAGCCACACGTGACCCTTGCAACAAGAAACAGAAAGAAAAACAAGCTCTGACCAAAAGCAGAAGCAGTGTGTTTCACCTCCAGGGCCCCTTCGTTTCTCACTCTGTAGATGTGACCTGAGTGGTGTCGCTCCAAGGGGTATGGTTTGGGCAAAACACATGGGTTTAACCACCCCCGCCCGGCCCAGCCAGCCCCGCTCCACAGGACTGTAACGAAGGGCCAAGAGAGAGGAGAGAGAGGAGGCCCGGTTTCACAAGCTTCAAGGCACTGTGAGGGTGTGAGAAGCTGGACATCCAGGTCTGGCCATCAAAATAATCCTGGGCCAAGGTATCAGAAACCCAGATGAGAGGCCAAGTTCACCCTAAAACTCAGAGAAATGACCCGACCTCAGATCCTTCTCTCCCTCTTCTGTGAAGTGGGGACAGCAACTGTCCTGATGTTCACATGTGGCTGCCCAAAGTCCCTCCAAGAGGTCAAACATCAATGGCCTTAGAAAAAGTACAGAACCTCTTTCGTGTAGGCTGACGACGGTGAGGGAGGGTGTTGTCGATGCAGGCTGGCATTGTAAGTGTCACCTCTGGCCCAGTAATTCCACCCACGGGGAGTTATCATGATGAAATAATCCTAATTAGAAAGTATAATCTTTACACATGTGGATAGTGTAATTTATGATCACAGAAAAAATAGAACTCATCTAGGTAGCCGAGGAGAGGGAAATGATAACATGAACTCAGTGAAACCATTCAAAATAGGTTCAAAGGCTATGATGACACAGAAAACGGTGATGAGTAACAGTAACTGAAAATGTCATAAAACACAGCTTTACTTGTAACCTTTCTTTCATTTGGGGGGTTTAAATGAAGGTTAAAAACACTCAGAATGCTTTAAATATACAGTATAACTCCTATTTTGCCTAAATCATTAAGAAAACGACATGTTGGAAAGATATAAGATAATCAAGAATAATGATAATGTTTACGGACCAGTAAAGGGATAACTTTCTCTATTTTAATGTCATTTTCAGATATTGTCTTATGAATGGGCACTGCTTTTTAAAACAGAAAAAGAAGTAAACATATTTTAGAGGTAGTTTAAGTACAGAAAGGTGATCCTCATGCTACAAGGGGAGGGGGGGTGAAAGGAGAGGCCTGGACGCAGAGAAGTAACCTGGATTTCTGGGGCAAACGCCAGACGGGGCCTCCTAAGACAGAGCTCAGGGGAACAGAGCTTTTCTGACTCAGCCCTCCTGGGTGGGACCAAGAGCTTATGACCCACCCATGCATGCTCCATTCTCACTTTCCCAAAGGAACGCTGTGAAACAAAATAACCAAAATAGCACCAATTACGCAAGAACAAATTTCATCCACAAAGGCCAAAACAACAGCAATTTCTATGATTTAAAATAATAAATACAAAAAAGGCAGCAGTAAAGAGCCGTGACAGAATCAAGATGGTTCTCACAGTGCCTGAAAACAAAGCATCCTTCGGAACACGGGGGGAATACCAAAGGGTCTGCCCAGAAGGAGCCCCGCATGTGGTTGTGGGCTAGGCAGCCGCCAGACGGCTCAGAAGAAACACCCAGGCCCTGCAGAGGTCCAGGGTGCTCGTTTCATTTCATGAATAGCAGGTTTTGGTAACTCCTCAAAACTCTCCTCTTAGGATTCAGACTTTGGGCAGATGTAGAAATTAATCTCTGGCAGCACATTATCATTCGTCTGAACAACCCCTGGAAAGACTGGTGTGGGGTCTGCCCACTGCGCATCTCACACAGTTCCTTCCCTACCTCCTGACACAGGTCCCTCAGAGGCATGGGCCACACTTGGGGGGACACCAACAGTCCAATCTACTGCATGGACAGCAAAGCTCTGGCCAAAGCCTTGACTCCGCAGACATTGTCCACTCGGCATGGCCAGGCCACCTAGCAGGGTAGTCAGAGAGGCAGAGGGACAGCAGCCCGGGGCTCCCTAACTCTTGTCATCTGCACTTTACAATTCACCCTGGACCTCCCTAGCACTGTGAGACAAAAATATCTTCTCACCCTGAGAAGCCCCACGGGGGATGGTCTACTGACCTTCCCTCCGGTGCCCCAAAGCATAACCTGGCCTAGAGTCTAGCACACGGTGGGCAGAGACCTAAGAGCCAGCAAGGGAGGGAGGAGAAGGAAGGCCGGGCACGCCTCTTCCCAGATTTTCTGCTAACTCTCCTCAGTTCTGTGGTCATAGCATTCATTCAATGCCAAAACATGCATTTGGAATAACAGGACTGGGTAGGCCCTAAAGGCCTATCTAGTCAACACTTTTAAACTAGTTTAATCATGGAACTCTTCTTTTTTTAAAGATTTTATTTATTTAGTTTTAGAGAGAGGGGAAGGGAGGGAGTAAGAGAGGGAGACAAACAACGAAATGAGAGAGAAACATCAATTGGTTGCTTCTCATACACACCCCAACCAGGGACCTGGCCCACAACCCAGGCATGTGCCCTGACTGGGGATTGAACTGGCGACCTTTCACCTTGTGGGATGATGTCCAAATGACTGAATCATGCTGGTCAGGGCTAATCATGGAGCTCTTTGACTAAACGGAGTCCTGCTCCAAAGCTTGGTCAATACAGTGATCAAGATCGACTGCTAGGAGTGAAGTGGGGGAAAGAGAGGTGGATAGGGTAGAATCGCTCTTCTTGGTTCCCCAAAATACAGAATCCTAAAAGGGATTTCTATGACCCCGGACTCTTTTGATCAAAACAGCTCACTAGATTGGTCTTAACATTTACAGGCAGGGAAACAGGCCTACGAAGATACACTGGCTCAGCAAAAGGCACACGAGTGCTTCGTGGCAGAACTAGAACCAGCACCTACGTCTGTCTTTCCCCCCTGGAACCCAGAGGAGCAGGAACCACACCTTCCTCCACTCTGAGCACCTGCACCAGGCCTGCCCAGTGGGAGAGCCCATACAGCCCACAGGAAGGGACGGAATAACTGCTATTTGGAGAAGTACACCTCCATGTCAAACAGCTCTGCCACTTCAATGGCTGCATAACCCTGGGCAAGTCACTCAGGTCCTCAGTGTCTCTCGTCTGAAAGCTTGAACGGCTGATGACAGGACCCAGGAGCTGGCAGAGCCAGGCCTGGTTTCTGTGAAGAATCAGAAATGCCAGCTCTTCTCCCCATGCCCTTTTGGTGAGCTCGTCTCTTCTCTCCTCAGACCCCTGCTCCATGAAGCCCTCCTGAGCCCTGGCCTTTTAGTTAAGAGAACATTCTGGGTCCTCCGTGCTGCGCAGGAACGTGGAGAAAAAAGTCTAGATTTTCCTATGGTATGAGAACCTGCCACCAAAACTGAGCTTCAACCTCCAACTCCTGAATGCGTGGCTCACCAGACCCTTCCAACAGTGGTGTTCTGGACACCCTTTTCACTTCTGGTCTGCCGGGCCGGAGCAGCAGGCCGCCACCAAATGTCCTGCTGTGCCCTAGGCAACTGGGTTTTGTCTGGTCTGGGAACTACTGGGAACTCAACCAGTCACAGTTTAAGAGCTGCTACCCCAAGACCTGAAAACTCTCCTCCTCACCCCTAAAAGGCTCGGGTCATGGTTTACCATGGCCAGAAACTGGGCAATATCCCCAGCTCCAGAATCAATCAAGGACCATTTGGAGGAGAAGAATCCAGAAGCCTAGGACATCCTGCAAGCGAGGCCACCCCCGAGGCTTCCAGTCCAAGGGTGACCAAACCTGTCAGCACTTCCACACAAGGCTGACCTACCACGCACCACACAACCACATCTCTTCTGCCCCGGGGGGACCAAAGCCCAGAAAATCCTTTAATTAGGCATCAGAGTTTCAAAAAACTGTCCTACTCAGTCATAATTTGCACCTCTCACACCTAGATTTAATATTTTACAGTCAGATAAGTACAGATTCAAACTAGAAAGAACAGGGTCACAGATATGGATGGAGGGTCACCTAGTCCTACTGCCATTAATCAGATGACCAAACTGGGTCCCAGAGGCTAGGTGCGAGCAGGGGGCAGAGTCAGGCCTAGAGCCCAGACGCCCTGATCCAGGGACACCATGCTGCACCGCTCATACTGTGGGAGCCATGCAACCTTGGGCCCTGCCCTCCATTCTCTGGGCAGGGAGCTGTTACACAGAGGGCGATGCTGGCCCCCTCACCCTCTCTTTGTGCTTTCATGGAGTTCCTCTGATACAGGGTACTAGCACTACTGGAGCCAAGATAACAGAGGTAAACACAAAATACCAGGGGCTAGCAGTCCGGGTTACCTTTGGGCATGATCTGATGCATGGCGACTGAGAGGAAGAAGATGGAGTCGCTGTAGTAGGTCCCGGAGCCAGCGCTGAAGTGTTTCTGCATGGCCTCTACCACAGGAAAGAGCTTGTCCGTCAGCACAGCGACATCGTGGAAGACAACCTGCAGTGGGGCACGAGGAAACCACAGGACATTCAGCACACATGTGGGCCCACAGAGGGGAGACAGTGCCTCTCCAAGGCCACCAGCAGGGCATCTCAGGTGAGAGTTAAGGAAGTGGGAACAATGCTGAATATGGGGACGGGGACATCAGGTGTGAAGGGTGTACAGGCATGCATGTGGTAGATGTGGTGGAAGGGGAGTGGGGACGAGGACAGGGCTAGGAGCAGTCCCCAATCTGCTTTCAGCTTCTGGCCTACAAGCTGGGCCATTCTGACAGTAGTTCTGTGCCTAGGGACTGGAAACTATGTGAAACTATCTGGTCCTAAAATCTGGACCCTCAGCACATCTGAGAGGCTGGCACCAGCCCCAGCATCGCCACTCCTGGTGGCTGCTACATGTTCCTCAATCCAGCCGGGGGCTCTACCTCCCTTGCCCAACACTGTGAACAGTGAGAGGGTCCCTGGGAGACAGGACCCCGAAATGCCTAATGCCACAGGAAACACATCCATTGAGCCAACCAGCATTTCTTGGGTGTCCCAGACATTTAGGAGGTGCTGTGAGAGGCACAAAGAATAACCTTAGAGATTTCACTGCTGCTCAACAGAGTTCTGCAGTTTATTCTCACACACACACACACACACACACACACACACAAATCCTCATGACAACCTGGGACATCAGTGAGGCAGATATCACTATGACAGCTCCAAATTACCAATGAGAAAACATATGCTCATAGAAGTCACACTAGCCTAAGGTCACCTGGCTAACAAGTGGCAGAGCCAGGGCATGAACCCTGGTCTCCAGATTCCAAGCCCCATGGTCCTCCCACAATAAATGTGCCCTCTTTCCTGAAGGGCAACCAGTGGGGGAGGAAGACACCAATAGGGCCAGCGATTAGAGCGGACAGAGTACTCCCAGGACCCTAACGAGTTACTCTCTGTTTGACATTAGTTTACATTTAAGTCCAACCCTCCTGGAGCCCCAGCCTCATTCGAGGTACCAAATGACCACGCACTCTGCTCATATACTTCTTTCAAGTTTCCCCCTCTGCTCAGTGTGCCCCACGACATCTAAAACACTCCGCTGTACAAGAAGCACTCAATAAATGCAGCCCAGGCCCGAAGCCCAAACAGCCCTCTCCCCCCACCCCTCCCTCACAAGAGACCTGCTGATGGCCCCTTCCATCTCCCTCCTCCCTGGCAGCCGAAAGGACAGAACGAGCCGGCAAGGGTGCCGCATGCTGCTCAGCCACCACCGTACTGACTCCAGGGCCAAGAACCTACTGGAAAGGGCACCAACAGAGAAAGGAGAGGTCACACAAACCCCCTTACTGGCTTGCTTACATTGTCAGTGGCCACGCCAGTAGGAGCAAAAATAAGTGTGAGCGGGACCCGAGAAGCTCTCTAGCAGGTAGGTTCCATTTTGTCATTTACTCTGCCCAGTTCCTCCTGGGGCCAGTCTCATGGTGTCACCTGCCCAGCCTGCACTCCCAAAGCCTTCAGGTGTCAAATCATTAGAATGACCACCTCTCTGAACCCTGCGGTGGTGGCAAACCACCCTGTCTGCCTCTCCCTGTGTTAGGTTCTGCTTTTGGCCACAAACCTGTTTTGATCTGAAGTCACGTTAAGTGTTTGCTTTTATCCTTGGGTCTAATTAAATTCCTAAAACTCTAATAAACAGAAAAACTTTTATATTGTGTTAGTCCTCATCATTCCCTAACGGCAACCCTTTATATCTTTTATCTCTTTAGAACAGCCTTTTTAAAATCTCTCGACATTTCTAATGGACTATTTTCCTTTACCCTTTTTCTGACTGCTTTTTTTTTTTAACTTTTACTTTTTCTTTTTTTGTGGCCTCTCAACCTGAGATGGGGAATTCAGACCAGCTCTGCAGTTTCCTGACACAGATACCGAATCTTTCACCTCCTACCCACAGTGAGCTGCCCCCACCCCGCCCCTGTCACTTCCCAACAACGAAGGCACCACAAGCCCCGACACGGTGTCCCCTGCCTTGTGCCCCTCCAAACCAGCCTCTGTTGTGCCTCTCAAGTAATCTCCTATATATACAGATTCATTTCTCTTTTTCCTTGGCTTCAGATCCTCCAGTGGCTCCTCACTGCCCTCAGTTATGGTCCGAATTCCCCAGTGAGGCATATGAGACCCTGCATTAGTGGCTCTGGCTACCTGTCCCCACTGCCCGCCGCCCTCCAGGGACTGGGCAGAATTAAGCCCAGCAGTCCTCATCCTGCCCACCAAACCCTGCTGTCTTACTGTCCTTGTATATTTGTGCCTGCTCTTAGAACTGACTAGAGCCCCCTCACTCAGCTCCACCCCTCATTGCCAGCCCCCATCTGCCTGGTAAACTCCTAGCCAGTCTTCCAACTTTGCCCAGACACTTACTCCAGCCTTTGCACAGCTCCAACCACTCGTCACGCCCTTGTGTGCACCCTGTACCACACGGGGGGAGACTCCGCTACTGGTCTGTTTCTATGTTCACTGTACAGGGGGTATTGCTTGAAGCCAGACGCGGTGCCTGCTTTGTGCCCTGTGCCCAGCCCTGGACCCCATGGCAGGCCACCAATCAGGATAGGTTTGTCGAACTAAGTGAACTGCACTTTGGGCAACTTAATAAACTGCTCTGAGCCTCAAATACAGAAATGGTAACACCTGCCTCCTATGGTGGCTGTTAGGACTACCTGGGACATGCAGATAAAGTACCTAGCTCAGGGGCTGCCACGCTGCACTTAGTCCTGAGTCTTAGCATCCTGCCCTCACCTCATTCTACCTTCCCCTGAATCCCTCTCCTCACAGATCGGCCTTCGCTCACGAGCAAGCCTTTCCCTGTGAGCCTCATTATACCTCCAAACCAATGCTGCAGCCTGGAATGTGACAAGAAACTGGAGCTGACAAGAGGGTTCTCAGAGAAACGGAAGCCTCTGCATTCATAAAAAAAGAAGGGAGAAAATGGGCATGTATAACCAATCAATCTCTCTCTCTCTCAATCTCTCTCTCTCTTCCCCCCCCAACCCCTCCCTCAGCAGGGCCTGCCACAGCCGAGCTAAGGGAGAAACAGAGATTACAGCAGCCAGATTCTTCCCCTACTCAGGTCCGCACCTCACACCCCAAAGCTTCAGAGGAGACAATTACATCCCATCAGCATTAATAGATTTATGAGGACAAACTGTACTCAGTACATTGTTCCGAATGCTGTACAGAGTAAAGCTTGCTCCAATGAATATTTCACATAATAAATCTACTTAAAAATAAATTAATATGTTCCACGGAATAAACTTGATGCAGCAAGAACCAAACCACAGGCACTGCAAGTGTGAATCAAAACACCCAGGTCTCGTCATGGCCGGGCAGCTCAGTTGGTTAGAGCATCACCCCAATACGCCAAGGTTACGGGTTCAATCCCCAGTCAGGGCACATACAAGAATCAACCAATGAATGCATCAATAAGTGGAAAAGTTGATGTTTCTCTCTCTCTCTCTCTCTCCTCATCACCGCCATCAATTTAAAAACAAAAACAAAAAATCCCACCCAGGCCTCCCAATGTCTAAAACAGGTTTGTAAACCATAACTCCCAAGGGCAAGGTCAGAGTCTGGTACCTTCTGAGGCTCCCAGCCCTGCCCAGGGTCTAGTGCCAGGAAGGCATAGAGAAGCAACAGTGATGAAAAGAGAGAAAAATAGAGGGAGACAGGTTGAGAAAATGCCACCCTCCTTCCATTCCTCCTCCCTTTCAAATTTCCCACATCAGGGGCTGCAGGAAGAATTACCATGTAACCTAGAAACCAGGAAACGTAAAATTGACTCCCATATTGAAGGCAATTGGCCAATGAGATCCAAAACAATGGTTTGCACTACGTTGGCTATATGATTTTTGGGGAAATGGATTAAAAAGTCAAATCACTACTTGTAACTTTTATTTATATATATCATTTATGTGTACATAAAATAAAAACCATATTAATTATAAAATATTACTTTTCCAACACCCAGCTAACAAAATGATTTCCTTTTGAACTCTTCACGTGTGTTCTCAGCCACAGTGCCTTTACCAACCCTAGAGTGAAGTTGAGTCACGCAAGCAGTTTTCCAGAACACATCATCCTGACCATCCATTAAGATGTTAGATGCAGCTCACTGTGAAACTGTGTAGAATGCTGCCATTGGAAATGGTATCCCAGCCCCCAAGTACCCATGTTCTTATCATTAAGGCAGTTGGTTTATATGATCACCCTATCATCATATATTTGTAGCCACTTACTACCGTCCTTTTATTAGTGATTTTTAAAGGCTCACGTATATTAATATTCTACATTTATGAGCTCAAAACCCCAGAAATAATGACTAAACCTGTTAGATTTCTTTGCCTCCTTTCATTCTTAATTAACGCTGTCATGTGACTCCTAGAGACACCCAAGTTCTGTAATAACTGGGGTTGTTTCAGGCGGAGCTGTTCTCAAACTGTACTTTGCTGTTCAAAATAAAGCCTGTAGTAGAAAGAGTACTGTGTAATGTGAGATTCGGAAAAGACTCAACGCTTTGCATAAAGGACAGTTGGGGATGACGGCAGGGAAGGCGGCCCTATATCCATCTCGCACAGCCCATTCTCAGCACCTCCAGCGTGGGCAGGCCTAGCAACCACAACAACCAGCCGGTGCCAGGCGGGGGCAGGCGTTTTTGCCAGCCTGGCCCTGGGCTTGCTGGCACAGACAGGCCTGAAAAACCAGGCCATTGCTCCCCTAACATTCACTGGGGACAAAAGTCATGCCAAGTCTTAGCTCAATTTGGTGGAGAAAACTTACTTATCACTTGACATGCCCCACTGGGATCCAGGGCACGCAATGCTCCTGGAGCCAAGAAGGGGAGTGGCAGGAGCTGGCCCTGCACGCGGGGAGATGCCAGGTTTCCCGGAAACACTGACGCCTGCTTAAAGAACAGCAGCTCCTCCGGCCACAGACAGCAGTGCTCAGCCAGGGCCTGTCCCCAGGAGAGCTGCTGGAGGGAAGAGGGACACTGCAAAGCTCTGGGGAACCTACCCAAATCTAACATTCCAGGTGTACCGTACCTCATGCTGGAATGCATCTACTATGGGAACAGCAAATAGGTGTCTACTGGGGGCTGCCTGGAGCACTGGGTAGGAAGGATTCTGTTGTATTTTTAAGTGTCTAGTCTTTTACTACCTGTCTCCTCCCAGCCAGGCCTATCAGGCACCATGAAAGAGGGACCTTGTCTGTCTTGCTCTCTGCTGTGCAGCCAGCTCTTAGCAAAGTGCTTCCCATGCAGTGGAAGCTCAGCAAATGCTTGCTGTAAGAGGGAATAAGCAAACAGACAAGTAGAGAAAAAAGCATCCAGACAGACAAGGTAACATGACCACCTGCTCCAGAACCCAGGGTGGTGACTCAGCAGGGCCTGTTCCTGGGAGCCCTGAGAACTCCGCGGCTCCTTCCAGCCCCGGGACCTCCCCCTAGCTGTGTCATATACTTCCCCATCTCCATCCCAGCCTGGGCGCAAAGGAGAGGAACTTCTTCCCCATGAGATTTACTCTAAACCTTCCGGAGTGTGAGTATTCTCATCACCTTTAACCTCCTGGTTAGAACGTTTGTGGGTTGGGCTACATCTCGCTTTGTCACCAGGAGCTGTTGCCTAATAAATTTTGTACCCAACCTGCAAGCTGCTTCAGAATAACTATGCCCCATATTTTAATTTTATTTATGAAATTATAACTTCAAAAGTGTTTCCTTAAATGAAGTTTTCCTGGACTAAGGAGCGATAGGCAGATGACCGAACGATAGGTGATAGATGGGCAGAGCAACAAAGAGATCTATTAATCTCTCTTTTTTTTTTAAATCACTATCCTAAAAACACTATCAGTTATCAGTGGGTACCTCTTTACCACCTCCAATAACTTCAATTCTCTTGAAAACCAAAGATCTCTCAGGATAAGTGAAAAATGCTCTGAATTTGTTAGTTTTAAAAGAGAAAGTTAAAAATTATAATTGGTGTACAGCTTTTTATAAGAAAAATACAAATCCACAGGTTGGGCTCCAACATCCTTTTATCTGAGGAGCAGCTGAAGGATCTGTGGGTATTTGCCCTGGCCGGGGGTTTGGGGGCAGGTCAGAGAGGGAGAGAGGGGTACACAATCCCACACAGATGACAGGTCATTCTCTCCAGCTCCTCCATGTATTCCCACTCATGTTGTCACCATGTCCTAGTTTCTTGCCTGTAATGAAGAGAGGGTAAATGGCAAAGATAAACACCCTTCCCCCTTCAAACCTTAATTCTCTGTTGACTCAGGGGCCCCCAAGAGAGGAACAAGCAGTCAGCCCCAAGGAAGAGCAGGCCACCAACAACTGGAAGAGAGGAAAGCCCAGGCTAAGGAACTGCGTCACCACGGTGGCCGCGCCAGCCCTCTTCCCTCTCATCTGTCCTTGTCCTTCTCTCCTCCCGTGGAAAGGGGCTTCTGGCAAGCAGACAAAGAGATGAAGACCTCGTCAGCACAACAATGTACAGAGGTTGCATGTATATGAGAATAAGCAAGAAAAAAGTTTGGTGCATCTCACAGGTGCTCCGTTGTGTAGACCTGCAAACTCCTGGGCCTTGCAAGGGTGACCACAGGCCCTATGGCGAACCACTGGGATGGAGCCATGTCCTCAGAGGGCAAGGAAGAATCCCAGAAATGACGAACACGGCTGAGAGGAATGGAGAGAGACCGAGGGAGTGGCCCAAATGCTCCCCCGAGGCTCAGTATGAATAAAGTATAAGGCAACTCTAAAAATAAAAAAAGTGGGAGCAAAAAGAAAAGGTCTGTGATAATCTCCCAGACTGTAGGTGTTCATGACCAGCTAACAGTGACATGAGACTGTTGCCCATGCCTTCCAGGTGGTCTCGACACAGCTGAAGGGTTCCATAAGCATGAATTCATCATTTTTGTAGCGCAGTTTCCCCTCCAACTCCCACAGCCCCGCACGCCAACTTCACCTGGCCACTCGCTCCCAGCTGCCCTGGCCTCCCTGTCTCAGTTCCACCTCCAACACTGGGCAGTCACCCTTGAAGACAAATGCACTCACTCACTCTCTGCCTTCTTCCAGCACTCACTAAAGAATACTTACTGATCACTTTTTAAAACAAACATTCCTTATGTTCCCTAATTCACCTCTTTTACAAATTAGAAGATTTTGGTTTTTTACATTTAATACTAAATTTTTCTAACTGTAGAAGGCAGTTTTCTACAAAATCATGTTTTCCACCACAAAACAGAAGAAATGATAGGAGAGCGACGTAAAGAGGGAGAGGAGGAGAGATGGGGGAGAGAGGGAAACCCGCACCGTCGGGTCCTACGGAATCTGAACATACACTGTCCGAGGCTACCTCCTCCCCAAGAAGTCCAGTGGCTGTGGGTCTATCGGGTCTTCTTCACCAGATTCCTTCATTTGTTCCATTTTTGCGTAGTAATTTCCCATGACCTGTAATCTCCCAAAGAACACTGCAGTTTTCCAAGGGACACCCACAGGGATACACTTAGCCAGCTCCCTGCTCCAACCAGGCAGGAAGGTGGCCTGCCCCTCAGCCCCAAACCCCTCCCCTAAAGGCCCGGCTCAGCCTCAGTCCACGCAGGTCCCCAGTCCCCTCCTGGCTCTCTGGGATAGGAGCCCAAGCAGGCCCCAGAGCGCCCTGTGGAGCTCAGACCAGTGAGAATCCAGGACAGTCTCTGTCGTTTTCTGAGGCTGCCTATTGTCCCAGGTTGCACCGCCACCCCGCCCTGCCCACTGTTCCCCTAGATGTGGTACATGCCTATAGAATGGTACAGAAGGGACTTCTAAGAGGCACACAGACCAACCATTTTATTTTAATATTTATGGGTTTATTTTGATATGTGCAATAAAATACTAGAATAATCAGTAAAAACACTTTAGAACTATGATTTCACAGATATCACCGAAGGAGAGGCTAAGGAAAAAGGGCGGAAAGGTGAGTCCGTGTAAACTATGTATGAAGTGGGTAGTGCTGCAGGCCGTTCTAGGATATGGGTAAAAACCATGAAGTGAAGGACACATTCAGACGACCTGACTTCGGAGACACTGTCGGTGTCCATCACCTCCTCTTGCGGGTGCGACCAAGTGTTTAAAATGCCAAGCACAGAACCTGCCGCCAGGAAGTGTTCACGCACCTGAGTGCCTGCCTTCCCCAAGGTCACACGCGGCTGACCAGATGACGTCAGACCCAGATCCTCGTCTAGAGCCTCTCCATTAATTCCCTCCTGTAACCTCAAGCTAAGACATTCTCCCCGGTCTATGTTCAAGACCCCACAGTTCTCTTAAGCCCCACCACCCAAGGCACTGGCAGGTGCTCATCATGGGCCCACAGAGAAATAAACAAAACGCACGTCAGGCAGCAGCACAGAGAAGCATGAGCTCATCCGATCCTCACCATGACTTGTGTCCTTCTAGTAAAAGTGGCCGTGGCCAGAGAGGTGAAGTCATCTGTCCAAGGTGACTTAGTGGATGGCTGAAGCCCAGATTTGAGCCCAGGCCTTTCTGATTCCAGAATGCAAACCACCTCTCAGTCACTAGGGATGACTCCCACTCCAACTTTCTCCTATTTTATTCCCTCCCGGAGGGGAGGAGCCCCTGGCTGGGTACCCTATGAACCCAGCTCTATCTCCTGAGGCCACAAGTTCATGTCTGAATAAATTTTTGTATAGAAAACCTCATCCTCCCCCTAAACTATTAAGGGCCCTTTTCCTGGATGAATCCAGAATCCCCCTACTTCTTCTACCCACAGGAGCCACCATCTTCCCTGCCCAGGCCAGGACAATGGCCTCCAACAGGTCTCCCTTTCATTCTGACTTCCCCACAGCAGCCAGTGGCCCTTCTCTACCCAAAACCAAGAAGCAGCTGCCCCTCTGTCACTCCATCAGAGCCCGAGTCCTCGCTGGGACTAGGGCCGAGACCTGACCTGCTCCCACTATGTCTGCCACCCTTTCCCGCCTCATTGCCCCAGCCTCTTCGTCTGCTGCCCTGTCCTGTGTCTGCTCCTCTAACGCGCTAAGCACATCCTACCCCAGCCTCCCCCTTGCTGTTCCCACCCCTCAGATACTCTCTCAGCAGCTGCTGCGCCAGCTCTCTCAAGCCTCTAAAACAGTGTGCCAGCCCATCCAACGAAAAATCGCAACTGCCCCACCCTCCAGATGCCTCTTATCTTGCTAACATACTGTATGATTTACTCACCTCCTAGGACACTGTATAATTTACTTGCTTGCTTATCATGGAACAACAGAGAGATGAAACGAAACCTGACCCTTTTTGAGCCCCTACTTCACTGTGTCCCAGGTAGCCAGAGACACATGGTATTAGCTTATTTAAGCCTCTTCCTGCCAGAAGGGAAGCGCCACAAGGGCAGAGATTTTTGACCTGTTCTGTCTCTTTCATTTCGTGATACAGACAATGTGTATGAATGTCCTGGGACCATGCTGGCACCTAGTAAGCACACGGTACGTGCTGGCTCAGTGTGGGTATCACACAGCAGCAATACTAGATGGGGTTACACAGCCTTGAAAATGCTCCTTGCGAAGAAAGCAGTGCTCCTTTGCTCTGGCTTTCCTGAGCATCCCCCAAGGGCCAGCAGAAGCCCTTGGCTTCCCCTCTGCCAGCACTAAACTGCTTTGGCCTGAAACCCCCGGGATCTGGGGCCCTTCCCTCGAGCTGTATGAAAGCACAGAACATTTCACTACGGAGATGGTTTCGTGCCACGGAAAGATGACAGTCCGGCCACGGGGCGGGTACCAGGCCACGGCTGCCCAGCGAGGCAGCCCGACGCCCCACTCCGACCTGCCAGCTGCTCAAGGCCCAGCCTAGCAGCCACGGACAGAAAAGTGAGACCGCTCTGCTAACCGAAAATAGTAAAAAGTTGGTAAGCTGCGCATGCAGAGCCAAGAGGCCACCGAGGTCTCTGATTCAACCCTCATGTCTCAGACGGGAAAACTGAGGCCCAGTAAGAGGGGAACAGGACTCTCCCCAAATACAGAGGCTCCAAAGCCAGGTTCAGGCCTTCTCAGGCAGCCCTGCGGCAGTCAGACTTCAGTAAAGGCCTCTCCACCTTCGGCTGGAGCCACCCTCCTCTCTACCCTCACCTACAGAGGTCCTGAAAATGCTGGTAAGTCTGGTCCACATCTCTGCACAACCAGGACGTTTGTAGTGGCACTGGGGAAGACGCAAGTTGGCCCTCGCTTTCCCTTCTATCCTATTCTCAAGGTGCTGCCTCCTGACACAAAGGTGGCAAGACCCACAGCAAGAAAAGGCGGTCTGTACCAATGTTCGGCAGAATGCGGGTGGGATAGAGACCACCGGCCTACACAAAAGCGTAGCAAGATCTCAGAAAGATACATACACCCCAGGCCAGAAATGCTCTTGCAGGTGTGGAACCTGGAGAGACCCAAGCACCTGTGTGTACGCGTATGCGCACCTGCATGTTCAATGCAGCAGTGTTTGTGATGACAAAACACTGCCACTCCTCAGAGGGAAGGTGCCTAAGCTGAGGTCTACCCATAACAAAATCCTACACAGCAGCTGAAATGACCAAACGAGGCCTACATCGACATGTAAAAACCGCAAAACCATAATACCCAGTGAAGAAATAGCAAAAGGATACATAACGGCAATATTTACATAACTGTTTAAAATATGCAAAATGAAATATACATATTTATATATAATATGCACATATAGTATAAATATATTTCTTATGGGCACATATCTATGTGGTAAAAGTAAGAGTACAAAAACACAGGTCGCAGAAAGCACACCACCTTCTCATGTGTGACAGTGGACACCGCTGGTGGGGGCAGGACAGGGAAGGATCAAGGGGGACTTCAGCTCTATCTATAATATTTTATTTCTTCTAAAAAAGTATCTAAGCAAATACAGTAAAATGTTAGCTCCTATTTAATCTATGTCGTAAGAAAATAAGTATCTATTGCGTTTTTCTGAATTTTTCTATATCTTGATGTTTCATAATTTAATGCACAAAAAACACTAAAAACATTAAAATTTTAAAAATAAAATATGAAAAACATTCAAATTTTTAAAATACTACATCAGAGGAGAGGAAGCCAGGCTACACAATGTGAATTAGCTGGCAAAACTCTATACAGTAACAGGAAGCAGGGAGAGTAAACACTGAGGGACACTGCTGCCAGGTCCTGATTTTCACATATTAATTGTGGGCACAGGACCATTTAGGATTGTCAAGTATACCTTGTCAAGAGTCCAGGACGGGTCCTAGGCACCATTCCAAAGGAGGGAAAAAAAACATACACACAGAGATGTTCTCTGTGGTGTTATTTATAGTGTGAAACCTCAGAAACTCACAGAATGGTTTACAAAAGAAATACAACAATAAGTTACACTACAGCCACACAATCAATAAGCACAAGACAAGGCAGAATGACAGGAAAATGTTTATGAGATGCACCCACGTGTGGGTCCCTATTAAGTGAAATAAACAGAGAACCAGATGCTGCCACTACGCCTAAAGTACACCTGCAAGTGTACGAGGCTCAAAGGAAACATGGAAAAGCTATGAGGGTTCCTTAGATTTAGAGTGTCATAGTCTCTATAGAATCAGGTCACAATGGGCTCCCAGTGGGGCCCCGGCACTGCTCCCAACCACCCACTTTTTTCTAAGCACTTTCTCCTCCCACTTTCTCACACCCTCTTCAAACCCTGGGACTCTGATTCCTCAGAGCTCAATAGTCCCACGGGGCAATGAGAAGCCCCTACCATATTTCCAGGCTATAACAAACGCCCCAAAGATTTGCATAAGTCGATTCCAGATGCTGTGTGCATTGCAGAAAAGGGTCCAAAGTCCACAGCTCCAGGAACCAGGCAGCTGAACAGCAAGGTCATAGAGTTCTGTCTCCCAGAGCAGCTGCTTGAGACAGAGCTTTCACCTGAAGCAAAGAGAAATGTTTGCATTTCCCATCTGCTCTCAAAGTCTTGCAATTCTCTGAGAGAGTCCTCTCAGTAAATAACTTCCACTGTTCATGTTTCTGATCAAAGCAAAAGCTGCCCGGGGTGTATGAAGACCAGACAAGCAAACAGAACCAACCTACATAATAATGTCTTCCGTCCTCTGCAAACTGTGCTCACCGACCTCGATGAACTACACTAAGCTCTTCACTCTTCACTGATGAAGGAAGTCACTAGGCTGAGTTTTAACTGGAACACATGAAAGAAATGGCACCGTCAGGTAAGTCACAGAGGCACCCGCCGTCAGCTGTCCGCAGGGAGCACCTTCCGTTGTAGAATGCAGGCTGGCCTGGGCACCTGAGCCAGGCTCCCAGAGGGCACCCCACATGCCCTATCCATCAGCCCCTCCTGGCCGAGGAAGCCAAAGGCACAGACCGACCCTGAGTGAGTGATCAGGGTCCTGAGGCTCTGGCCATGACTCAGATGTCAGCAGTGACTGACCAAACCTCACCGGTTTCCAGAGGCCCATCCCCGGAACCCAGGACCAAAGTCCTACCCTACACTAACCACAGGTTAAACTGATCTTAAAAATAAGTAGTCAGCGGCTGAAATAACAAGCACCTAACCCTGCCAACCACAGGGCGCAGATCCACTTCCCGCTTGAGGTACTTCCAGATCACTGTCTCCTCCCCAGGAGCACTCTTGAGCAGAAAGCTCGCTCTTCTTCTATTGCGCGCAGACCGGGGACCACGGAGCATAATGCTGCCTAACTAGCCCCTCTGGGCTCAGTCACCATCTCACTCTTACTCAGCACATCCACAGAATATAATAAAGTATGTGCGCCAGGGGATCTCTATGCCAAACTTCCTCCTTTATTTTATAAGACAAACCTGGGCACCCATGTGGCCAACTCAGGCGAGGCACCTATACAGGATCTGACCTGTGACACAGGATAAGCAGGTGCAGGCCAGTGGGATGGGCTATACCTGGTATGTTAGGGGTGGATTCAGACAGGGTAAGGCCAATGGAGTGCAAGATGCAGACCTGGACGGTCCCACGTCCACAGCAGACACAAACGGGTCCTTTAGACACATTAACTCATTTAATTTCATCCCACGACAAGGTTTTGAGGTGGATACTACTACTGTGCCCCTTCTGCAGACAGGGAAGGAGTTCGGAGAAGACAAACACCTACTCCTGTCCCCCGGAAGGACCAGGCAGACGGAGTTGGTATCTGCAGCCAACGCCACTTCATTCAAGAAACCTGGGCCCACGCCTAGGCTAGGCTGTCCCAGGAGAGAGGTGAGACATGGCCCTGCCCTCGAGGCCTCCCTGCTGGCAGCTTCCCCGAAACTGCAGAGAGGGGATAACAGTGGCATCAGAAAGACCGACGAAGGCAACAGATCTTCAGAGACTGTGGACTCTCCAGGCAGGTGTGCGAGCTGCACCTTAAAGGTGCGCTGGGCAGTAAATCAGCAGAAGAGTCATCCAGAGAACCTACTGTGTACAGCACAGGTCAGCTCACATAATGGGAGTCCACTCCCCAGCACCTAGGGATCCTTGTAACAGATGCAGCAGGACTAGGGTTGATGGGGTGCAGACTCAGGGACGAGACAGCAGCAGGATTCCCTATACGACCACCCCCATCCCATGCATGGGCTGGGACTCCAGTGGGCTGAGCAGGGCCAGACAAAGGGGCAGCGGGTGCCTTTCGGAAGGCTCGGGGGCCTGCACCTGAGGAGGCCCGCTCGGCTTTATTCTGGAGCAGCTGCTCAGTGGGGCATGAAGCAAAGCCATTCAATGTACACAAAACAGAGGCAAAGGCAGGGCAGTCACAGGTGGGTGAGAAAAATGTGTCAGGCTAGAAACAAAAAACAGAAGGCAAACAAGCACACAAAGACCAGCATAATCCGCCACTGGCTTCAGAAACCAAGCAGAGGCACAGCAGGCAGGGAGACAGCAGGGGCACGAGACCTGCTCTCAGGCCCCCTGTCCACGGACCAGCTGCCTGGCCTTTCTGGGCCCCAGTATCCTCACAGGTAACATGAAGGGACGGGACTACATGGCCTTTCCAACTCCCTCCAGCCCTGACCCCTTGTGACATGTTGCCAAATGAGGTGGGTCTCCAGGTGGGTCTCCGAACACCGTGGTCCTTCCTCCAAGCTCCCACATACTATACAGAGGCTGCCAGCTGGTCCTATGGGCAGAACCTGGAGGGGGAATGAGAGCTCTGCCCCATGCAAGCTGAGGCTCCCCTGAGCTTCTCACACCATTCAGTGGGCCCCCGCAAACTGCCCATGAGAAGCGGACATCTGTGTGAGGCCCCAGTGAGCGGCAGGCACCGGGGCACCGTGGGAACCCTGCTGGGGGGATGCCAGCTCTCACAGAGCATCCCCTGGGTGGAGGGACCATAATGAACCACCAAAACAGGCAGACACAACAGGCATTAGGGCACAGTGCTCCACAGTCAGAAAGCCCAGGTTCTGATCCTGGCTCAGCTGGGAGCTGTATGGCTCCACGCAAGCAACTAACCCTGCTGTGAGCTCAAGATCTTCCCGGTAAAACCTCTTCCTTGGGGAGAACACCGCCCTCCTCATCGGACTGCCGGCTCTGAGGATTACAGGAGGGAATGAGTTAAAGTCGAGAATCTTACATGCTAGCAACTGCTACATCACCGATGATGACGGCAAACATCTGAGAGAGAGAGCTTGGGTGACATTACACTCCCCACCCCCTCCTCCTGAGGCACAGCTTGGCTTGGCGCAGAGGCCGAGAAACTCATCAACAACTCCCAGACAGGGAAGAGCAGGGAATCAGCAGGATGGACTTGGTCAGAGCCATTCCTGGGACTAATGGCTTCAAAATCCACCCCCCTGCCCCATCTCCTACGTTCCCATTCGGGAAAGGTCTGGAAAGGACGTGTCCATTACAACTTCCTGCACTCAGTTTCCACAGGCCAGTAACTGAGCTGTGGAATATTGCTCAGGGCTGGAGTGTCCATACAGGTCTTACAGATGGGAAACTGAGACACTGAGGGACCTCACCAATGAAAGCCAGGGTCAGAGAGAGCCCTAGAACCCAGGAACACAATACCTGGGCAAAATTCTGTGCCCCATACATCAACTGAGTGCCTATGGGCAAGGGGTGGACTGCTCATCGGAAAGGCTGAACAGCAGCCCCAGGCACTGCTGACCAGCTAGGGGCTCTGGGCAGATCAAGCCCACCAGCCTCCCTATCCATATAAATTGAGAGAGACATAAGCGAAGCTCCTAAGATAAAAACACAAGCCAAGCCCCTCCTACTTGCCCCAGACCAGCAGCAGTTATCTCCTCACAATAATACAAGGGAGCTTGCTCTGAAACCCAGAAAGAAGTGTCCAACACACACCTGGATCTTCCCAACTCGTCTCAGATTAGACGACTTCCTGTCTGGAAAACCTGCCATTAAAAGGTACAAGGAAGCCTTCCTTAAATCAAGAGGCCTCTACAGATGGCCGAGGACTCCAAGGGTTGGCCATCCACATCCTACACGTGTGAGCGCACACTCACCGAATGTCTGCGAGGAGCACAGGTCCTTGGCAGCCCAGCACACAGCCCCTCGCCTGCATGTATACTTCCCCGCCCACTGCGCTGGCAAACACCTCCTCCAGTTCCACAAGCTTGCGCTGAGTCTTACTCTGTGGCAGGCCCTGCGCTACACTATGTCCTGGAGACACAGAGGGAAATAAGGTACAGCCCTGCCCTCCTGGAGCTTGCAAAGGGGCCAGTTTCGGCATAGCTCAGAGAAGCACCAACCAGGGTGTGGTGGTCAGGCATGGCTTCCCCACATAACTGGCATCCACCAGGGCTTAATCTTGAAGGATGAAAAGAGTTAACCAGATAAAGGAGGGAGGGGTGGTGTTCTGGGAGCAGATGCCAACGAGTGAAGTCCCGGAGGCATGAAGTGGCTCGGGGTACACCACCACACCAGGTGGTTCCGAAAGGCGGAGCCATGAGAGAGCAACCCCGCTGAGGTAGCTGGGCCAGCACATGCTCTGTGGCTCCCTCTGCCTGTTCTAGAGTCCTCACTGCCCAGGCCACATCTGACTGCCGCCTGCCAGCCAGCCAGTGAGCCCTGCACTCACTCAGCCTGATGAAACCTCCCCGCACCTTTTGGACAGAGCTGCCCGGCCAGGTATAGAAGACAAGGCCAATCTGTTGCCCCAGCTGCCTCAGCTGTCTCCTCTGTGGGATCGGGAGAGTCACATCCTACCAATTTACAGTGGATGCACATCCCCAAAGCTCTCTGACTCCCAATGCCAGCCCCAGCCACATCTAGAATCCCCTGCCATGTCTTCCTGCCCCACAGACACACTGACAGTACTCAGGGAGCCTGACCATTTGGGCAAGTCTCACAGAGCCCACATTCTGGATTACCATGATGATCTGACAAGAACAGGGTCCGCTCACAGCTCGAGGTGGGGTGTAAGCCACAGAGGCAAGGCCCAAAACCCCACTCCGAGGGATGGGTGGGAACAAGGGATGTGAGCAGGCTCTGTGCATATGTGGTTCTCTCCAGTGGTCTGACTTTTTGAAACTATTTACAATTTACACTTTGCTGAACTCCCAAAAAGATTATGAACAATTACTGTATGCAATCGGATCAAGAAAACCAACCAAACACCATTAAGAAGAGGTAAAGACACATGGAAAGTGCTCATGGTTTACTATAAACAAGTTTGCATTGGAACCTTCTAGAACCTTCTAGAACTGGAACTTCTAGAAAGGAACATTCACAGAGAAGAACTCATCCTCCAGAATATACAGCAGGACCATCCACATTGCCCACACCCAGACAACAAAGCAGACTCCAGCTTTACTATCCTGACAGGAAGAGCAGCACCTGCTCAAAACACATGCCAAACTAAGCTAGTCTTTGTTGAGCCTCTGCCCTGAGCCAGGCATGTGCTAGGCATGGTGGAGAAGGAAGAGATGCAGATCATGGCCTCTTCTGTCTAGCAGAAAAGAAAGCATGGACACAACTGAGCATGAAATAAGGCCACAGTATCTGGAGCTTTCAGAGAACAGCAAACAGAGCATTGTTAAGGGAGAGGGGAGAGGGGGATCGGGCCAGAGAAGGAAAGAACACCATAGTTTGGGGAACTGAGGAAGACAAAAAAACATGAGGACACCCTGCGCTACGGTCTGAATGTTCGTGCCCCACCCCCAAAAGATGCATATGTTGAAATTCTAATGCCCAGTGTGATGGTATATGGAGGCCTTCGAAGGCGCTTAGGTCATGAGGATGAAGCCTTCATGGGGTTAGTGCTCTTAAAAAAGAGGCTCCGAATGCTCCCTAGCCCCTGCTTATGAGGACACTATGACAAGCTGGCAGTCTGAAACCTGGGAATGGGACTTAGGTAGAACCCGATCATTCTGGCACCCTAGTCTTGGACTTCCGACCTCCAGAACAGTGAGAAATAAATTTCTGTTATCTATAAGCCACCCAATTGGTGGTATTTTCTTATAGCAGCCCAAACAGACTCTAAGAGATCCTGAAATAAAACCTGGGCAGAACACTGTTTTGTGAACTTGCTCTACTGCCCTACAATTGAATCAACAGGTATTGTGCCTTCTAAAATGATGAGGAAAGGGTCCCTCCTTCCAGCATACCTACTCAGAAACCATTAGTAGCAGCCACCACTTAGCCACCTGCCATGTGCCAGAACCTCGGTGCTGCCTCACCTTTATCTTAAAGACACCCTCTAAAGTCATGTGTGAGGGGATGGAGGCTCAGATGGGTTCAACCAGGGCTGCACTGTTCCCAGATATCACAGACTGCACTTGAGCCCAAGTCGTGGGCTCCAAGCCATGAGCTCCAGCAGGGGAACTCTCCTTGGCAGGCATGGGACCAGCTCTGCTGGTGGCAGGAAGGGTGGTGTGCTGCAGTGAGGAGAGGAAGAACGAGTGTGTTCCCAGACCGGATCCGAGCAGGGCAACAGAGGCCAGCCTCTGGAACAATCTGTGGCCCAGCAGGATGATCACTTAATGGGGCTGCCTAACTGTAATTACCCCAATACATAAAACAAATGGCTTTAATTTAAAAGACATTAAGTTAACAGCAGGCTTTGTGCCAGGTTACAGGGCCTAGCTCACTGCTCAGAACAGGCACCACCTCAAACAGGGCTGGGTGCACAGAGGTGGCTCTTGGAGCCAGAACCCCTAGGACAGGGCTCTGTGGCCTAGGGAAGAGGGTTGGGAGGTGATGTCACCTGTAATCCTGACCAGTCCTTGGCAACCTACAGGCCAGGGTGAGTGGCTGGGGGACCAAAGGCAAGAACCCTGGACAAGGAAGGGTGTGAGGAAGGGAAGCAGAGTCATTCCCAGGTACTTTCTGCCCTGCCAGGTATTCTGAGTACCTGTGTGCTGCCCTAGGTGCAGGACGCCTCGTTCTCAGCCCCTCCAGCCTCAGCCGAGCTCCTCCTCTCCTAGCCGTCTAACTTGCTTGGCCAGAGACAGGCTGGGGAAGCTCCCATTCACTGCGGTACATGCCCTGGAGGTGGGAATCCAAGCACACCTGACAAGTGAGGACAGAGACTCCACACAGTCAAGCAACTCAGCCATTCACACTGCCTGCCAGGACCAGCAGGCAGGTCACTACCCCCCCCCGCCCCGCCCTTGTCTGCCTCTCTGGGATTTGGGCCACTCACACAACTTCCCACCAAGTGCCAGGACACGTGGACTGCAAACCCTGCCGCCTCAGCGAGCTTGTGGCGGGTGACAGGGTGCCACCTGCACAGAGCTGCAAGAGACACATTTCCCCTTCTAAAGAGGAAGTCAGCCTCCTGCATCCACAGGGCACATGCGCCCAAGTGTGATAGGTGTGGAGACCCCAGCTGGAGCGGAAAGGGTGCGCCCATGGTAGCAGGGGAGCTAGTGGGCCATGCAGGGCTGGGGTCACAGGTCGGGATCCAGGAGGGGCAAGGAGACTCCTGTGAGCAGACACGTTCCGCACCCATGCACCCTCTTTCCTCTGCTGAACTGCAGGGGAGCGCTGAAGGCCTCTCCATCCAAAATCCTACCATCCAGGCTTCTTTTTCATCCACCTGTTTTCAAAGGGCCTCATCAAAGCAGGTTTCCACCACTCACAGGAAGGAAATGCCTGCCCACAATCACCACGCAGAGTCCCTTTCCTTTCCGTCTTTCTTTCTAAAACACTGAGGGAGCTGTGGAGGACGCTAGTGGAGAAAGTACAAAAACAGCTCTGTGCACACCCCAGGCTTGCATGGTGGCAGAAACAGCGCGGGCGAGCTCTGGGCAACGGGCTCCAGGCGCCTGGCTGTGACCGAGCAACCGCGGTGCAGCAGCGCCCTCCGGCGGTCGCGAGGAGCGCCTCGCACGGCTCGTCGGGCCAGCGAGGCGACCCAGCCCCGAAACAGAACAAACTCCCTGCTACTGGGTTGGTGACCTTCTGGAAAAGCTGGTAGTCCAGTGCGGACTGCACTCCTGCAGCTTCTCCTCCTCCTGGCTGGGAGGCCCGAGCGCAGCCCTGGAGCTCCCTCTCGCGTGCACTCCCAAGCAGGACACACCACGTGGTTTTCTTTCAATGAATACTGCTCGCCCCAGTACTGACTCCCCGAACTATCTCAGGCACAGAGGCAGCTGGAAAAACAACCCTGAGGCACACGCAAAGGTTTGGCCTCCTGGAGATCAGTGTGATGGCTTCCCTCCTCATCCAGAGATATCTGTGGGGACACAGGGTGATGAGGCCTGGCTGAGATGGGTGAAAAAAGGGCCCATACCGCGCCTCTCTGTTGTGGGACTTAGGGTGAGCTGGTTCTCACCCACCCTTCCAAAAACGGCCAGAAGCTGCTGATAACATGGACTCGCAAGTCACTGTCCCCTCCACCTGGGGTCTGTCAGCTCACTGGGAAGGCTGACTGCATGGAGTTCAGAGTTTTCTTCCTGCTCCAATGCTTGGTGATTCTGCAAGGCCCTGTGAAGCAGAGTGAAACTGAAGCTGCACTTGCTGCAAGCAGTCTTTGTTCAGATGCAATGTATTTACTTAGAGCAGCTGAGCAGGGAGATAATACAGATTGTGAGGTAGGCTACAGCCCCCCTCTCACCACTCCCCAAGTCGTGTCATACAGCCCAGCCTCCTGGTTTAGTGTGAGAAATCAAGTAAGACACCGGCTCTCTCAGCCTTGGGGGATGCCTGCATGGATCACAGTGATGCTCAGATGTTTGTGAAAGCACTTTTATAAGCTCTGAAGTGCTGAAAAAATGTTGTTACTATTATTCTCCTAATCAGATCTTCATCGTAGTAACACCCCCTCATTAATTTTAGGCAGACCATTATGGTACACATCAGAAATTTCCAAACCATGTTCTTCAGAATGCAAGTGTTTCCAGTGATGTCACATCTTGCAGGGTGGGGAGGGGACAGTCAAGGTACCTGATTCTTCTCGTAAAATGTATCTTACTAAATATGTAAGAAAAATGCCAGATACATTTATTCGTTTGTCCTTATCAGTACTGTATAGTCATCTCTTCATTCGTCATTAGGGAAATGCAAATCAAAACCACAGTGAGATGCTCCATCACACCCACGAGGACAGCTGCGATCAAAACGACAACTGCTGATGTGGATGCAGAGAAAACTGGAACTCTCATACATTACTGGTGGGAATGAAAATGGTACAACTACTTCTGAAAATGGGTTGGCAGTTCCTCAAAAACACAGAGTTATCATATGACCTAGCCATCCCACTCCGAGGCATATACACAAGCAACCTGAAAACATATATCCACACAAAAACTTGTAAACGAATGTTCATAGCCAATTATTCATAATAGCCAAAAAGTGGAAAACTAAGTGTCCATCAACTAATGAATAAATAAAGTGTGGTATATCCATATAATGGAATACTATTCAACTATTAAAAAGGATGATGTACTGACACCTGCTATAACATGAACCTAAAAACATTACACTAAGTGAAAGAAACCGGACACAAAAGATTACCTAGTGAATGACTCCATCACATGAAATGCACAGAATAGGCAAATTTATAAAAAGAGAAAGCAGGTTCGTGGTTGCCAGGACCAAAGGGGAAAGGGGAATGGGAAATGACTGCTGATGGGTATAGGGTTCCTCTTGGGGTTGATGAAATGCTCTGGAATTAGTGGTCATAACTGAACAACATGGTGGATAAATTAAAAACTACTGACCCAGCCCCCACCAATGTGGATAATTTGGCTGAGCATCATCTTGCAAAGCAAAAGGTCGCTGCTTCCATTCTCCCTCCCTTCCCCTCTCTCTAAAAATAAATACATAAATGTCTTTTAAAATCTATCTTGTATATTTTAAAGGGGTGAATTTTATGGCATGTGAATTATCTTTTTAATTGTAAAAAAAAAAGGTACTTAACTGTCTTTTCAAAAATGGTCTATAGGAACAAAGAAGAGTCAGGAAAGCATGCAGAATTACTGATGCCCAAAAGTGGAACATTCCGTCTGTGCACCGAAGCCCCCACAGCATTTACCAATCACCCACATATCAGTGTATTATACTTCATCTGTAGGATGATCCCTGGCCTATGTTTATTACTGGCTTTACCGTATGATTTCCACACATACCTGTGAAATTATCCAGAGTTTATTGTATATGTCACAGCAATACCATACAAAGTTATTCTCTATAGATCCATGACTAAAGTCTTCCACAACAGATTCATTGGTATACAAACTATATAGTTGTTTCATGAATGTATTATAATTTAGGAGAGTTCCACTGTTAAATGCGTTTGGTAAAATAACACTGTTCTCTCAATTCTATAGTATAAAATGTCAGCCTATCTTTTCAAAGAGCCTCTCATTTCGCGAGGCATTTCTGGGATCACCTCTTTCCCAGACTGTCATAACCTATTCAAAAGTTTCATTCTGTGCTATACGGCTGTAAAAAGGAACTCTTACCCTTTACGACAGCACGGATGGACCTGGAGATTATTGTGCTAAGTGAAATAAATAAGTCAGAGAAAGACAAATATCATATGATCTCACTTACATGTGGAATCTAATGAACAATATAAACTGATGAACGAAAGGGGACCAGAGGCATGGAAACATGGAACAGACTCACAGTTGTTGTGGGGGAGGTGGGAGGGGGGACTGGATGAAGGAAAGTGAAGGGATTAACCAAAGAACAAATGTCCATAGCCCATGGACACCGACAGTAGTGTGATAAAGGCCAGGAGAAAGGAGGTGGGGACTGAGTGGAGGTGGGCAAGGGGGGGAAATGGGGACATCTGTGATAGTGTCAACAACGACAAATGAAAGTTTCGTTCTGGTGCAAAGCGCCTGCTGCTGTGACAAGATGAAGAATCTGGATTTCAGTGCCACCCATGTGTCGTTAGCTACATCAGTGAGACAGTCAGCATCAAGGTCTTCACACTCAGGCTTCTCTCAAGCCCCAACACTGAGCTGAGGTACTCATCTTTTTAAAAACATGCAGTTTTGCTCTTGCAGTAAAGGAACCTCCAGAAATTCCCAATGTGCACAAAGAGCTTTAACATCCATCTGTCTTGTCACTCTAGTCCTCAGGATAAACTCCTCCGGGAATCCAAAAATCGCTGTTAAATATAGCGTGCATGTGGCTTCCTTCTTATTCCTAACTTGTCATCTGGAAGCTGAGCCCACCCAGCCTCTCGCTGCAAAGAGGCTTGCAGTTTGATGTATGAGGGGCAGATCACCAAGAACTCTTTTAGGATTTCTTTGATTTAATTAACATTGCCATCAGTCGGTCACCTATAAAATATTATTGAGAACCTAGCATGAGGCAGGAACTGCGCTAAGAATGTAACGGTCATGAGAGAAAGAGGGAGCACCTCCATTTCCATTGTTTCATGCCTTCTAGGTAGAGGGTGCTCCACCGACCAGCACCCCTGGCCCCTTGCTCCCTGCCCATCTCTCCTTCCCCACCACGTACACGAATGCCTCCCGTACGGCAGGAGGAAAAACTGGTCTGATGACGAGCGTACAGGGTATGTCTGACCTGGCCGCCTCCTCTCCTCTCCTCTCCTCTCCTCTGGAATTACCTGCAGAGAGCCTGTCCATCCCTGCAGGGAGGCCAGTGGCTGTCCAGAGCTGTCTGCCCCTCCAGAAGTCTATCTGTTTCTATGTTCCAGGTTAGGTGGTTCCTGCTCCCTGTGTCTATCACTTCCAATCAGGCCAGAAATAGAGGTGGCAATTATGGGGTTCCTGTCTATCTCAATAAATGACGCAGGTAAGTTATCCCCCTGCCCTCATGGAGATTACATTCCAGTAGGTAGAGGTGACAGCAAACAAAGAGGATAGTTATTTTCTCAAACTTGTGGAGAACACTCCCACCTAAGGCCTTCACTGGCTAGAGCTTTTGCTCCTAGGTGTCCAAACAGCTTGCACTCACTTCCTTTAGTCGCTGCTCAAAGGTCATCTTATCAGTGGGGCCGTCCCTGACCACCTACACCAAACAGCTAACAACTCCCCATCCTGACACACATATGAGGGGAGGGGCCCCAAGAAACTCGAAATTTATTAAAAATTGTGTATTATTCTTACATGTTTAAACTTCAGTCACCTTCCAAGTACTCTCCCTGTGATGCAATACACCTATCCAGACCTTTTCCCACTGCTCAAAGCAGTTTTTGAACTCGTGGATTTTGATGCCTTTTAGTGCTTGTAACATTTTTTGTTTCACCTCTTCCGCATTGGGAAAACATTTCCCTTTGGGGACTTTTTTCATCCACGGAAGCAAAAAAAGAAAGCTGTTCGGGTGTGACATCCAGTGAATGGGGGGGTGGGGCACAGGGTCATGCTGCTTTTGGTCAAAACTGCTGATCACGTAGCGCAGTGTGGGCAAGTGCACTCATAAATCCATCAGGAAACGGGCAAACACGCTGAAAAAGAGTCTTCAAAAAAACTTCACTGAAGCCAAACACAGCCTCTGACAACACCACCAGCTGGTACACTGATACAGATGAGTTCCTAGAACACTCACCTAGCAGGGGAAGCCTGTATTACAAGACACCCACCCTTGAGAAGATAATTCCAGTTTTTTGGGGGGGTCCCCCCTCATACATTCCATGTGTCCTTATCCAGCTTGACTTTTCTCTATACAACTTATCACACTCTGACTCACTCAACATGTACTTGCTGTATATTTAGAGTCTGCTTCCCACACGTCCCCCACTACCCAAGAATGTAGGCTGCAGGAGGGCAGAGACTTGGCTTTGTTCCCACTGTTCACAGCGGAAGTGATCAACACCACCTGCTGAACGAATGAAAGAACAAATGAGTATGTGCTACAAACAAAGTGATGAGAAACATAATGAGGGCTGAGGTGGGGGCTGCTTTAGGAAAGGGGTTCAGGGAAGGCCTTTCTGAGTGGTTAACATCGGAGTGGTACCACAGTGATAGCCAGGGAGAAACACCACAACGTAGCAGTACCGCTGTACCCCTCTGAGGGTGTGCCCACAGTGGCCGAGTGAGCCTTGCTGGGCCTCTGCAGGAGGCTGGCCACCCCAAAAAGGAGGGAGGAGACGGCCTCAGCGTCCTGTCAGTGCTGGGTCATGCCTGGGCCCTGGAGGCTGCTCGTTGAGTCGATTTCCCCAGAAGTCGGCAGAGCAGACCCAGGTGAGACTGGACACACAACAACCGATGCAGCAGCACTGGGCTAAAGGCATCACAGCACGGTGCCATTTAACCCTCCCTGCCACACGGGAGGCGGGTGTTTGATCCTCATTTTACAGAGGAGGACTGCAGGGCTCCGAGAGGCAAGGTGGATTACCAACGCAGTCACCCACCTAATAAGTGGCCAACTGGGGTTGAAGCTCGGTGCTGCCTCACTCCCTCAGGGCCATCCCATGCCCAGCTCACCGAGTTGTACAGCAAGAGAGAACATACATGAATGTGATGCTAAGCGACATGGGCTCTTGGACAGTACGGGCTATATCTGACCCATGTCCATGTCCCCTGCAATGATGAATTCAGAGTCCCGCATCCAGCAAGTGCTTGGTCATCCTTGGGGCTTCAAAGTGCAGCGTGGGCTCCTGAAGGGTGGCGCAGAGATGGCTGATTGTCTACCCCAAAACCTGCTCTCCCTTCCTTCCTGATTAACTGAACCTCTCTTTAATATATATAAGATTTTATTTTTTAGAGAGAGGGGAAGGGAGGGATAAAGAGGGTGAGAAACATCGATTGGCTGCCTTCCAAATGCACCCTGGGGGACCAAACTGCAACCCAGGCATGTGCCCTGACTGGGAATCAAACTGGCAACCTTTCGGTTCGCAGGACAATGCCCAACAAACTGAGCCACACTGGCCGGGGAGAACCTCTCTTTTTCTCAACTGTGTACTTCTCTCCTGTTCTCCATGCTAATGCTGTAACACAGATGTGGTGGCTGAATCTCTAGCGGCCACCCTGGACCATGAAGACAAGGGCTACTCCCTAGGACCCTGACACCTTCATGAAGCACCCAGGAATGCCTATCTCTGGACTTTATTTAGATGAGCAATAAAGCTCAGGCTTGCTTAAACCACCATTATTTGGGGTTTTCATGGAATAGTCTATCAAGCCTGATAAACAGCAAGGAATGATTGTGGAAGAGAAAAATCTTGACCTAAATTTGAGACGTATAGGGTTCCACTTGACAGACAGAATGAGACACAGAGATCTCAGAAGCTTTTCCTACAGCTTAGGGAGAAAAGGCTGGACACGGAAGCCACAAGCAGCTACTGTTGTGGGCCTAGAATGTTGGAATAACCTAGGATGGCTGCTAGCCAGGAGCCAGGAGGCTCTGAGTGGAAGTGGTGCGATAGTATCAGCGTTTGAGCAAGGTGAACATAGCAGCCTTTCCAAGGCCAGTAGAGCCAGGATAGCTTGGATGAAAGAGAGCTATTCAGTCAAATGTTTCCCGAATGCCGAGTAGGTGCCACGCACTGTGCTTCCAGGAAAGGCTACACAGCAGAGAATCCTGGAGCTGGGTCTGAAAGATGTCAGGTGAGCATCAGGCTTTCCTACAACCTTTCAGCAGTGACTCCCATGCCTGCCTCCACAGCCCCATGCAAACTCAGATTCCCAGGCCCACCTAGGACAGTCTGACCCACAGACAGGGGCAGGGCTCGGGACTCTGTTTTTTTAAGTAACTACCCCCAATGAGTCCATGTAGTTAGTCCATAGTCAGATTAAATAGGCTAGAAGCAGTTCCTTAACAGGTTTGGACGTCTATTAAATATGTGAACAAAGTCACTTCCATGCTGTTAGAAGACCATAAACCAGTAGATTTTAAAGGACTCAATAATGGTGAAAACATTTTTCTGGTTAAGTGAATGTGGACTTTTTTTAGCTATTTATAAACCACAGTATAATCTAAGGTCACTAATAATGTTCTATGATCTATTTCTGCAACCACTGCAGCAAAAAGGTGTTTCTGTATCACCTGAATATAACCTGAGAAGAGGTCTGCACATGTGAGCATGAGGTCTATGCCAGCTCACTGTAGCCCTGTTCTCCATCTTGCAGGCATGAGGAGACCCAGAGCCCAGCCTCAGGGAGGACCTAGGAGCTCCAGGTTGTCTCTAGACAGCTGGGTGGGCAAGGAGCTGTCTTCCTCTTCCCAAGGTATTCTCACACTCTTCAAGGGAACTCTCTCTGGGAGTGAACTTACAAGAGAGAAGTGGTCCTTAAAGGGGAAACATGGTACAAAGGGAAAAACACTGGCCCAGGATATAGGTCGGTAACCTCCCCACCTCATCCTCCTATTAGCCTTGGGCAAGTTTCCTCACCTGTTGTGCTATATGCTCTTTTACTTTTAATCCTCACCCTAGGACATGTCTTTATTGATTTTAGAGAGAGGGTGTGTGTGGCAGAGGGGAAGAGAGAGAGAGATCGATGGGAGAATGAAACATTGATCAGATGCCTCCCATACCTACCGCCACTGGAGATCAAACTGGCAACCTAGGTATGTGCCCTGACATGGAATCAAACCCTCAACCTTAGGGTGTATGGGGCAATGCTCCAACCAACTAAGCCACCCAGCCAGGGCTGTGCTATATGCCTTTAAGATCCCTTCCACCTGTGTTGCAGCCAGGGTGAGAATTTCTAGTTTCCTTCTTCCTAATTAATACTGAAAAATGATTCTTAGTATAAAAATGCACTTCTGTATAACGCATATTTGCTGCTGGGGATACAATACTTAAGATAAACCAGGGTCCATGCCCTTAAGGAGTTTGTAGTCTAGAAAGACAGACAAATAATTCCTTCAATAATTATATAATTACAACTGCCATAAATATTACTAAGAAAAAGTACCTGGTGCTATGAGAGAGTACAATGAGAGCTCAGGAAAGACTTACCAAGCAAATGTAACATTTATGCTAAGATCTGAGAGCAGAGTAGCATCAGTTAATAGGAGCAATTTTCTGCTAGAACTGATAGATCCTTATCTGACTACGGTCATCTGGCTAGAGGCCCCCAAACCCTCACCCCTCATGCCTCAACAGGGTGGTGTTAATACCTCAGGTCATTTGCAGCTGCCTCCAGGCCCTGGGTGACAGCTGTGGCTGTCAGAACTGCGCCCAGCAGAGGGAAACACAGAAAACACAGACTCCAAGCTGGGAACCTGAGCCTGCAGCTGGACCTGTCCCTGGACCAGTATTTCCGGTGCTGAACATGTGCAGGCATTCTGCATAGGGCAGGGAGATAAGGTGCAATATTGTCACAGCACCAGGAAGGCACAGAAGGGAGGAAGAGGAAGCTTTTCAAGTGGGGGTTCCTGGACAGCTCCAAGGATGTGATGGTGTCTGAAGATGGATAGTACTTGGGAATGGAGAGAGAAAGCATCCTGACAGTAGAACCACATAAGCAAAGGTCTGTAGGTTAGTATGCGCACACTGGGTGTGTGATGAGCTGCAGCTAGAGCTCAGGATGTAGGATGGCAGAGATCTGGCAATGATGTAGAGTAGGACTGAGCTGCTACAACGGACTCGGAAAGTGAACAGCTGGCAATGCTGGCCTTCAGCATGGTGTCTGGTGTCAAATCATAGCTCTAGACTGGCCCTATGGCCAAGGGTGCTTGGTTTTCTCCATTGGACTAGCACAGAGTTTTTCTAACATTAGAGTCCTAAGGATCACCTGGGACAGGTTGCCAGGCCCTATCTCCTGTTGGAAGACTTCGATTAAGTAAATCAAGGTGAGTCCCAGGCTGAAAAACTCCCGATCAGACAGTGGGTCCCAAGGGCCCCTCCAGCCACAAGGTGCAGGCCCTGGATTCTTGGCCTCCTACAGCATGAAGTCCAGGCCTGGGTAACCTTTCCTGAACATAGTGGGTGTTCCTGGGGGACAGACCTTTGATGCTGTGTGGGGATAGTAGGAATGGGGAGAGCTATGGAGGGCTGGGCCCAGGCGCTCTCCCAGTCTAGGGACACTCTCAAGACAAGTGAAAGCCAAGAGGAGCCAAGGCCCAAAGGGAAAAGGCCATTCTGGGCGGACTATACAGCTTGTGTAAAGGCATGTTCAATACAGTTACGAGGTAAGGTGCATACAGGTGAAGGATGAGAAGCAAAGCTGGAGAGGAGGGCCAGGCCCACAACACAGACAGCCCTACCAAGAACTTGGGGCTTGATGCCATAGGCAACAAAAAGCCATGACAGACCCCTAAGCCTTACAGGATCCTGGACACGGCTCCCCTGAGTCATTTACTGTTCGTACGCATAGAACGCTACTCTTGCCTCATTACCACTCCCCACCTCCAATATCAGTTTCCATCCTTTAAGATCGCCTACTACTCCTATCCAAAAATCAGACCTTGGATCCCCTCTGTGCAACAACTAGGTCAAAGTGAGGTGAGCAATTTGAGTGAGGCAATTTACACTAAGCCAGGAACCCAACCTCTGGGATGATGAGGAGAGGTTGGTCCAGCGTGGAGCAAGGTGACCAGTTCTGCTCTCCGCAGATCGTATCTGTACCTTATAGCTTTCCTTCTCTTCCTCCCTTGGAGAAACCTGCTACTTCCCTAATGATCCTTGAGAGTAAGGAGAGAGGGGGGCACAAAGGAGGCATGAGATGGTTCACACTGCTTGGGTTTGGGCTTGACCAGTTCCCACTGAAATATTAATACCTTAAAAACTATAAGAAATGTCGCACTAACTTCAACAATTCATGCGGCCTCACTAAGACCCAGTCCAAAAGACTGCACAGGATGGCTATTGGTACCTTCAAATGACCTGCTTCATCCTCAAAAGTCAAAGACTGCGCGAGAATAAAAACAGATGCATGCTCTGAAGGCACTGCTGAATCTTGCAAGGTTAGCGAAGAGGGGGTGTGGCGATTCTCTCGAAGGGGTCACAGTTAATGGGGTCAGCGGGTATCTGGTCAGGGTTGTCAAGTTAACACCACGGCTCCAATCCTGCGCCAGCTGAGCGTGTCTGGCTCCCTTGACACGCCCACGGACGATACCTTTAGCTTGCAGTGAAAGCACCTTTCCGGCGGGAGATGGTGGTTAGGGGTTAGGCTTCTGTAGACTTTGGCAGTGGGCAGCGCAGCGAAGACACTCCCCTAGCAACCCGGGGAACCTGGCCAGGCGCGCGCACTGGCCGCCCTGAGGACAGAGTGGGCCACCCTCCCGGAGCCCCCGCTCACCTTGCACTTGAAGCCGGCGGCGGGCGGCAGCAGCTCCCGCAGCAGGGCCTTGGCCACCTCGCGGCTGGCCTCCTCGCTCACGAAGTGCAGGTTAAGCACCTCGTGAGCCTCGAACTTGGCGAGGCGCAGCAGGGAGCGGAGCGCGATGCGGGCCTTGGCCTGCAGCGCTGCATTGTGTTCTGCCTTGGTAAACATCATCAGCAGGTGGTAGTCCACCGGGCCGGCCAAGCCGCCCTCCAGACTCTTAGCCTTGGCACCCAGGGCTGGCGCCACGGACCCGCGCGCCAGTTCCGGTGTCAGCGGCGAGGGCGCGGCTGGGGCTCCGGCGCGGGCCTCCTTCAGCCTCTTGGTGGCGCTGGAGAAGGTCTCCCTGCCCGAGCCTAGGTAGTAGAAGGCACAGACGGCAAGCGCCGCGGCCAGCAGCAGCGCGCAGTAATGGGAGCGCATAGCGCCCAGGCGCGCCATGGCCAGAGGGCATGGGGGCCCGCCTCCGAAGATACCTTGCGCCAAGGACCGGGGTACCTAGCAACCACAGAGGACCCTCTAAGACCCGTACCCGCAACCACTCAGTGGCACCCGCGGCAGGAGGCGGCCATAGAGAGGGCGGGGCCACGCTTCCCAGAGCCAATCCGTGGGCTCTGATGCGCGAAGAGGCGTGGCTATGGATTCGAGCAGCCGCGGGGTCCTAGATTCGCAGGGATTAAAGATGGAATGACTGCATTCTCAGCAGTCTGCCCAAAGCGGTTTTGAGCAGCTAAGTAGAACTCGGATGTGGAAAAGGTCAGCGGGCTGTCCGAGCTGTGAAAACTGTACCTGTTATTAAGAGCCTAGACACGAACGCTGGGATCGAAGCTGAGCCTTGAAAGGAACTGAGACGCCCAAAGCAGGTACGGATAACAAAACGACTAAACACGCACAAAGAGAAAAAAATTTTTTTCTCTATTACCTTTTTCCCCCCTAATTTATTGGAGGCATTAAAATCTCTCCCTGACTCCCTTCACACCTTGGAGATCAGCTGGGACTGGGGAATTTAAACTAGTAAGGTATACCCTGGTTGGGTAGCTCAGCTGGTTAGAGTGTTATTATACCTATACCCCAAGGTTGTGTGTTCCATCTCTGGACGGGGCACATACAAGAAGCAACCAATGAATGCATATATAAGTGAAACAACAAATCGATATTTCTCTCTCTAAAATCAATATATAAAATTTTTGAAGAGCAAAAATAAATAAATACACTAGCAAACCCCTTCTCCATTCACAGTGTGGTAGAGTTGACACTTGAGGTGTATACAAATTGCTTGCCCATCCCACTAGTCATCTCTGAAGGAGACCAGAGGCATCTAAAGGGGGTGGCCAAGGTGACAAAAGACAAATACTACATGATCTCACCTATAAGAGGAACCTAATGAACAAAGCAAACAAACAAACGAGCAAAATAGAGCCAGAGGCACAGAAACAAGGAACAGACTAACAGTGACTGCAGAGGAGGTGGAGGGGAATAAGGGGAGAAAGAAGGGGAAGGGTCTAGTCAAGAAACAGGTATAAAGGACCCATAGACATGGACTACAGGGTAGGGATTGACTGGGGGTGGGGGCAGGGGAGAGTAACGGGGAAAAAATTGGGACAGCTATAATAGAACAATAAAATAAAAAATAAAGGATGTGGCCAGCAGAGGGACCCCACAGCCCAAAACTTTGGAGTAATTCAGAGAACCCCAAAGGAGTAATACCAGAGGTTATGATATTAATTCTTTTCTTTGTTTTATTAGCAAACTTCAACACTTTTTAAACACCTTAATATGTGCCAGGTAGTTTTGCAAATTGTAAACTAAGGCACATTGAGGTAAATTCTCCAGAATCATACACAGTGGCAGTTTTGACCCTAGACAGACACGGTCAACTACATGAAAAACTCATTAACTCCTGTCTCCTAAGGACTGATGATATATCATAGTGTAAATAAACATGTATAAATGGTCTGCATGCTTGAAAGAGATGGAGGTGAAAATGCATGTACAAATTCTCTCACCAGTTTATTGTGTCATGCCACTATTTCTCAAAGCGTGGTTCCCAGACCACACTTTATCTCATGTCTAACTCTTGCTCTTTTCAACTAGAGCAACGCTTTTCTGAAGACATTGGATCTCTGAAACAGGATTGGCAACAAGTTCAATGCAAACTACTCACCTTAAAAAAAAAACAAAGGCAGAATTAACTCAGTTGAATAACAGGTTCTTACTTTGGTTTATGTAATCCTCACAACTCAAAGAGGTAATATTTGCACTTTACAATGAAGGAAATTAAGACTTAGAGAAATAAATCTCCTAAATGTAGTTGGCTAGTAAATAATGGAGCCAGGATCCCAAGTCTCACTGCTTCTGAAGCTCAAGCTTTTCGCCAAGATTAGCGCTGAAAGCAGTAATTTGAACTCAGAGTTATGTGTATTGTACCACAACCTTCAGCAGATGACACTGTGGTTAAGAGGGCAACTCTCTTAAGAGCTTGTTAAGAGCAAGCTAAGAAGGCTGGACCTCCAGGCTGGAAGACCACTCTGCCAGTACAAGTTGATAGACATCAAGCAAGGTGCTAAATCTCTCTGAGCTGCAATTATACCTACATGTAAAATGGGGGCTAAAATTGGTACCTGTGTCCCATGGCATTATGAGAGGCAATAGATTAAAAAGCAGAACAGTGCCCAACATGTAGTAAACAAATATAAATTATGCCAGAAATACCAAGCTCTAAAAAGACAGTCTAAATATCCAACAAATATCAAAATATAATTTAGCAACCATGGCTTTTCTTGGGTGTTTACAAAAACTAAACCCCAAATCTCCATTAAGACTTCATTACATTTCCCCCACAGCAGTGTGTGATAGCTGTATTATTACATTCTAATTATTTTTTATTATAAGGGTGAAATAATTCTCAAATTGTGCCTTTTAGTCCCCTGAGCTGCACCATCAATAAGGTGGTTTTTTCCTCTGCTACTTACTCTAGAATTTATTCAACAAATACTATATTTTTCAGCCTTTATAAGACCTCACTACTCCTGAAATTTATGAATAAGAAATAAATAACAAGATAATTTAAATTTTACATAGAAAATCAGTAGACACAGGAAAATACTCACGTGACTGGTCTTATCTCCAGATTCTTTTATTATCAATTCTTTGACCATAGGAAAAGCTAATTTCACAGCTTCCTAAAGTATGCTGTTGACTGAAAGCTAAAACAGTGAGTTGAAGGTGGCCAGTCATTTATTCAGCACATACCTAGTGACTACTCTACAACATGCCAAGCATTGTAGCACTTGAGGATACAGCAGTGAAAAAAACAAGAATCCCTGCCTTCCTGGAGTTTATATTCTAGCAGTGGAAAATAGACAAACTAAGAAAAAGAGCCTCACTGTCTTCTTCTGTACCACTCAGCAGAAGCTGCCGGGGTCTTCTCAGAGTTTTGCCAAACCAGAGCACAGTGGCGGTGCCAAGCCGAAGACACACCTCCTCCCCCCCACCCATGGCCCCTCTGGCCAGCCAGCCGGCACCTGCGCCCAGGCCAGCACTGGCTCCACCATCTGTTATTGGCTCATCTGCTGCTGTACCTGGGCAGCCAGGTCTGATGGCCCAGATGGCAACCACTGCAGCTGGTGTGGCTGTGGGCTCTGCCATCAGCCACACACTAGGTCATGCCAGCACTGGGGGCTTCGGTGGAGGAAGTGTTAGGTAGCAGCTAGGAATGAGCAGGCAGAGGGGAAATAAAGCAGGGCCCTCACCATTACAATCTCACAGAGACTTAATACGGAAGGCTAGAAACAAAAGGGAGACATGTCTCACCAATTCATTCAACAGTCCTGAGCCTGGCCTGATCAGACTGCCAGGTGCCCCAAGCACCACCAGCGAAAATAGCGAGGGAGGAGGGGAGTGCTCGATAGTCTGTGCTGGGAAAGGGAGCCTCTGTAACAATTTCACTAACTAAAGTAAAGAGTCTTTACTAGTTGAAAAAGAAAGACTTTGTAGCTGTACATCAATCCCAAGATTTAGAAGGGGGAGAAGGAGGGATAGGTACATAATCCCTAAATCCCAAGAGTTGGCGTACTTAAATTATCTAAGTGCCCACTTGCAGCCTTGGCTCAAATGTGTAGAACGAACTTACTAACTTACTAACAAACTTTCTAACAAGTTTATTTCCTCTATACATGGGGTATTTAGACTAACGGGGTGCCTGCTTGCAGCTTTGCACTCCTGTGCATTTCATAAATAAACTTGCTACCTCATTCCCACTATACGTTGTCTTTCACTTAAATTTGTCTCTTGTGGGTGGATGAGACAAGAAACGAGAAACAAGCTGGGGGGTGGGGGCTGACTCTGTTCACTCCTCCGTAACAGAAGTAATGCTGAGCCCTCAAGGCCTAACATCACTTACCAGGAAGCTGAGGGAATTCAGTCAGCATGCCAGTAGCAGCAGCAGCAGTTTGGACTGTGCTGCTATGAGATGAAACAGTTTTTGGAGTGTACCCAAACCAGGGTGACCTTAAGCTTTGTGCGGGTTTCAGCGAGGTGCTGAAACAGTGCAGATTTGCAAATGGATTAACCTAACCAAGAAGTTCAAATCGAAGAAATGGAAAATCATCTCTCATGACCAAGTTAATTTATTTATAGTGTAAAAATATAGTTGATAGTGAAAATATAAAACTACCAGTTAAACCACTCCTCTATCAAAACAAAACAAAAAACCCTCTGCTCTATCATTAATAGTTTCCTTGCCTTGGAATTGCAATGGAAGAGGGTGTTCTTACCGTATAGAAGTTCATTGAGATGGTATTGAATTTGGGTCTGGGCAAATGTTTGCGTGGCCTCCTGAAATTAGCTTTTGATGTTTCTGTGTGAATCAATTAGAATAAAGTGATTTTCTTCCAAAAAAAAAAAAAAAAGAATCTAGGGTGTCAGATAGTGATATATGCTATTTCCTCAGCTTAAAATAGACATGTCTGGGTGTATAACAACATGGCTAAATAGACAAAAAAAAATTGGTAAACACAATTACCCTTCATTTCTAAGTTTAACTTTGGCAAAGTTCTCTGACTTCTAACCAGATATTGGAGGCCATTGGTTTTCACCGTTGTGTAATTTCTACATCTATAACGTTGGGTAAATTATCAGGTTTTTTTGGTGTTTTTTTTTGTTTTGTTTTGTTTTGACTACAACTCAATATTTTCAAGGATACAGAGAAACAGGCATATTCCTTCATAGCAGATGAGGGTTTGTTTAGTGGTACAACTTTTCTGAAGGGCCTTTTGGCAATCCTAAAATCTTTTAGGCCTTTAAGAGGACTTTGAGTTCTCTTTCCTATCCAAATGACTATTTCTCCCTAAGACAGTGGTTCCCAAATTTTGGTTGACATTAGAAGTCCCTGGGGGTGGGGGCACTTAGTAAAAACAAAGACTCATGCCCTATTTATCTTCAGTGAGCCTGAGCCTGGACGGTAACTATTTTACAGATCAAAATTTGAAAGGCATTGCCCTAGACCTTCACCCTGCCAACCCCTCTGCTTCAGACAAGTGGTCTCTATACATTAGCCAATCCAGCACCCAGCTGAGGTACCATCCTGAACACTCCCATAAGGACCATCTGTAAATTACCAGTCTTATCTTTCTCTGTTGCAAGAAGGCAAGACTCCAAGAGACTATGAGGTGTGTCTATCTGTCTATCTTTTTACTATAATATCCCTGGTACCTAACACAGTGCCTTACTCATTGGATGAGCCACAGAAACATGCCCATCCCTTTGTAAACCAGCATTGTGAACTAGTAGTCTAGGAATTCATCCTAAGGAAATAATTAAGAATATACTTAAATAGCCATAAGGATAAAGCAGAGCTAGGCTTATGATGCCAAGAAATTGGAATCAAATGCTCATCAATAAAAAGGCTAAACTAAAATGATGCTTTCAATAAAACTGATATACTCAACAAATGCAAGTAGAAATTTTTTAAAGACTTTATTTATTTATTTTTACAGAGTGGGGGAGGGAGAGAGAGACTTCTGTAATAGACTTCTGGTCAAGAAGGCAGCACAGGTCAATGCAGTACTTGCCTCCTCCCACAACCACATGAAAATTGCAACTAAACTATAGAACACCCATCATTCAGAACTGCCTGAAATCTGGCTGATTGGAAGTCCTACAACTAGGGAATTTAAAAAAACACACACATCAAGACCAATAGGAGGGCTCTGGCTGGTGTGGCTCCGCAGATTGAGTGCCGGCCTGTGAACGGAAACATCGCTGGATCAATTCTCAGTTGGGTTACAGGCCAGGTCCCCAGCTGGGGGCAGGCGAGAGGCAAGCAATAGATGTATCTTTTCCCACGTCGATGTTTCTCTCCATCTCTTTCTCCCTCCCTTCCCCTCTCTCTAAAAATTAAGTTAATTAATATAATCTTTTTTAAAAAAAGAAAGGAGGGACAGGGATTCCCAGCATGCTGATCTCACGCACGCATGTGGCTGGTAGAAATGGGGAGGGGTATCTCAGCAGTAGAGGTCCCGCTTGAGGAGTGAAGGGTCCCAGCCCCACACCAGGCCCCTCCAGCTCAGGGTTCCAGTGCCAGGAAGAGAAGTCCCCATAACCTCTGGCTTAAAAACCAGTGGAGATTGAGGCTGAGGAAGACAGAAGCCTCTGAAGTCCCAGGCAGTTCCTCTTGAAGGACCCACAGTCAAGACTCACTCCCTCTGAACTCCAACATGGGGTCGCAGCTCAAAAGGCACCAGGGGCATTCGGGGAAGAACTGAACTGTGCAGCATCGGGCGAGAGTTGGGTGGAGGATGCAGCTCTCTCCCACGCAGAAGGGCTGGCAGGGCTGTTGTTCTTTTGATGAGCCCGTTTTTCCTTTGATGACCCCTCCTCCTACAGAGCTGGCAGGAAGGTGCCATATCATACCTGGGTCATATCTGAGTTTCCATCAACCTGGCTCACACTGTTCACCTCAGCCTGATGATTCCCTGAGGCCCCATCCCACCCAATTTTCGAGCCCACCCAAGCTGCTTCCAGTGGCGGCTCTTCCATAGGAATGACCTGTCTTGGCTCATGCTTCAGATTTTCCTAAAATCTCTCAAACAAACATCATCTGGCCTTGGTGAGCCCTGTACCACTCACTAAGTGGCCCCAGACCCAGCAATAGCAGCAGCTGGCCTTGTTCCACACCTTGGCCTTACCTGGGCACATGCAAGCCTGGCACAAGCAGCAGCCATCTGCTAGGTAGCCCCAGGCAGAACATAATCAGCCACTGACCATGGATGGCACCTCCTAGAAGGCACCAGAGCCAGTGCACCCAGTGGAAAGCTTCAGGCAACATTGAAGCTCCATTACCCAACCACCTCCACAAGCAACACACTCAAGGAGTGGATTCAGTGGGCATCAGAGCCCTGCTGAAGTAAGTCTTGCTCTGTAGGTTGGGTCCTTGCACAGCCAATCCACCATGGTGATCAGAAGTCAGTCATCAGCGGTCACAGCCAGTTCTTGCTGCTGCTTGGCCTGGGGGTAAATCCCTCCCACTGACCTGCCAACAGCAATCAAGGCTCAACTACAAGAAGCAGGTGTACACAGCCCACACAGGAAGGGCACACCAAGAGCGCCCAGTTTGGATGATTAGGGGAGTCTGTACCATGGGACCCTACAGAACACCTAGTACATTAGATCACTCTACCAAGCCTGGAAGATGTAGCAGCTCTACTTAATATACAGAAACAAACAAAGGGAGGCTGACAAAATGAGCAGACAAAGAAACATGGCCCAAAGGAAAGTATAGAACAAAACTAGAAAAAGAACTAAACAAAACGGAGATAAGCAACCCACTAGATGCAGAGTTCAAAACACTGGTTATAAGGATCCTAAATGAACTTAGTAATAACGCCAACAGCATAAAAAAGGACAAGTCAGAAAGGAAGGATACACTAAGTGAAATGAAGACTAATTCGCAGAGAATCAACAGTAGAGTAGATGAAGCTGAGAATCAAACCAGTAACTTGGAATATAAGAAAGCAAAAAACAAAAAACAAACAAACAAAAAAACCCTAATCAGAACAGAAAAAAGAAATAAGAAGAAAAAGAAAAATAAGGATAGTGTAAGAAGCCTCTAGGACAGCTTCAGACATACCAACATTTGCATCACGGGGTGCCAAAAGAGAGAGAGCAAGAAATTGAAAGCCTATTTGAAAAAAAAGACTGAAAACTTTTCTAAGTTCTGGTCCAGAAAGCACAGAGAGTCCCAAAGAAGATGAACCCAAAGAAGCCCACATAAAGACACATCATAATTAAAATGTAAAAGGTTAAACACAAAGAAAGAATCCTAAAAATAGCAAGAGAAAAGCAATTAGTTATCTACAAGGGAGCTCCCATAAAACTGTCAGCTGCTTTCTCAAAAGAAACTTTGGAGGCAAGAAGGGATTAGCAAGAAATATGAAAAGTGATAAAAAAGCAAGGACCTACAACCAAGATTACACTACCCAGCAAAGCTATCATTTAGAATCGAAGGACAGATAAAGAGCTTTCCAGGCCAAAACACACATACACACCAAAGGAGTTCATCACCACCAAAAGAGTACTATATGAAATGTTAAAGGGTCTTCTTTAGGAAAAAGGAAAAGAAGATCAAAAAGTGAACATAAAATGTCAATAAATACATATCTATCAATACCAATCTAAAAAATAAATAAATAAATAAATAAACAAATAAAACACAAACAGATTCACAGAACAGAGAACATTTTGACAATTGCCAGAGGGGAGGGGATTGGGGAGATGGGTGAAAAAGGGAAGGAATTAAGAAGCACAAATTGGATGTTACAGAATAGTCATGGGGATGTAAAGTACGGTATTGGAATATAGGCAATAATATTCCAATAACTATGTATGGTGTCAGATGGATGCAAGATTTATTGGATGATCACTCAGTAAGTTATATAATGTTACTGGAGTGTACACCTGAAACTAATATAATAATGTATATCAACTGTAATTGAAAAATTTAAAAAGGTTTAATAAATAAATAAAAATTAAAAAATAAAAAGTACACTTCCCAGCCTTCCTTATGGATAACAGTAGCCAGTTAGAAGGAACTGATGTCATGAGGTGAAGGGACTTTTGAGGAAGCTCCTTTAGACGAGGCTGATTCACCTGGGAAAAACACATTTTGTTGTTGTCCCTCCAGCCTTTCTCTTTATTGCCTAGAATATAGACATGATGGTTGGAGCACCAGGGATCATATCAGACCAGATGTAGACCGAAGGGATGGAAGCTATTAACTGAGGATACGGAGCATAAAGATAGAAGCCTGATTCTTCATAACCAATAAGCGTGAGTCCACCATGCTGGTCCTGAAATGCTTTGTCCAGACTTCTTTCAAGTGAAAGAAAAATAAATTAAGTTATTTGTTTAAACTTATGTTACTTTGATTTTCTCATATGCAATTAAACCTAAACTTAACTGATACACCAGGTCTGTCAAAAAAAAAAGTCCAACCATTGTTAGTATTACAAGAACAATTTGCACAACATCACTGTAACCTGGCAGCCAAGGAGAGTGGACTGGAATGTGCATGCATGAACAATGATGACTTCACTGTTCTACACAGTGGGGGCAGTAGATGTCATTGAGTGAGCATGTGTACTGTGTGGCCGTCACATGAAAAATGACTGAGCAAGTAGAGCAACGAATCTGCAACAAACTTTGCATTAAGCTTGAACATTCCTCCGTGGAATCTATTCAAATGATTAGAAGACTGCAGCTATGGGCACCTGGTAATTGGCAGCTTCCTCACAACAATGCGTCCCCTTATGCATCAGATCTCATGCAGAGTTTTTTTGGCAAAACATCAAATTACCCAGGGAACTCAGCCTACCTACAGTCCAGATTTGGCACCCTGTGACTTTTCGCTTTTCCCAAAACTGAAATCACCTTTGAAAGGGAAGGGTTTTCAGAATGTCGATGAGATTCAGGAAAATACAATGGGGCAGCTAATGGTGATTTTAACAAAGGATTTTGCAGAGTGTTTTGAACAGTAGAAGAGGCTCTGGGAGAACTGTGTGAGGTCCCAAGGTGCCTACTTTGAAAGGGACAGGGGCGTCATTGTCCTATGTACAATGTTTCTTGTATCTTGTATCTTCAATAAATGTCTCTATTTTTCATATTACCTGGCAGGATACCTTCTGGACAGACCTCATACTCATCAAACCTCTATGGAAGCACAAACAGAGCTGTCACACTTTACTTTCTATGCTATGGTGCTGCTTGCATTTCTTATGTCTCATGATAAAAATGTATGTGTGTATTATTTGTATAAACATCTGTTTTGGAGCCCCAGAGAAGTCAAGCTGAGTGCCAGTTCCACCATTTCTTATCTATGCGAGCTTGAGCTGTTGATTAATTCCTTATCTGCGAGATGGGCAGGCTACTAATAGAACATATCTTACTGGGTTGCCGTGGAGCTTAAATTAGCTAATGCAGATAACATTCTTGGCACATGCCTGGCTTAAAGCTATTACTGTATGTGCTACATTATGATACCACACAGGCACTGGCAGTGCCAGAACCAATTAGAAAAGCCCAGGACATGTTGTTAAATAATAATAATTAAAAAAAAACAGATTGCAAACCTGGCCCATGAATATGATCCCTTTTGTAAAAAATTATATTTATTTCTACATCTATATGGATATCTATGCATCAAGAGATGTCTGGAGGGATGGTTACCCAAATGTTGTAGTGATAATTTCTGGGTAGTAGAATTTTTCTTTGTTCTCTAGGTTGGAAAAGAGAAAAAGGTTTTATTTTTGAGCAGGAAAATAGAAAAAGAAAAACCCTTTGTTAAACAATATTACAATTCACATCAAGAATTATTAAAGCACTTGTGCCCTTTGACCCAGTGATCTCCTGCTTGGAAACCATCCTGAAGAAATAAGTCAAATGAAGGAAGATGCTATATCCATAAAAACATGCACTACAGCATTCTTTATAATAGAGAAAAATGGGGAACCACTTAAATTACTTATATTAGGGTAATAATTATTATTCACTCATTGGGACACTGTGCAACAATTTAAATGAGAAAGATGATGACTGTATAACAACACAGAAAAATGCTTATGGAACAATGAGAAGAAAAAAAGGGCAGAATGCAAAATTAGATCTATGGCAGGAGCACTACTGGGCAATTTGCATTTGGACAAAGACTAGAAGGGAATACAGGCAAATAAAAACAGTTTAATTTGTTGGGGGGAAATATATATATATATATAATATTTGAGTGAAAATTTAAGTATCACGTGAAGTTTTGATATATTTAGCAAACATGAGCACCTCCTCTGGGGCAAGCATTAAATACCAGCATAATCAAGGTACTGTGCATCTACCCTAAAAGAATTTGTAAATTAAAGATAAATCATTTTAGCACAGTATGGTTAAGTATTAATAGAGCCAAGATAGAACACAACAGGGACACTCCGCTCTGAAAAGGGCCTTTCAGTCAAGGTTCCCCGGAGGAGGTGATACAAAAAGCTGAATCCCCAAAGGTCTAAGCAGGTAAAATAAGGGAAAGAAGAAGGATATTCCAAGTGGAAGAAACAAAGGCTCAAGAATGAGAACATAGGCTGCTCTAGAAATTCTCAGAGACTCTACGTGGCTAAAGAAGAGAGGCCAATAATTGGAGGTGAAGCTGACCAGGGAAGATAAGGTCAAAGGACCAACTAAGGAGTTTGGACTTTGTACTGAAGGTAATGAGACATTGAAAGGTTTTAAGTAGAGGAGATAAAGTTAAATATGTTTTTGAAACATGAATTTAATTGTGTTATTTCCCTGTTTAAAATATTCCAATGGTTTCCCATTGCACTTAAAATAAAACTCAGCTCCTTATCCTGACCTCTAAAGTTCCAGCGGATCTGGCCCCTGCCTGCTTCCCCCTCCGTCCTTAACTAATACCATCCCCTCTTTGCTCCCTACGTTCCGGCCTTCTTTCTATCCCTTAAAAAATAGACTCACTCCCATGTAGGGGCCTTTGTACCTCCTATTCTATCTCAGATACTTCTAGTTTTAAACGACTGGCTCCTTCTTACTATCCCAATGTGCCCTAGTTCCTAATGTTGCTGCTCCTCAGATCCTATCTCCCTCCATCTTATTTAGTATTTTAATAGCAACTATTACTACCTAAAAATACCTTCTGATTACAAAGCAATGTTAAACAGGAAGGTCAGAGAAGGCCCCTCAGAAATGGCATCTGAATGGCACCAGCCAGTGTTCAGAGAGAAGAAATAGCAAGTGCGAAGGACCAAAGGCAGGACTGTCCATGGTGTACACAAAAAATAAGGCCACTATTATTGGAGTAGAGTGAGCAAGGGAGAGATACGAGGCCATGAGGTCAGAGGCAGGAAGAGGCCATGTTATACAGGCATTTAGAGGTCTTCATTAAGGGATTTGGATTTTATTCTAAGTGTACTGGAAAACCAAAGGAAGGTTTTGAGCAGAGGAGTAATGTTATATAATCTACAATATGATTTACAGTTAGAAAAATCATTTGGATTGCTGTGTGGGAAATCCACTGTAAATGTGTAAAAATGGACATGAAAAAATAAGCTGAGAGGTTATGGCAATAGTCCAAATAAGAAATTATGGGGTAGCAGTGGAGATGAGAAGTATATTTTAAAGGAAGTGTTGACAAGACTTGCTGATGGATTATTATGGATAATGGAAAGAATCAAGGATAACTCCTAGGCTTTTGGTCCGTACATTTACAATAACCTGGGGGAAGGAACAGTAAATCAGGTGATCTGCTTTGGATACATTAATTTTCATTTGTGGTTGTAGATGTTGAGTAAGCAACCTAATTTATATCTCTTGGCTAGAGATATAAATTTTGGAGTTATCAGCATATAGATGATATATAAAACCACAGGACTAGATAAGAGTTACTCAGGAAGAGGGTGAACATGAAAACAGAACCAAGATGTAGCCCGAAAATATATAAAGAGTGAAGACTGATTCCCAGATTTCTGGTTTGGAAAAGTGAGTGAACATGGTATCCTTTACTGAAATATGCTTACCTAAGTGAATGAGAGGAATTCAAAAAAAGGCTTGTGAAGGTTGAGATATGAGGGGAATTTGTATAAAGTTAACCATTAACTTTATATAGGACACCCAGGTAAAACTGCCAGTATACGGTTGTACATATAGTCCTATTGGAGATAGATATGGTTTGGCAAAATACATCTGGAGTCATCAAATAGCAGTTAAAGTAGGACAATGGATGAGATCACCCAGAAAAACCATGCAGGGAAGAGAGTGCTCACCCAGAAAAACCATGCAGGGAAGAGAGTGCTAACAGCAAAAAAATAGTGGAACAAAATTTGTACCTGAGAGATAAAGGAAGATGAGACTACACATTAGACCTGTGACATCTTACTTTTCTCAGAAATATAATTACCATAGTCAATTGAAGAAAAACAAACTTGGGATAAAAGGCCTTGAAGACTTGAATCTGAAACTGCTCTGATAATTACTATCACTTTGCCTTTAGTTCATCAACTTCTGTGACTCCATTTCTTAATAGTGATAATATTTGCCATATTCTATATCATGGAGATACTGTAAGATTGAATAAGTTTAAATGAAAGAGTTGCAACGAAGAAGTTGTGACAATTACAAACTAATATTAGACAATTCTCTGTGGGTCAGTTTTATTATTTATTCTTTTAGAATGGCTACAAATGAATGAAAGGTAACTGCTGATGAAAGAGACTATAAATAAATCTCATACTATTATTTTTATTAACAAGTCTCAGAGGAAGAGCGAAGAGGAAAGAGAAGTGTTAAAAAACTAATTCTACGTTAAAGTAAAACATACTGAGCTTCATACTGAGCTTGAAAGATGAAATCTGTACATCAACTTCCTAAAGTGAGTGCTTGTGTTCGTGTTCTTTTAGAAAGATGTTACTTTACAAAATGTTAATACAAAGTATGCTTGCAGTACTCATGCAAAGTGAGAAAATTCACTGGCACAAAAAGAGGATGATTCAGTTAGACAAGCATGGTCCCTTCATTTATATTCTTATTATGTAATTGAGGAAGACTAAATGTCCTGTGTGGTCAGCAAGTGGAGATGAACACAACTGTACCAAAAAATGAAAGGGAATTAAATACTCCATTGGCTCAATGACTTTGTGTGCTAATGTAGAAGGAATCAAGGCTGATACCAAAGATGAAATGTTATCTGCCCTGACTAATGCTGCAGGTGTTGAGACGCCATCTGCCCTGACTAATGCTATAAATGCTTCTCTCCCACCTCTATAAGCCCCTTCCTGGCAAATCTATACCACGCCTCCCGAGACCCTCCCCACTTGGCCCAACATAAAAGGAGTGCGGGGCTATTGTTCTGGGCTCAGAATTTGGAGCCTGTCTCCTCTGGGCCCGTGCACGTAAATAAAGATCGTGCTCCTAAACCCCTCGGTGTCTGGTCGTTTCATTTTCCCGCAACACTAAGTTTTCAAATAGTTTAAGAAATTGGAAAGCAATCATTACAACCAATAGTTCAAGTGCAGGAGCAGTAGTACCAGCCCGCTTATTTTTATTTCCTAGTGGGTTACAACAAACAAAGGTGAACAAACTCAGGAGAGCCGTGCCTTCCAGTCCTCGGGGCACCTCGCCGGGGACCAGGTTGAGGGAAGGGTGCGGGGCGGCTACGGGGGGTGGGGGGGTGGGGGGGGCAGGCAGTGGGGACAGACTGGCCCGGAAGGCAGCCAATATCCAACATCTTCCCCTCTTCCCGGTGACGCTGGTTTACAGTCACTCTTGAGTTCGCAGAAACCAAACTTGTGCAACTGAAGCAATATTAAATTGTCTTCAAGTTTTGGCAACATTCCGTGCATTTTGTGAACGCCGTGGCCGACCCCTGGGCTTTCTGGCCGTAATAACGGACTGGGACTGGATGATCAATATGAAAGGGATCCATTCTTAAGAATGGCCTGCGCTTTCACTGGGAAGGAAACCAATGATCTTTTCTAGCAGTTAGCCTCCCTTGCACAGAATCACGGGTAGTTCTGGGTCAAAACGTGGAGCTAAAAACCCAATTACTGCATGAGCGATCATTAATAAAAACTGGGGAATCCACAGGTCAAGTCCCTTAGGTAAGACAAGAAGCCACTGAGCGCAGTGCGGTGACCGGGAAGTGACTAGAAGGTCGCCACGCGCGCCGGCGCGCTCTCGCGGCGCTGAGGCTTCTGTCTCCTCCAGCGGTTCCCGCAGGCGCGTGGCGACGCTCCGCGTCCTTCGCGGCTTCTCTAAGGGAGAAGGGCTAGTCTGCCCCGGAGCACCCTTATGGAGAGCCGCGCCCGGGACTGAGCGCACAGGGCCACGGGGCGCGGCCGGGCGGGGAGAGCACCCGAGGGGACAGCGTGGGCCGGGGACGGCCAGCCGGCCTAACTAACTGCCCAGCTTCCGCAGGGCGGGGATCGCGGACCCCAGCTCCAGGCCGGGCTCGCCCATGCTGAGGCGAGCTCGCAGCATCTCCAGAGCCACTTCTAGGTGGGAAGGCTCGGCGCCCCGCGGGCTCTCGCTGGGCCCAAAACTCCTCCCACAAGCAGCAGCTGGTTGGCGCGCCAAGCCTCCCCCTTCCCGCGGACGCCGGGCGCCGGCGGGGTCAGCGGCGGAAGCGCCCAGGACCACTTGCCGCAGCGACTTCCGGCCGTGCCTGGAGCGGGGGCGGGCCGGCGGGCTCCACAGAGAGCTTGGCAAGACACAGCCCCGGATGTAGGAGGGAAGGAGGCTGGAGGGCACCAGGCTGGACTCCTCGAGTCACCCCTGTGAAAACTGAGCGGGTTCAGCGGGTCAAGTCCAAGACGAGACCCCAGGTGTTAGCTTTCTCATGTTCCTCTCAGCCGGTTGGCAGCCCTCCTAAGACACAGTGCGAAAGGGGGGCTGCTCCCTGTCCTTTATGTTTCAGCAGGTTTTTTTTCAACCTGAAGTCACTTAGGTGTCCTAGAGGATTCTCCTAACCTTTAATATTTAAAAAGAGGGTTGAATTGTATTTGTAGGCGTCTCATCAAATCAGCAGCAGTACTGTATTGACACATGAAAGGGCGTCTAAAGTGAATCAATGGATTCTGGCTGAAGACATTTTCTAGGTCAACCCAATTTGTTTATATTAGGAAGATAGCCAAAGAGACTGTTAACATGTCAGAAGTATGCATTTTGCAGTGTACTTATATTTGTTCTTTGGTACATGAGTGTTGCTACAGTATCTTTAAAAAAAAAAAAATCGAAGTTAATGGAATGACAGCCATATACGCTCCTGCCTCAGGGATTTTGTGTTTGCAGTGTGCTTTGCCTTGACCTGGAACACACATCTCTCATCGCCCTCTTCTGATATTTGTTGAAATGCCACTGGAGAGCCTCATATAGACTAGCACACTTACACTCACACTGTTTTCCCCTCCACCTGCTCTATTTTTCTTCATAGCACTTAGAACCAAATGATATATTACATACTATTTTCTTAACTGAGTCCTTCAATCAGAATATAAGCCCCTTGAGAGCAGTATCTTGTCTGTTTTAGTCACTGCTTAGATATCCAGGACCTAAAACAGTACCTGGCACATAGGTGGTGTTTAGTAAATATTTGTTAAATAGTTGAATGACATAGTGGAAAGAACATGCAATTAGGAATGAGAGGCCCCGCACAAGTTATTCCACTTTTTAGAAACTATATTACCTAGGTAAAGGTACTTAACCTCTCTGTACTTCACTTTTTCATCTATAAAATGGAATTAATAATATTTACCTCACAAGAGTACGGTAAAGATTAAACAGGAGGTAGCAGAGTCATACACTAGAACATTATTTCTTAGTTAAAATGAATGACGTATGTAACTCATGTCAACCAAGATAAATCCTAAAAGAGATGTTGAGGGGGAAAAAGCAAATTGCAAAATAGTACATAATAGTATATCACTTGCGTATCATTTTAAAACCACAAAAAAGGACTTTGTGTGAGGTGTGTGTGTGTGTGTGTGTGTGTATGCTAAAAGTATAAAAACATGGTTGGGAAGGATATACATAAATTCCAGAAGAGTTGTACTTCTGGAGAAGGCAACAAGGGAAGGAAGTTATGAGGCTTCAGCATATCTGTGAGGGCTTTCTTTTAACAGGATCTGAATTAATCATGACAAATTTAACATTTGTTATATTGAGTGGATGCTATATTACTATTTGTATCTATATGGTTAAGATATCCCAAAATGCTAAAAATGTATTTTTTAAAGCTTAAGTTGAAAAGTTTATCAACTAAAAAGTAATAAATATCAGGTGTTATTTTTGGATCATATGAAGAAAGATTATAAAAATTACATGGAAGACAATAGCTGAATAGCATTGTAATTCTAAAAGGCATAATTAGAACAAACATTAGAAACAATAAACTGGGAATCCAATTTAATTCAAAAAGGTATTTTTTGTGCAAGATATTGTGTTAGGTACTTTTGTGACAAAAAGATGAGGAAGACAAAGTGAGTTTCAATATGTACAATCTGTGGATGTAGAAAGGATAAAATAGTCCAGAAAACTAAAAGCAAAGCAATGAATGCCATAAGAAAGACATAAATAGTATGCACTGGAAAACTAGAGGAGGGAAAGATCATATCTACTCCTCTGGAGAGAAGGTGGATCAGTAAGGGGCTCAAAGAGAATGTGGCACTACATCTGAGATAGCGACAGGAGAACTCAAGAGTTGAGGATTTTGGCTTTAGTCATAATTGATAGGCTTAAGTGATTAATGAATGTGGAAAGATGTTTTTCTAGGAAATGGAATGCATGACCTACATGACTCCACGAGGTCAACAAGCAATTCAACCTTGTGACCCAAGGGGTTGAGATGGTATCAGAGCCATTGTGTTTCAGGGAGGGAATATCTGTGACTCAGATAAAGAATTGTTGATCAGCAGATAAAGGAATACTAGAAAAATTTCCCTGGATTGCATCTCTTTTCTGATTAACCTTTTCCCAAAACCCTTACCTCTTTTTCCTTCTCCCTATAAAAAAGTTTGGCTTGAAATGAGATGTTGAGTTTTGGAGGGTATGTAAACTGCCATCTTCTCAGATTGCCAGCATCTGAATAAAGCACCCATAAAGATTCAGTCCTTGTCTCTACTTATTGATTCTGGTAGTGAGAGCATAAACGCTGACTTTTCTAGTTTCAACAATACTAGAAAGATGAGCAAGGTTTGAAGAGACAAAATTGGAGGAGAGGAATATGTTCTAACTAGAGACAATAGTATTAACAAAAAGCATACTGAAGGAGAGACGAGTGCTTCAGTTTGGCTGGTTTAAGGAACATTTAAAGTAACCTGGGACTCTTGTACAGACCTCAGTAAATAATGGAGAGGCACTGGAAGATTTTATATAAAGAGTGACAGAGGCAAAGCTACACCCAAATCCAGCAGAAGGGTACAGGACAGAATAAAAGGTGGGGGGTAGGTTATTTAAAGAAATCAAATTTCTTAGTAGTATATTAATAAATGAGCAGTTGATGTCATTCCAAGCAGACACCTTTCCTCCAGGTACCCATATATTTCTCTCCTCCAAAATTTTTAAGTTTTTCTTATAGCTGAGTCTATTTCCTCATCTCCACTCAGTCCTAAACCTATGTACACTATCCTCTTTGTTCTGCCCGCCCCTCTTAAATGCCTCTCACCAAGATCACCAGTGATTTTCATATGGCTAAATTCCGAAAGATGTTGATCAGCCCTTCCTTTCTTGACCTCCCAGTAGCATTTGACAACATAGACTAATATCTCATTCTTGGAACACTTTCTTCCTTTGGCCTATATGACTCACTCTTTTATTAGGAACGCTTCTTTTGCCATCCACTTAGCTGTTTGTATTCCTTAGGATTCTAACTTAACTTCCCTTCTCTTTTTTATCCCTAGCTGACCTCAGTATCCCTAAGGCTTCAGTCAACTTTCCGCTTACTGATCACTCCTGGATTCTTTGCTTCTGCTGAGGTCTCCCTCTGAGCTTTATATTTCATTGTCTACCTCCCAAATGATATTTTTTCCCATGAATTATTCCCAGGTATTTTAGTTTTGTTTAACTTTTAATTATGGAAAGATTCAAATATATACAAAAGAGGGAATAAAAAACCCTTATGCCCATCAACCAAACTCAACAGTTACCAGCATATGGCCAGACTTTTTCTTTTTTTAAAAATTATATTTTATTGATTATATTATTACAGTTGTCCCCATTTTCCCCCCTTTGACCACACCACCCATCCCACCACCCTCAGGCATTCTTCAGCGTTGTTCACATCCATGGGACAATTCAAAAAGGTATTTTTTGTGCAAGATACTGTGTTAGGTACTTCTGTGACAAAAAAATGAGGAAGACAAAGTGAGTTTCTTTGGCTACTCTATTTCCTATGCTGTACTGTATATCCGCATGACTATTCTGTAACTGCCAAACTGTATTTCTTAACCCCTTCACTGTTTTTGCCCAATCCCCTCTTCTTTCTGACAACCATCAAAACATCTCTGTATCTATGATTCTGTTCCTGTTCTGCTTGCTTGTTTAGTTTGTTTTTTAGATTGAATTGTTGATAAATATGTATTTATTGCTATTTTATTGTTCATATTTTTAATGTTCTTCTTAAAGAAGACCCATTAACATTTCATATACTGTTTTGGTGGTGAGGAACTCCTTTAGCTTTTTCTTGTCTGGGAAGCTCTTTATCTGTCCTTCTATTCTGAATGATAGCTTTGCTGGGTAGAGAACTCTTGGTTGTAGTTCCTTGCTTTTCATCATTTTTAATATTTCTTGCCAATCCCTTCTAGACTGCAAAGTTTCTTTTGAGAAATCAGCTGACGGCCTTATGGGGGCTCCCCTGTAGGTAACTAACTTCTTTTCTCTTGCTGCTTTTAAGATTCTCTCTTTATATTTAATCTTGAAAATTTTAATTATGCTGTGTCTTGGTGTGGGCCTCTTTGGGTTCATCTTGTTTGGGATTCTCTGCACTTCCTGAACTTGTATGTCTATTTTCTTACCTAAGTTAGGGAAATTTTCTGTCATAATTTTTTCAAATAGGCTTCCAATTTCTTGCTCTTTCTCATCTGCTTCTGGCACCCCCATCATGCAAATATTGGTATGCTTGAAGTTGTCCCAGAAGCTCCTTACACTATCCTCACTTTGGGGGATTCTATTTTCTTCTTGGTGTTCTGGTTGGTTGTTTTTGCTTTCTTATATTCCAAATTGCTGATTTGATTCTCGGCTTCATCCAGTCTGTAGCTGATTCCCTATAAATTGTTCTTTATTTTACTTAGTGTATCCTTTGTTTCTGACAGATCTGTTTTATGCTGTTGAGCTTCTCACTAAGTTTATTGAGCATCCTTATGACCAGTGTTTTGAATTCTGCATCTAGTAGCTTGCTTGTCTCCATTTTGTTTAGTTCTTATTCTAGTTTTATTCTGTTCTTTCATTTGGGCCATCCATGTTTCTTTGTCTGCTCATTTTGGTAGCTTCTCTGTGTTTGTTTTTATGTATTAGTTAGAGTTGCTGCATTTCCCAAGCTTGGTAGAGTGGCCTAATGTAGTAGGTGTCTTGTAGGGTCTCATGGCACAGCCTCCCCTAGTACCTGAGCTGGGTGCTGGAGTTGCGCCCACTCTGTTGGCTGTGTCCACCCTCCTCCTATAGTTGGGCCTTGATTGCTGTTGGCACATCCAAGGTTAGCCACCACCTGTGTTCTGTTTAGGGTCATACAGCATAAAATACAGGACAATCTGTGGATGGCAGCTGCTTGTCCTGGACATGGAAGTGCCTAGGAGAGGCCAAGTTGTGAACCAAAGTCGGCTGCTGCTACTGCCAGGCCTGCGGCAACTTAGCGAGATGTATAGAGCTCACTGGAGCCAGATGCCTGGTTTGAGAGAATTTAGGAAAATCTGAAGCATGGGCCAAGACAAGGCATTCATATGGAAGAACCACTGGAAACAACTTGCATGGCCCAAAAATTTGACTTGGGCAGGGCCTCAGGGAACCACTGAGGTGGGCAAACAGTATAAGCAAGTTGATGGAGTCTCCGACATGGTTCTTGCCTGATGGTTCTGTGTCCCTCTGTGGGGGAGGGCTCAGAAAAAGAACAGTGGCTTCTGCCAGCACTCTGCCTGGGAGATATCTGCCCCCCAAGCTCTCACCCAGAGGCCAGACAATTCAGTTCTTCTTTGTATGTTTCTGGTGCCTTTCTATCTGCCGCCCCCATGCTGAAGCTCAGGGAAAGTGAGCCTGAGTAAGTCTGTACATGGGCCGTTTAAGAGGAGCTGCCAGGGAATCCTGCAATTTCTGTTTTCCACATCTTCAATGCCCACTGGTTTTTATAGCCAGAGTTATGGGGACTTATCTTCCTGGCACTGGAACCCCGGGCTGATGGACCTGGTGTGGGGCTGGGACCCTTCGCTCCTGAGATAGCCCTCCCAATTTTTATCAGTCAAATGTGGGTGTGGGAGCAGCCAGTTCTGTGTCTCTGCCCCTCCTACCAGTCTTGATGTAGTTTCTTCATTAATTCTGCAGTTGTAGGACTTCTATTCCACTTGATTTCTGATGGTTCTGAATGATAGTTATTCCATAGGTTAGTTGTAAATTTCATGTGGTTGTATGAGGAGGTGAGCTGTGATTATCTACACCACCATCCACCTTGACCAGAAGTGGCCAGGCTTTTTCATCTATACCTCCCCTGCCTCATTCCTTTTCTCCTTGACTGGATTATTTTAAAGAAAATACAGACATCATATCAATTTATCTGCAAATACTTCCATTTGAATCTCTTAAAGATAAGGACTCCTTTTGACCTTCGAACCTATCCACTTCCCTCCAAATCCCTTTACCATCATTCTAGTTTCAGGCCATCATCGTCTCTTGCCCAAATTACTTCACCAGTGTTCTAGCTTGCCTTTGTTCCTTTAGGCTTGTTCTCCCTTTAGCCTTGTTCTCCCTTCAATCCATTCTCTGTACTGAGAGTCTCCCAACTTTTTTGATTGTCCAAAATATTGTTAAAATAAAAAAAATATGCACACTATATATGCATATTTATTAACTACATATACTTAATAGTTAGTGCTATATTTACATAAAACTCATGATAATGTAAATTGGGATGTGATATACCTGTTGATTGGTTCCCGTTTTTGCCTCACCTCCCCTTTTATCACTGGGAGATGGGGGTTGAAGTGTGGGGAGAGCGTGAGGCAGGAGGCGGAGAGGCTTGGGTGGGTCCCAATGTGCTTGGGGCTTGGCATTTCTGAAGCCCAGTGTCACAGATCAAGTTGGCAAAGAGGCATCAACCAACATCTCCTGAAGTTTCATACAGCATACATGTAGAATTATTCCCATTGATAATTAAACTAAGGTTGGAGTGATCACTAGGTGGCACTACAACTCAAATGAGACCAAGATCACTTTGGTTCTGTCAAATGCCTAAACTCTTGGTAGCCTAGCTGTGCAAGTTCCATCACAATGCATTGGATTTATTTATTTCGTTTGTGTTATTATGTCAAGATTTTGCTATGTAATTAATATGATAAACACTAACATGGAAACCTTTTAAAAATGAGATAAAAATTACAATTTTACAAGTTTCTTTCTACACCTGAATAAACTTCAAAATACATCTCCTTGGTACACTCACACTCAATAATTTGCATATTAAATAATTTTAATAAATTTTAAAAGTAAACATTATTTTATTATTTAAGAGTTTGCATTTTAAATAATTTTTAAAAGGTTACTCATAGTCAACACTGATGTTTGGAATTGTCCTACACAGCAGACACAGCAACCTTTTCAAAACCTGAATATAATTATGCCATTGCCCTGTTTCAGTAACTTGGCTATCTATTGAATATTGTCAGATTAATGCGTAAAAAGGGGCACATGTCTGTTGATTTTCATTGGATAAAGCCTCAAATAACAGACCAACATAACCACAAGTCATCATTCTGAAACTAAATAAAACAGAATAAATGACCTTGTACAGCCAAACTGCACAAATATACTTGTCCCTCTAATTAGTAGACACACTGCAAAAAATGAAAACATTACAAAAAACACCCAGTTCTCATAGGGGAACTTATAATATTTAAGAAGCTCAAAAGTAAAGTTACTTTTTATGTGGCAGTTTCACATCTACCAATGCTATGTAATATTGGGTTGGCCAAAAAGTCCCATTTAGTTTTTTCTGTAAAATAAAAGACACCTATCTCATTTTTACCAATAACTGTATTGATTTGGATATTTTGAGTATGCTGGCTATCTCCAACCCTTGTCTTCTAGTGGTTAGAGGCTGGGAATGCTGTCCACATGCATCTTCCAATGCATAAGATAGCCCCACAGCAAAGAACTATTTGGCCAAAATGTCAACAATACCAAGAAATTTCACAAACCACTTTTGTCATGTTTGATCAGTCATAGCACCGTCTCATACACTGCACAAATCTTTTGTGCATTTCAGGTGTGTTTTTACCTTTCTTGAAATAATAAAGCATAATACACCAAAAATGTTATGTATCTTCTTCCATCTTCAGTATTAAAATAGTTGTACAAAAATTCACCAATTTTAATGTTTTTTAAAAATGCACACTGATATGACAGCACTCACAGTACAATCCAAAAATCATTTCGAATGCGGTTGAAGATAACTAAGCGCTACTAGAGAGATCTTATGCAAAAAACTAAATGGACTTTTTGGCCAAACCAATAGAACTAGGACTCCACTATATTTGGAGACAAATCAGAAATAAGGGCATGGACTACTTTCCCATGTGTCCAAGAGATTTCTATCTCAGTAATGAATTATTGTCATTTATATTGTTATAATGCTAAGACTATATCAAATTTGTTTTGATATAATGATTATTTGCATTTGCAATCATTACTTTTACTTTCCTCAAAACATTTTCATCTTTCCAATAGCTCTGTAATATAAATAAAGTTTGAGGAGAGAGATTTCCCTCATTTTTTTTAACAGCAGAAAAATCAAAATTTTAATACATGTGCATGGGGATTCACATATTCATGAAACCACAGTGAGGCAACATTGGGTACATGTGACATTTTTGAACAAAGGAGAAGGAGGGGAATGAAGTATTAGATTTCAAAATTAAGAACTGGCAATTTGCAGGTAGCTGAGGAAGAGAGGAACACACATGGCAGGCAAATTCTTGCTAGGCAACTCAGAAACAATGGGAACAGGAAGTATCTAGCTATTAGGCACCTGCCTAAAGCTTGAGGACAGAGGTTTCTGAGTTCTCAAATTTGAGAATGTGTCAGAATCATCTGGAGGTCTTATTAAAATGCACTCTTGAGTTCCAGAGATCTGATTCAATGTGTCTTAAAGGGAACTCAATTATTTGCCTTTTTAAAATCCTCACCTGAGGATATTTATTGATTAAAGACAGAAAGGAAGGAAGGAAGGGGTTGGAGGGTGGGTGGGGGAGAGAGAGAGAGAGAGATGCGATCTAACCCCTAACCTAGGTATGTGACTTGACCAGGGATCAAACCCCACAACCTTTTGGTATTCAGGATGCCACTCCAACCAGTGGAGCCTGTTCGGGGCAATAATTTGCTTTTTTTTTTTTTTTTTAATTAGAGAAAGGGGAAGGGAGGGAAAGAAACATCAGTGTGAGAGAGAAACTTGATCAGTTGCCTCTTAAATGCACCCCAGCTTGGGACAGAACCTGATACCCAGGCATGTGCCCTGGCAGGGAATCAAACCCAAGACTTTACAGTTAACAGGATGATGCTCCAGCCAACAGAGCCACACCAGCCAGCAATAATTTGCATTTTTAGCAAGCTCCTTGCTAGGTGATGCTGATGTTACTTGTCCATGGACCACACTTTGAGTTAATGTGTTTTAGAGCAATGGTTCTTAACCTTGCCTACACATTGAAATTATGTGGGTGGGAAGGTTTTAATCTTAGAGATTCTGATTTGATTGGTTTCAGGGTAAGGCATATATATATATATATATATATATGCATTTCTCTACTTATCAGAAAGTTCAAACATCTACTTATATGATTATTAATCATTTGGATTTCTCTTTCTATAAATTATCTATTTAGTACTTTATTGATTTTAATTTGGTTGTTTTTCATTGATTTACAGGGGCATTTTAAAAAATTATAGATGTTAACCCTGTTCTATTTTGTATTTTGAGAATATTTTCTCTTAGCCTGTTACTTGACTCTTGTCCTAAAGAAAATTTAATTTTTATTATATCAAATCTGTCTATTTTTTCCTTTATGGCTCCTGGGTTTTGAGTCCTGCATAGGAAGGTTAACCCCAAGGTTAAAAGTATTCTGTATTTTTAACTAAGATTTTTGAACTATAGCTTCCTGGTATTCATTTTCTCATTTATTTACTGATTATATTTGAGTAAGACAATTTGTTTCCCAGGTGGATAGTGACTTTTTCAGGATTGACATCCCTTTCGCTAGCCTGAGAATAAAGAGGTTTGTTAAGCGATTAGATAATATACAGAATCTTTGGGAGAAACAGACTTTATCATGAGAATTCAAGAACCCCCCGCATGACCTGTCGAGGAGGTTGCTAACTCTGAAGGGGTCAGGAAACCTCCAAAGAGGATCATGCCTTACCGTTCTCTCATGCAATTCGGTTTTTAAACAAGTCTTACATGACTCATAGCTGGGTCCCTAGCTCCAGGTGAATCTGGGAAACATAATTTTGGTTATCTAGGAAGGCATCCAAGGAGAGAGCTGGGGCAATCCATGGTCTCTGTTAGTGACTAGTCTGTAATTTCCCATTATTTTGATACATCATCATCTCATACATACAGGCTTTACCCACTACCCAATAGTAGAGACTTCCTATGAAAGCTTTCATAAGTCAAAGTGGAGTAAAGCAAAGAAATAAATACCATTAGTTATATGGAAAAATTTTTGAGCATTTCCAGACCCCCAAAGTAACCTGCCAAATCACACCAAGTGTGTTTAATTACTTCGAGTTTTACGCTATGTGTTCTCTTAGGCTTTTCTTACACCTTAGGACAATCTCAGTAATGATACACAAAATAAATTAAAGTAAAGCCCAGATACTCACAGACACAGTTCAAAGCTTTGGCAGCTTGATGCAGAGATGCCGAGTGTGGTTCCTGGAAAGGGAGCTTGGCGTGGCCACTCTCACTGCTCAGGTGCACATGCCTCTGTAAAGGGCTGCTGCAAAACAAATGCCGAACATTGTTTTTTCTCCTTTTCTTTTTCTAAAAGCACAGATCCTTTTCAAATTTCTTTCAGTTAGCAAAAACAAGTACTATTGTAGGTCTTTCACAAAAGTAAAATGGCATAATGAGAACTTTTCAAAAGCGGGATTACGCATATGTCATAAACAGAAAGATATTTGGGGAGAATGAACAGTCTCTGCCACTCTCTACAGCTCTTTTCATACTTCCTATCTCTTTCAGTTAATGCTGTACCTCATTTTATTTTTTTCAGATAAGGATGGGCAAGGTGTGGGGGGAGGATGGAGGATGTAATTAAATGCCTGATTACCCTTCTATTCTCTAAAGGCCATTCCCCCCCCCCCACCCCCCAATGCCTATTAGGCTGGCTTCATTCTGAGATAATTACTCAGCTTAATCTTCCAGTTCCTAACTGCTCACCATCTGTGTATTCTGTTTTTTTTAAGATTTTGTTTATATTTATTTTTAGGGATAGGGGAAGGGAGGGAGAAAGAGGAGGAGAGAAACACTGATGTGCTAGAGAAATATTGCCTCTCGCATGTCCCCAACTGGGGACCCAGACTGGACCCTCAACCTAGGCATGTGCCCTGACCTGGAATCAAACCAGTGACCTTTCAGCTTGCAGGATGATGCCCAAGTCACTGAGCCACACAAGTCAGGGTCATCTGTGTCTATTCTGAAACCTAAACCATATATTCAGTTTTTATCTCAGTCATCAAGATTTTAAATCCCCAAATACCTAGTTAAATGTTCCGTACGTGTGATACCTCATGTTTCTCTGAAGGTATTAATTACACTTTTCAAAAGTCTTTCACTGAGTGTTCCCTAGCTTTGTTTTCTCTAAGATAAGTTGTAGAAATGGTGCCTCTCTCATGGTGATTTTTCCCCCAAATGTGTGATAATCGTTTAGTTATCTGTTCAATTTTGTATTTTAGAATCTCTGTTGACTTTGCCTTTTTATTAGCTGAGCCATCCTCTGCCAGTTTGAGGTAAGGAACATCACTCAAAAGGCAAGGATGTGTTGGTAGCTTACTCTCAAGGTGGAGAAGACTTGTGTTCTTCCTAAAAGTTAGTAGCTTATGGGCCACAATTTAGTAACAGTGTGGAGGAGGAAGTTGTTGAGCTGTCTGGCCATTTTAAACCTCTTTCTCCAACTGCCCTGACCAGTGCCATGATGGTGCCCTCTGCCCTCCATGATCTGCTCACTGTGAGCTTGCAACTCTTCCGCTGAATGCTCCTCCTCTGTGCAGTTTAATTTTGTTTTTCTGAGAGGTGAGCCTATGTGAATTCTGTCTTTTCTCCATATTTCTTATTTGTTGATGGGAGTTTTCTTGTTTTCCTAGGATATTTTTTACTTTTGAAAAGTGTCTTCTCCATCATTTCATGGGATTTTATGTGGTAGATAGGGTATAGGTATGTGTACTTCATTAGCTATTTTGACCCAATTTCAATTAAATTGTGTGTGTGTGTGTGTGTGTGTGTGTGTGTGTGTGAAAGAGAGAGAGAGATTTTTTTTTTGCTTTATTTTGTCTTATTTCTCAGGTTATTCTTTTCTCCTCCAAATGATGAAAAAGAAATAAAACCAGAGTTGAACTGAATCTTAGCCTTTTTCACCAATGTATTTTTTTCTCTGTTCCCTGTATTTTGAAAAAGTAGCCAAATAAAATGAATACATTGCCATGATGCTTCCTGGTGTTACCGAGTATCATTCAAAATTTGCTGCTTTTCCTAAAATGGGAGGTAAAATTGGTGCCCATGAGTAGGAGCTGATTTTAGGATCAGAATTAGGTTCTGGGAAACTAGCAATAACCACAGTCACAGAGACTCACTTTATGACATAGAATGATTTTTGTGGTCGTTGTTGTTATTAAGAGTATGGGGTATATTATAACTTTGTAGGGGCTACTTGTGATGAAGAACAAATATGGAGTTGGACTTGAGTTGGAATCCTGGCTCCACTGTCCATTCATGCTCTCTGTTACTTAATATTTCTGAATCTCTGCTTTTGTCCTTGTGAGCGTTAAGAGAAAGACCATGAAGTTTTTGGCACAGAAGCTAGCACACAGGGAACAGGGAATAGACATTAGAGATGATGGTGAAAATGATGATGGTGGTGACTACTGGAGACCTCCTCTTCATCGTCCTCTTCTCAGTACCAATGAGCCTGGGAGAATAAATTAATAACCCTTGCAAAGTATGAAATCAGCAAAGATTGTATTTGTATAAAATATAGTTTTCAATTTAGTTTTTAGTCTTGATTTAGCTGTATTATGAGAAAAACAATTAATATTTTGTGCCTCCCTTACCTATAAAAAGAGAATAATTGAATAGGGTTGTTGTGGATATTCAATGAAAAAATGTTCTAATGTGCTAAAACAGTTAACGGTACACAGAAAGAGCTAAATAACTCTTACCTATGTTATTAATATTTATTATTATTATATTACTAAAATTTTTCATTAGCTATAGAAGAGCCAGAAAATTATCCCTATTTCAATTTCAGTTGATTTTATTTTTTTCAACCATCAGTTGAAACACATGCTTAGACATAAATTGATTTGATAAAGAAATATTTTAATTTGGAACTATTCTGGAAAAACTAAAACATATGGTTATTGTAACTAGAGTGTATGCTTTTGATGACCAGAATGTTTGTGCCTACTAAACTATTGCTCTTTTAATTATCAGTGGAACCCTTTTATCAGGTAAAATCTCAGAGGCTACCCTAATAGGGAACTAATAGTGTGCTGGCTGGACTGGGGCCCTTGACCCAGAACCCTGCTCATTTATCTATCATCTCCACAACACCCAGGTTCTTGGAAACACAGTTTGAAAATCTTATTTCTTATTGTTAGTGATGTAATCAGTTCAGCAATTTTCTTTATAATTATTATTCACCGGTGTGCATTTTAATGGTATACTCTATTTACTGTTTTATATTTGGGGAATACTTTTAGGAAATATGTTAGTTTTCTCAGCAATACATTTATAAGTCACATCTTGGAGTTTGTAACATTTAGAAATAAGTGTTCCTGACTTTTCATTTAAAATGTACAATTTAGTTTTGACTGTGCATATACTTCTACGAAATCTTCACTACAATCACGAGAAGGATTCCATGATCCCCAAAATATTTTTTACTGTTGCTTTACAGCCCATCCCTCCTTCCACTCCTAACTTCAGGATATTACTGATTTGCTTTTTATCACTATAGGTTGGTTTGGACTTTATATATATAAATGGAATCACCATTTGTCTCTGGCATCTTCTACTCAGCATGATGGTTTTGAGATTTACCCATGTTGAAGCATGTATGAGTAATTACTTTCTTTTTCTTTTTCTCCTTTTTTTTTTTTTTTGCTGAGTAGTAGTCCATTGCATGGATGTACCACAATTTGTTTATCCATTAACCTATTGATGGACATTGAGTTCCTTCTGGTGTGGGACAACTGTGAAAAAAGCTATAAACATTCATGTTCAAGTCTGTATGTAGATTTTTTTTAAGGGTGATACATTATTATTATTATTTTATCTTCACTAGAGGACATGCTTATTGATTTTAGAGAAAGGGGAAGGGAGAGAGAAAAAGAGGGAGAGAAATATTGCTGTGAGAGAAACATCAATCAGTTGCCTCTCCTATGCACCCTGACTGGGGACCAAACCTGCAACCTAGGTATGTGTCCCAACCTGGAATCAAACCAGCAACCTTTCAGTTTATAGGACGATGCTCTAACCAACTGAGCAGCTGGCTGATGCCAGGGCTGAACATATGTTTTAATTTCTCTCGGATAATTCCTATGATTGTGTCAATTGAAGAAACATCCAAACTTGTAGAGAATCTTTATACCAGTTTATTTGAGACAAACTTAGGACAACTGCAGGGAAGCAAGATTTCAAATGTTCTGGAGAATGACACATTTGGAATTAAGAAGGGAACATAAGGAAAACTACATGGAGAAGGGAGAAAGCAAAGCATGGATGATTATAGGATAGTTAAGATTATTGGCTTTCTTGAGGTTGGGTGCTTTGGAAGCGTCTGAAGAAAAGAATACTCTGGCATTTCAAATATGTGTTAATGTGGATGCTTAAAAAACAACTGGAAAGGGCTTGTGTAAGAGGAAGATAAATGTTTTACTAAAAACGTTGTATGTCTAGGGTGACTACCCACCACCAGCTGCCTAGCTAGGAACTGATGATCAGGTCACCCTGTGAGGTTACTTTCTGCCACTGGACTTCTAAGTTTTATTGAATTCGCAAATGGAATAATGGGCTTGTATAGCAGATGTGTGCTTAACTTAAAAAAAAATATTTTGTGAGAACTTACATACCCAACTCCTTCTGTATATCTGGGCTCAGATAAGGATACTAAATCCACTGAGATTTCTGTAGGTGAAAGGCAGGGGGAAAAATCCCTATCCTCCCCAAACTTGGCCCACGTACTTCCATATTTAATTGCTTATCAATTCCTTTGGGTTCCTAAAATAATTTCAACATCTTTCCATTTCTCCAGCCCTACTGACACCTTCTCAAGATTTCTTGGGTACCTATTTTGTACCCAGTACCGTGCTAGGTACTGGGAAACCGCACAGGATTTTGAGTTAAAGGGGCAGCAAAACAGGGATCCCTCCTGTTGGGGCAGAGCAAAAGTGACCACAAGGATAGATTCGCCAGCAAACTATATGAGCACGCTTACGGCTACATTCCATTTACTTGATTCACGTGCTAGAGGAAATATCCCACCTTTGTTTGAGTGGGAGGTGTAGTTATTTACTTACTTTTAAAGCAGGTGGGGCTAAGAGGAAATGTTTTTGTGAATCCCTAAAAGGGGAGAGGGAGAGAAAACCATCTATCCCCCTTTTCTTTAGACCAGCGGTTCTCAAAGTCTGCTATGGGGACTAGTAGCAACAGTTTTCCCTGTGAAAATTTAGAAATGCAAATTGTTGGGCGTCACTCTAAACCAACTGAATCTGAAACTCTGGTGTGGAATCTGTGTTTTAACAACTCAAATGGGAACCACTGTGCGAAGCTCATTCCAGAGATGTAGGTGGTCACCTTCAGGCTGGGAGAAGCGTAAATCCTGCGTACCTGGGCAGCAGGGGTAATGTTACCGCAGCGCTCATCCAATTCCTCCCCGCTCGGCTCCCAGCTGAACCCATGCTCTCGGATCGGGTCCTTTACCCCCGCGAGCTGCAGCCAAAACCCGGCATGTGGATTCCGAGTTTGCTGGCCTGGGTGCCGGTCGGGCATGCGCAGTGGCGCGAGCGCAGCAGGGGAGTGCTGCGAGGGAGCTGCCGAGTGGACCTGCGGGCGCCGGCAGTACAACTGCTGTAAGTACCGGGTCTGAAGGTGGGAAACCCAAGGTGGGGCTGGACCCACAGGCAGGACACAAAGCTTCACTTCGTCTCTGGCGCACAGCAGCTTTAGGGGAGTCTCTCCAGGTTTCCCTCGCTCGCGAGGCGGCTGCTCGCCGGCGTCCGGGCGCTCTCCTGCTCTTTTGGGGCAGGTGTTAGGTTGTGTATACCGGTATATGCTGCTTACACAGTAAACCCTAGAACTGTGTTATGATTCCCTGAGTGAAATTAGGCGTTTTTGTTAACTTCGTTGTTTTCCTCTGTCTTAAACTTCGGTTGAGTGGCTGCTGCTGCTGCAGCTTTCTGATCCAGCCTGTTTCGCCTTGAACACCGTGCGGGGTTTGTTCGCCTTTTGGTGCCTAGAATCAATAGGGCTGGAGTGAAATCGCATCCGTGGTTTCTGGGTTTGGTGTCTTTCCTGGAGCAGGGCGCCTCTGCATGCGGCATTAAAAAAGCAAACTTTCAGCGAATTTCAGTGCCAAAAACTTTATGCATTTGAAATTTTTTTTATTGACTGATTTTTAGAGAAAGAAAGGGAGAGAGAGAAGACATGGATTTGTTCTACTTATTTGTGCATTCATTGGTTGATTTTTGTGTGTGCCCTAAGGGGAAATGCAATTGGGAACCTTGGTGCATTTGGACAATGCTTTAACAAACTGAACTACCTAGCTGCAGTTTTAAGTAGAGACTTTCTAAAATTTAAGATTCCACCCCCCCCCACCCTCGACCCCCTAACTTTTCTACATAACTGTTGTTTCAGGCCTCATTTGGTGCTATTAAAAGAAAGTGGTCTTTGAGATGAGTAAGAGTTCTCACTTTTTTCACTTTATTTATCCTGTCATATTTTGTGGCTTATACAGAGATATTTTGCCCTGGGGCTGCGGTATTGGTTACACTCCTACAAGGCTAAGGCTATGCTGCACAAAATTCTTGGATAACCTGTGAGCCATAAACAAAATTTTAGGCAACGAGGCACACAAATGCACAGAGAATATTATTTAGGTTGTGTTAAATTTATGATGTGGGAGGCATATACCTAGAATGAATAAGTTTAGGAAAAAGAAATTTTTAGCTCAAGAGGAGAAACTTGTATGGAAAAGGAATACGTTACCTGACTTTCCCTCCACCCCCCACAATGAATGTTTTAATGGCAGAAATAATATACAGTTTGTTTAGTTCTGGACTGCAGAGACCATCCAGGTCAGCCAGTTCAGATGCTTCAGTTTACAAATGAGAAAGCTGAGACCAACGAGGTTAAATGACTTGCCGTGGCCGCTGGAGCCCTTCTTGGCAAAGCTGGGCCTGGAACCCAGGTTTTCTGATTTTCAGGGCTCCTTTTACCATCCCCCTGCTGATTCTCCCTTCACAGTTTGGTTCGATTGTTAAACATCTACACATTTCTACTGTGTAGACGGGCTTAGGCAGGTAATTAGTTAATCCTGCTTCTAAACTTGCTAGTACCGTGTAAAGTTCTTGCAACAAATATCCTTTCTAAAAAAAGAAAGTATTCTTTCACCCAAGCCCCACCTAAGTATTTTGTGGTCTTGAAACTGCCCTCCTTTTTTGTCTCAGTCACATTGGGCCCATGGGCCAGAATACCTGTTTGCTTCCCTCCCTGAAGTCCTGCCCATGCTTCCACAAACAGATCAGGTGTGACCTCTTCCTAGAAGTTTTCCTTGAGTACTATGGTCAGAAAGTAGCTTTCCATCCTCTGAAGCCTCTAGCATTTATTACTGTTGTCTGTGCTGCTAGTATCCCCCTTGTTTTCAGATTTCTGAATTGTTCTGTTTCAGCACATGCCCCAACTTCCTGACCAGTGCGTAAGCTCTTGGAGGTTAAAGTCTATGACTTAGACATCCCACCCAGCACGAAGTACAAAGTGTGTTCTCAGTCACTGTTTGTGGGAGGGATGAAGTGAAGTACAGATAGTTTTTAAAGGGATTTGATGTGGGTGTTCTGTAATATGGGCTGGGGGGACACCTTAGGGCTATAGCTAGAGAGTTATCAAGCCAAACCAATTTGATGGGGTGATTCTCTTAACTTGATGAGAGATCACACATCAGTTAAGGAAATGCTGGGGACAGAGGTAAAATTTTAACGGGATTCACACAAGGCCTGGATTTAAGCATGTCACTCTTTAAGTGCAGAGTGGGGAGCACAGACTTAAGAAATGGTATAAAGGAAAATGCATCTGGTGAAAGACATATTGAAAATTTAGTTTCAGGCTTGGTGTGTTGGTTATAGGCTTGTAATATCCTTTTTATCTTGTAAGTACATCCAGTTATGACATTACTTCTCTCTGTTTCTTGTAGTTATTGACACGATTGTCTTAATTCCCATTCTAGGTGATAAGCTCTTTGGGGGATGATCTTTAACCCCTCACATTTCCAGGCACGGCAGCTTTGTGGTGTTAGACATTCAATATTTATTGCATGAATAAATGCATGGATAAATAAATAGTGTATTTTGACATGGGGAGAGTGGGCATTCAGGATCTTCGAGCTATAAGGTACCACTTTATCCAGGCCATTTCCTTCTTATATGGAGAAAGAACTGATACACACTTAACTAAGCTAGTTAGTGCTATTGCCAGAGCCCCTACCTGGATTTTCTCACTACCAGCCACATGCTTGTTTCATTAACTCTTACTTTTTGAGGTTGTTGGCCCCAAGATGAAGCTGAGTTGGCAACAGGACGCCCCAGTTTGAAATGTTTTGTGGATCTAAAGCCTTTGGAGATCAATCTAAAGGCGAGGAACTTGACGGCCAGTGGGCAGATGTCTTGTCATTGAAAGAGATGAGACAAGGGATGACTGGCCAATTCAAGGCTCAGTACACAGAGTGACGAAGGGGGTGAGACTGGGGTTTTTGGGAATCTGCCCTTGAGGGAGTTGAGGAGTCTGGAAAGGTCACTGTAGCTTAGCTTGTGAGGGGCAGAAGACATGAACAGGGTGACCCAAAGTCCTTGGACTGAGAATGTGTTTGGTAGAGACATCCTATATTACCAGGAGGTGGTAAGTGATGGCCATGTTGTTTATAACCCAGGAAAGCAGGAGTATGGTTGAGAGAGAGAGACAGAGAGAGAGGGAGAGAGAGAGAGAGAGAGAAAATTGTGACCTGCTCTCTACCTGGAAAAACAAGATAGAAGTCAGTTCCTCAGAACCCAAATCCCAGTTTGGAATATTTAGCTAGTTGGAACAGATGCTGCAAATGAAAACATAGCCTTTCTGTTGAGTTGTTGGGTGACACATGTGATAGGTCACTGTCAATTGGCTGTGCTGCTTTTTTCTCAGAGAAGCATTAGGAAGAGAGGGCAATTGAGGGCAGAGGCACAGCTTCCTTGGGGTAAGGGAAGGGTTGGGCAGGTTGAATGGGATAACTTCTTTAAAATTGGGACATTAGTTAAAATTGATTGGACAACCAAATGCAAGATTGGGTGGTATGTTGAAGTTAATGTCTCATACACTTAAAAAATGCCCCAGATATTAAAATCTAGAGTTAAAATGACTATATTATGTAATTTTCTCAAAATAATCGTAATATTAGTAACTAGTATTGTAGAATGTTTTCCATGACCAGACTCTACTGAATACTACTGAACATTTTACAAGCAATACGTCATTTAATCTTTACAAACCATCCTGTCAGACTGATGCAATTATTCTATTTTACAGATGAGAAAACTGAGGCTTTGATAAAATCATATTTCTGAAGTCACGCAGTTGACATGTGGCTGAACTGAGCTTTGATTCCAACCCTGGCTAACTTCATGCACTGAGAACTTAAATAAATATCTTAACAAAACACAAACTTTTATCTTTGGTATCCCTAACAGATACTTAGGCTGCACCTATTCAGAATGGTTACAGATTTTGGCTGGTGAAACTCCCGGCATTCTATGAGTCAGACTTTAATGTGAGAAACAAAACAACAGTGATGAATTTTTCTGTTTTGTTTTTTTTAATTTTTCCACATAGTCTTTATCTCTGTAGTCTTGAAGCATTCCTGGAGGGAGAGACAGCGACTCCTTCCCTGGGTGTGCCATAAAGCTCTTTCTGTTCTGCTCCCAGCCTCTTTCAGGAGGAGCTGGGGGATGAAGTTGAGTTGGTAGTGATCTAAGTAAGAGATACTTCTGGAGTTGGGGTGTGTGGGAAGCCTGTGTATGAGCCAACAGACTGCAGGGTGGCCAGGTGTGTAAGGACTTTTTTCCCTTGGGGTGGTAGGATCCACTTCTGGGTGCCCTGGAATTTCCAGTCTGTGGGTCTTGACCCTTAACCTGATCTCAGACCTTTGAATTATGGTCAAAACCCCCCAGGGAGAATCCAGACCTGAACGCCTTCTTCTGGATCCCTTAAGATCAGGAAGTTCTGAAGTCAGAGTGGATTGTTGCAGGTGAGGATGTGTGTAGATACCTCAGGTAAGCCCCAGGTCAGAGACAAGTTTTACAGGCAGCACTAGCAGGCCCCAAATTTGACCAGTGGAGTTGGCTGTGAGAAAGTATTACCTGCTCCCCCACCCCCACCATGAACCTAATTAATCTCTTAAGGGTTTCAAAATGGAATCCAGCGGAGAGTGTTATCCTGCCCTACAGGGTGCTGTCTGAGCCACCTTTCCATCTCCTGCTTCTGCTTCCCCTTCTGAGCTGGTTCTGTGCATCCTCAGGGCCTGTGCTCAGATGTGAAAGGAAGGGCCATCCACTTCTGGCCTCCACCCATTACTCATCCCAGCGTCCAGGAACTCAGCACACCACCCAGCTGTTTCCCCGAACAAAGACCTGAATCAACAGTTTATTCTTGATAGTGATGAAAATCAGGGAGAAGGAGAAAGAGGCCTTTGTGCCCCATATAGGTTTATTGGTTACAAAATGGCTATACAATTTGATTGCTGGACATTTTGCTGACATATATAAATCACTTGAGATCTGAGGCTGTGTTAACTTTGATCATCTTACTTCTTTTCAGTACTGCTGAAAGTTCCTGTTTGCCTTTTTTGGTGAGAAACGTGTAGCTTGCCTTCTGTGAAAACAAGTTGCTGTTTAGTAATACTGTACACACAGAAAGGGTGATGATTAGGAGAGTTTTTCTTTTATTTAAAACATTTATTTCATCAGAATGTATATTTTCTTTTCTAGTAGAGTTACAGATAGTTTGTTCATAAAGTCTAGTTGTGAAGGGGACTTTAGACTTTATAATAAACTTTACAATTTATAGTTTATATAAAGAGTAAACTTTTATGATTTACTCTTTTGAGAAATCCAGAGCTATAAAACTATAAGAATATATGAATGATAACTGACTGCACACAGACACGCTGCACAAAGAAAACATGAGAAACTGTCTTTTCTGATAGTAAATGGATGAATGTGTTAGTAACGGGGAAGAAGTTTTGTGGATGGGCACTTTCTTTGTGATAAAAAGCAAAAGATATTGGGGAATGGTTGAGTCTCTATGAGGCTCAAAATACTAGAGGAAACTAAATTTACTTTATTATCGAGAAACTCAATAAATTAAATTGTTTAAAGGTCTAGTCCCAGGAAAAACACATTTTTAATTAAAAAAATGACAAAAGCCCCTTCAATTTGTTGGAGAACCAAGAAACACGGGAGTTTATGAGTGCTGTCAAAATAGAATTTGGATAGAATTTGAGTTTAAAACACTGGTAAATGTGTACAGAAGGATCAGTCCTGTTAATTATGCCTTGGGCCAAGGTCTGCTTGTTTAAACCCTCTCCCCAACAATGAATTCCCATGTGGCATCGTCTTTACTGGTGAATAAATGAACAAGCCTAAACCCATGGATCACGATTGTAAAATCCAAAATAATGCATAACAATCTATGACCAAAGGTTGATGTTGATCAAACAATTTGAATGCTTTAGATAGAAAGTACCAGGCTTATTCACGCATTATCCCCATAGCTGGTGCTTAGAATCCAGATTAAATTGTTGAAATAAAAGAGAGGCAGGTTCAGAACCGACACATTTACAGTGAATGATCAAAGGCACAAGTAGACTTTTTTGACTCATTTCACTCTGTCATCTTAAATGCTATCTTTTATGGCTATATTGGTTTGTTTCTTTTTTTTTTTGCCCTCAATGATATTTACTCACTGTGTACTTTTATAGAAAAAACAGCAAACTAGAATTTTGAGGTTTGATAAATGAATCTCTGCTTAGGGATTTAATGCTATTTATCAATGATTTGGTGGAAAGACAATATCAAGTTAGTATATAATTGAACCTTTAGTCAGATATCAAGTTAGTATTTACAACCTTTGAGAACAAACCAAGAATTCTCAAAGACTCCTGCATTCCTTCACTTGAACATTGTCAGCATTCTGTTGCTGTGAAGTCTCCCTTCCCTTCCCCTCTCCTCGGGCTTAGGTTCATTGGGACACTCTAGCCTAGGGGATGTTTCCAAGAGTGGCCCAGTTTTTAAAGAGTTTAAGTATTAGCAGGTCAGTGAGGTGCCAGCTATGAAACACAGCTCACAAAAAAACCAATGGTGTTTTTTGGCAAAAGCTGTCATGCAAGTAAATTAATTTTGGAAAAGCAACAGTAATAGCAATTTGCTTGATCCCTTTCCTTATTCTGAAACAGGCCAAGTTAAACCAGGATCATGGTGAGTGGAAAGAGGTAATCTAAGAATATCTGAATGTTTAGCGGTCAGTCAAAATGAACTCCTTATGGTGACTTAAAGTTCAGATCAGTTGGCCTGTGATCAGGGCTGTGGATGGAAAGTCAAAGTCTGTGCTTCTGTTTCTGACCCCATCGGAAGGGAGGCCTTCTCTTTAACTACAGGTTTGATGATTAAACATGACACGGAATATGAAAGCAATTAGTAAACTACAAGATAGAGAAGTAAGGTAGTTCTTATAATTATAATAATCAATGTCTGACGTTTTTTCTCTCACTGATAAGCATCCAAGACTTTGAGAATGACTCGCCTGTTTGAGATTACGTGGCTTGTAAGTGGCAAAGTTGCAACTCACACCTGTGTCTTCTAAGTTGACATAATGTGGGCTCAGCATTGGAACCATAATGATGGCCCTGACACATATAGGGTCCCTGTCCTCCCGGAGCTTCAGTCTGGCCCCCAATCTAGTGCTCTTCCAATTAATCCATATATTTTCTTTAACTGACCAGAAGGAATAATTTCTTTATGAAATTTATATTTGACTTTCATCAAAACCTAAGTGCGTTTTTTGACTGTGCAGCTCTGTAAGTGATATCTGGGCTGCCCCCTAAACTTCACATTTCACTCGACAGGATATTTAGTAATTTCCACTGTGGAGAGAGGGGCTGAATGCCTCTCAGCATTCTTCTTGTTAATCAGAGGCTTGTTCCAGAAAAAATATTTTCTCTCCTCTGCAAAATCAAAGGGGTGTGATTGAATAAAGGGAACCAGTGCGGGGACAGGGCTGTGAGTGAGACATCGTCCTGTGCCCGTGGGTTCTCAGTCAGATGGAAGAAGCCGACACAGGGATAGCCTGTGACATGGGTGGGCACCAGGGGGAAGGGCGGAGAGAAGCCTTGGGGGAGCACAAATGGGGAGTGCTTAATTCGATTCAGTGGGTTGAGGAAGGTGTCACGACTTTTGAGCCGAGCCTTGAAAGGAAAGTACAGGTTCAATCGAGAAGAGAGAATAGAGGAAAGAGGATTCCGTGGGAGAAGGCATATCATGAGCAGAAGCATGGAGACAGAAAAGAGCTGGCCCTTTCAGGGAACTGCAGTACTGTAATGTGTTCTAAAACCCGAGCATGCATAAGAATCACCTGGAGAGCTTGTTAAGGGACTGATGGCCGGGTTCCAGCTCCAGAACTTCTCATTCTTTAGGCCTGGGGTGGGGGCCAGAGAATTTCATCTCAGCCAGTTCTTTGATAATGCCGAGGGTGATCATCTGGGAGTCGCCCAGCTAGAGGATAGGGGTGTGAGATAGATGAGCTAGAAAAAAAATGTTTTCTTGAAACTTTACTATCATCACAAACTTGATGATTCAGCATTTTTTCGTTTGTTTGTTTGTTTTGGTTATTGTACTGGTTTTTAATTAATCTCATTTACCAAGTGGGTGTGGCCTTGTGCCCTTTGTTGCTCTCTGGAAGTTTCTTATGTGGCTCTGCCACCCCCACTCCCTTCCTGGCCAAGAAACCAGCCTTTTTCTTGTGTCCCATGTTTTAAAATAACTGCTCTTCAGCCAGTGTGGCTGTTTTACCCACAGAAAGCTGAGCAGCCAACATCAGGCGATGTTAGGAGATGACCCAAACCAATTATGAATGACTAGTATACTCAAGGGGTATGTATGTATTGAGGTTTTATTTTGTTAACCTGGACATAATGTTAAACTTTTTCACAAGTATGTTTGAAGTAGCTAGAACTTACACAATTACAGAAAGTCCCATCCCTGCCCTCAAAAAAATGTGGTCTCATAGGATGATTAAACCTGCATGAATTCATGGTTCTAGTACGAGGCAGCTGGTGCCGAGAGCAGCAAGAGTGATAGAAACCAGGTGTGACAGAACTGAGACGGAAGGTTCACTTTTCATTGTAGTAATTGGCACAGGCAGGGCAGAGATGAGGGCACGATGATTTATGCTGCCTTCTCCTGTTTTATGCCAGCGATTTTCAACTGTTTTTATCTCAGGGCACACATAAACTAATTATTACTAAAAGTCTGTGGCATGCCAAAAAAAAAATTTTTTTTTTTGTGGTGTGTGCTGATCTGACACAAAAATAGGTATAATTTTGATTAATTTAAACCTCTGGCTGTTGTTGTGTTGGCTGTTGTCATTTTCTTATTTGATAACCTAAGGAAAAGAGGCCAGTGCCCCTGACTAAATAGTCAGGTATTGCATGTTTTAAACATTCTTGTGGCACACTGGTTGAAAATTGCTTTTTTATGCATCTTTGTAAACCCTTTAAAATGAGGGAGCATATCTACATAAAGAAAATAATGGAGGAGGGGGTATTTGAATTTGGCATTGAAGTATGGGCAGGTGCTTACCAGGTGGAAAGTAGTGTGTGTGGGGGGGAGGGTGTGATAGGGAGAGGCATTCCAGACAGGGGGGCAATGGGGAAGTGCATCTTCAACCTAGGTGAGTACTCTGGTTCATTCTGGTAAGTAGAGGAAGATGAGACTGGATAGGGAAGATTGCAGAACATTTTGAACATGAGGTTTAGGGATTTGGACTTATTCTCTAGGCAGCGTTGGGTTGTAGGCTTATCTTGGCTTATCCCAACTGTCAGCATCTTACCTCCAAACAACACCAGAAGAGCAGGAACCACATTTTTTGTAGTACGTTGATCTAAAAATGCTTTTTCCTGGTTCTCATTTTAATATGTGTATTTCAAGACTTACAAAAATTAATTCATCATTAAAGTCTTCTCTGTCTTTCAGAAATGTGCAAAATATGGAAGACTAGCCAATTTCAAATTCCTAGAGACAAATTATAAAAATGAGACAAAAATAAATGAATCACAAAAATAAATACATAAATGAATGCATTACTAGGTCTAGTGATTATAGTATTTGTTCTGACTTCTTCTGTGAAGCAGGGGATTTCAAAAGTTAAACCTAAGGCTATATTTATGGTGTCCCGAGCAGACCCTCTCAAGCTGACTTGGAGCGCTGAAAGATTCCAAAGGTGAGGGAGAATAGCATTGTGGCCTCTCTTCAGAAGTACTTTAGCTATAAACATATACTGGCTTATATGCTGAAGAGCTTGTCTGGAGATTAGAGGGCGCTAAGGCCAGGGTGTTCCGTTCTGTCATCTTTTGGGGGTATGCCCACAGATGGGGAAGACATTTGTATCTCACTGGCGATTTTGAGAATCTTCCATGGGTGTCTCCTAAGAAGTATCCTGTGCTGAGAACTGCATTGTGGTGGGAAAAGAAAAAAGGGTGGATTGTAAGTAGAAGTTATCACCCTGGTGCTGCCACTTGTCAGCTGATGTCAGAAGAGGCAGCTTAGTGAGTGAGTGGGACAGAGCTGACCGACCCACCCGCTTTGCCCAAGATCCACAGCTGAAAGGGCTCATGGGTGCGAGAACCTCCTGGTCATTCAGCCTGTGTGAACCTGGTCGTTGTAATTTGTTCTGTTTTGTGTGGATTAAATAAGATCAAATGTGTAAGTAGAAAGATACCATACACATTTTAGATCAAAATCATCTCATAGTAAGATTTATTCTGTTCTGAGCTCGTCTGTCCACATCTTGGGTCACATAGGGCAGGATCATGTCTTTCTCACTTTGTAGCCCTGTTGACTGATGCATGGTAGGCACTTGGTAAGCTCTGAAGGAATGGAAGATAAAGGAATGAATGGCTGAACGAATATATGAAACTATACCAATCCTCTCCTCACCCACATGTCTAATACTTTCTAGCTTCTACTTGCTTGTAGAGACCTAAAATCTTTATATGTAGACTATTAACCCCTTTCTGTGTTTTACTGACAGTGAATCTTGAGAGATACTCCAGGCTCATCCAAGAGACAGCTGCATAGCTTGAATTCAAAGTATAAGGATCTTTGTAGATTCATATGCATTCTAAACTATTCCAGAAATAATTTAAATAACAGTATATACCAATAATGTTTTACATATAAATAACTCTTGTATGTAAAAGCGGTTTCATCTTTGAAATAAACTGAGGTTCTAATTCTCTCAAAGTATGTTTTATTGTTTTAAGAGAAATGAGGTTAGGAGTAGGAGAGTAACATAGCAATGTGTATGAATACAGTGATCTGCTAGAAGCTTGTACATCTGTTTTTCCCACAGTTTAATGAAACAAAAACCAGAAGTTACTTTATTCTACCTTTGGCTTTAGTTTCCTAAATGTTAACAGTAATTCAGTTTTTAATTCATAAAATTAGACTTGATTAACATGGGAAGGGGAAAACATCCCTTTCATTTTTAATAAAGTAGTTTTGTTTTTAAAATTATTATATTTCTTGCTAATATGCCTCTCAAAAATGTAAGGTAAAAGAGTAAACTTTCTAAATTTTTACTGACAGATTCTACTTATGTGTGTTGTGCTGTGGAACATTAAATTTTTATTGATGTATTTCTGCAAGGTTACTGTTACATTTCTTGTAGGATTAGAATAATAAATAATGGGAGAATGGAAAACATTGCAGTTTTCTAGTAATTTGGAGGAAATGACTACATTCTGAGGTAGTGTACTGAAAGGGTACATAATGATACACTTTTTTGCAAATTATTTTTAATTAGTTACATATCAGTGGGGGCATTCTTTTAAATCCTATTTCACCTGTTGGGGACAATTTAGGGTGGCCTCATGTCACAGATGTTGCTCGTTCAGACCTTCCGTCTGAACAGGTTCTTTCCATGTGTCATGCCCTTGGATACTATGCTAGGGTGTTACCAAAGCAAGCAGCGAGATTTCTCAGGGACATTCAAGGTTTCCTATCAACCAGACATTGTCAAAATCTTTGCCTTGAATAGTATTAAATGGTGTTCCATCGGTGTTCCTGGGGCACAAGATATCACTGTTTTTAAAAATAACTTTATCGAAGTCTAGTTCACTCACTTAAAATGTACAGCCAGTTTTAGAATATTTTCATCACCCTGTATACATTAGCATTCATTCCTCATTTCTTACTTCACCTCTCCTTCACCCTTTCTAGGCAATGACACATCTAATTTCTGACCATGAATTTGCATATTCTTGAAATTTCATATATATGGGTCATACAATATGTGGCCTTTGTGTCTGGCATATTTCACTTAGCACAGTGTTTTCAAGCTTTATTCATGTTGTAGCATCAATACTTTAGTCATTATAGCTGAAAAATGTTCCATTATGTAGACCTGCCACATTTTATTTATCCATTCATCAGTTGATGGACATTTGAGTTGTTTCCACATTTTGGCTATTAGGAATGATGCTGCTATGAACATTTGTGAACCAGTTTTTTTTTTGGGGGGGCATACATTTTTATTTCTCTTGGACATATACCTAGAAGTGAAATTGCTAGGTCATATGGTAACTCAATGTTTAACATTTTTAGGAACTGCCAGACTATTTGTCAGAGTGACTGCACCATTTTACATCCCACCAGCCATGTATGAAGGTTCCAGTTTCTCCATATCCTCATCAGCACTAATTATTATCTGTCTTTTTGATTAAGGCCACCTTAGTGGGTGTGAAGTGCTCTCTCATTGCAGTGACATTTCTTTTTGTATTAAACTTTATATTTTAGAACAGTTTTGATTTACAGAGAAATTAAGCAGATAGTAGAGATCCTGCGTGCCCTCACACTGACACAGTTTACCCTGTTATTGACATTTTACATTAGTGTGGTATATGTGTTTTAATTAATGAACGAATATTATTATATTATTCTTAACTAAAGTGCATACTTTATTTGTATTTTCCTAGTTTTTAACTTAAAGTCATTTTTCTGTTTCAAGATCCCATTTATATGTTACATTTACTTGTCATTTCTCCGTAGGCTTCTCTTGGCTGTGATAGTCCTCAGACTGTCCTTGTTTTTTTTTTAAATGAGCCGGAGAATTTTGAGGAGTAGTGGACCTTGTAGGTACATTATAGGGTGCCCCTCTTTTCGAATTTGTCTCATTTTTCTTTTCTTTTTCTTATGACTAGCCTGTGGTGACATTGGTTTTTACTATGAAAAAAATTAGAGCAATTTACTTGAAGTATAAAAATACACAATCACAGAATTGGAAACCAGAGAAGTGTACTTAAGAAATTCTTAGGAATTTAAACAATTCAGTTGTCTATGGAAGATGACCAGATATTTAACTCAAGATGTATTTTCATGGCAAGGACTGGATCACATTGAAGATGATCAGATTAAGTAGTATAATTTATTTTTAAGACTTATTACATTGTATCTAAGGGTAAAGGTATGGATATATTTTTTACTGCTTTAAATATAACTGGGAATATTGTTCTGCCTGTAATGAAACATAAAGGTAATAGAAATTCAGATTCAGAAGATTCCATGGCATTGAGGCAGCAAGAGTCTAACACACAGTGAGTACTTCCACCTAGATCAGTGCCACCGATCTTCACAGATGCCTTGTGAAGGTGGAGGAGCTGAGGCTCAGAGAGTCTGTGTCATCTGACTTACACAGCTGTCAGAGGCTGAGGCGAGAATTGAATCTAGGGCTGTGGAAGTTTATAGCCTACTGTCTGTCAGGCTTCAGGGGTTCCAGTGGTTTTTAATCAGGAATGTACTGAAAGACATAGGCTTGAGTCCTTATCTTACTGGACATTTTTATCACCAGTCAGCAGAGATGGCACCTCTGTATTCAAGGCCCCACCAGAATCAGTCTGGTTAAGAGCATATTGTTGATAGCTTACAAAGGGAAACTGCACAGCCATGCCCAACCATGCCCAGGGCACTGCAACGTCGTGTCTGCCTGTGGAGTAGTGACTCCAGTGCCACACGTGGCTTCTGAAAATGGAGCCCAGGGGTCATAAAGCAGGAAAGGAACTATGTGGGTGAACAACATATCAACTAAGGCTTGTCAGTGGTTACATCACCGAACGTACATCACTCAGCATATATCTCAGTCAGCTCTGAAGTTCTTTTGATAAGTGAGTGGCATAAAGGATTTGGTTTTTAATATTTACCTTTGAATGGAATTAAATGTAGTAATAATCTGTGAACGCACTTGAAATGAAGTAATAAAGTTGCACAGATACCTGTCTGAGGAAGGTTTGGAAGATTTCCCTACTTATGCAGCCGATCCCTGTAAATAGCCTCGGCTGGTTGATCACAGGCCGAAAGAAGGCTTCTTTCTGCTCAGACTTTCTTTAGAAGTCAGGGCAGAGTAGGATATATTGCACTAACAAATCAACGCTGAAATCTTCATTGATTTCCTGTTCACATAAATGCCAGTGGGCTTTGGCTGTTCTTCATGCAGCTGTTCTGTAGGCACTGTCTCAGAGAAACAAGCTGCTGTGGTTTTGTTTTTACCCAGGGCTTCCAAATTGCCGTAGCAGAGGAAGGGGAGCTCCAGGATCACACACTGAAAGAATCTGGTCTAGAGAGACATAAATCACGTGTGCTCACAGCCCATTGGCTAGAACTAATCTCATGACCCCACTGGAAGTGAGGCAGAACAGATGGCTCTTTAGTGAGCAATAAGTGCTTCTACCCACCTTTGGAGCAAGATAACCGGTTAGTTTGCAAAACAAACAAAAACAAAACACAAAAACAGCTCCAGTAAAGACAGAAAAGTGTACTGAAATGCTTGGTAATTAATTAAATTAATTGAGTCCTCAGATTGAGGATGGTGATTTCATCTCCAAAATAAATATTTTCCAGTTCCATCAGCTTATTTTGTGAGAAATGGCTTGCATTAGAATCATCACCATGCTGCTAGCTCTCTGGCAATAAGCTGTCACTGTACTTCCTTACAAAGGAGGCTCCCTAGGTTGAAGGGGACACTCTGGATGTTGTCTACGTAGCATAGGTTACAGTGAGACCTAATGTTTACTGTGGTTTGGATACACACACACACACACACACACACACACACACACACACGCAACTTAAGACTTTACAAACCTTTTTAGCAGCCACTTCTAGAAACAAGGTTGTGGTGAACTAAGGCTCTGTGTGTGTGTGTGTGTGTGTGTGTGTGTGTGTGTGTGTGTGTGTGTATTTTTTGTATAAATGCTTTTTCCAAACTAATCTTCCTCAGTTGTATTTTTGTGATGCCATTATTCTCGTAAAAGTATACTACTGGAAAATGCAAAATTCCTCTTTAGTTTGTCCTCACGATCTGCTCTTTCCCATTCTCTTCAGTGTAACCTAAAATTCCACCATTAGAATTATAGGGTAACAAAGACCCTGCTTGGATTGCACAGACAGGAGCAGTCCTCTCTTGTACTCTTTGGAAAAGAACAGCTATCATTAGTATATGCGAGTAGCCCCACCCAAGGCTCTTTATTCTGATACCATATTCTTTCATCACATATTTACCGAACACAGTTCTGGGCCAGGCAACTGAGCAATGCCCCAGCAGTCTTTACCCTCATAGAAACAATAGTCTAGACCAAGGGTTGGCAAACTTTTTCTGTAAAGAACCAGATAGCAACTACTGTAGGCTTTGAGGGCCATATGGTCTCTGTCTTAGCTACTGAACTCTCCTCTTGAACCATAAAAGCAGCCATAAAGGATACGTAAGTGAGTGAGCATGGCTGTGTTTCAGTAAGCTTGCTTTATTTATGAGCATTAAAATTAAAATAGTAATTTCTTACAATTTTTACATGTCACAAACTGTCATTCTTTTGAATTTTTCCAACTGTTTAAATATGCAAAGACCATTCTTAGTTTGCAGGCAGTGTGCAAACAGGCAGTGGGCCAGGTGTGGTCTGCACGCTGGGTTTGCCAGCCCCTGGTCTAGAACCAGCTCTGTATGGTTTTATTCTCACAAATAGATAGTGAAGCACCTTAATGATTGCTTAAATTATTCAAATTCAGTGTTTAAACATAATTAACTTCATCCAGGTCTTTCTTCAAAAAACAACTCTTCCATTAGTTATTGATGAATGTCATTTCTGCAAATTAGGTATTTTACATAATATATATGTTTTAACATACAATATTCAAATTTTTATATTATGCAAAATACATACTATACAAGCACTCACACATACATTACTATTGAGGACCACTAATTTTATGAAAATCAAAAGTCACAAATATTTAAAATAATACCTGACGTCTATTGGGCGCTTCCTATATGTTAGGTCTTTTTCTAAGCCCTTTGCTGTTCATTTTAATTAATCGTTCCCAAAACTCTATGAAGTTGATATTATTATCATCATCTTCATTTTTTGGCTATGAAAACTAAGATTCAGAATGTTTCACCCAAGGTTAAAAATCAGAGTCTATATTCATTCCCAAGAAGTCTGACTCCAGAGCCAGGGTCCCTAATGATATATTTACAGTGCATTCCTAGGTATGAAACATATGCATTAAAGTAGTTAAACTGTTTTTTTTTAATTGCAATGTAAGAAAATAGAAGTGGTGAATAAAGATTAAAAGATTGTTTTTGCTAAAAAGCAAGTATAAATTGAAAAAGGAAAAATTTATGAAATGTTTTAATAGTTTTTGCTATTTAATTTTATCTTGTCCATCAGCAAAGATAATCAGTTTAGACTAACTTGGGGATAAATGCAGTGTGCTGAGATTTTCCTCTCTTCTGAGCTTCCTGAATTAACACTGAGAAACAGGGCGGGACTGGATTTACAATGGAATGATGCATCATGTTCAGCTAAGAAGTCATAATCAGATATTTTGTATTTGTGTATAGACTTTAGAAAATATTCTATTGCATATAACACATTATGGGAAAGCACTTTGTAACCTGAAAGTCATATTCCAAACGAAACATTGTTAGTTCTTTCAGTGGGCCATTTCTCTATAGACATAGCCTTAGCCCTAGTTTCCTTGTTTCTTCAGTTTGATCAGACAAGATTAGATCTTAAGGGAATGTACCTGAGAAAGATTCCTAGCGGACCATTTAAACTTCCATTAATTTACTGTTTTTTGTTGAACCAGGAGGGAAAGGACTACAGAATATATTCTTGTCCTAGAAAGTCTCTGAGAAGAAAGATAAGTAAATGTGATACACTTTATTTTCCCATTTAAGTGCTGACCTTGGCAAGAAAGAAGTGAGAGAAGGAAGAATTTTGAAAATCCGAACATACACCTTGACACTGACTGACTAATCTAATCTTATGCTCAGACATCGGGAATTCAAGAGATACCCAACCGGTGCCTCTCTGGAGCCAGTGTCTGTCTGTGATAGTGCAGTGCTTTGATGGCGGTGTAGCAGTACTTTCAGCCAGTTCATTATACATGCCAACGACAGATGATTCGAGACAAGAAAAGATCTTTGTACACTTATATTGCACAGTGGTGATTTTCTAATTCGTTAATAATTCTTAAAGTTTTTCTGAAATCTCGTTTATTACTAAATGAAAGGGGCTATCAGGTGATAGGGACTTTCTAAAAACAATATACTTATTTACTTTATATGTAATTAAAAGATTAAATGTGCCATAAAATTCGATATTTGGTAATTTTGGATTATGGAATTTTTGTCCTGTAACAACACAAGATCTGGCTTTTTAAAATTTTTCTTTCATGAGTCCTGATCTTTTAAGGATCTAGAGATGTTGAAAAGAAAATTGGCTTTTTATATTAAGTCCCTTTACCCTCTCTTACTTCATTCACCTGGAGTCGGAGCCACTTTGGGGTAAACATTTGCCCATTTGTTCATGATTCCTACAATTATGGCTTCATGAATATAATGGAAGTAACGACAGCTGCAGAGAAAATAAAATACATATGTTTCTTTCTTTCCACTGCACAATACTATAGTTTGAGTTTAGGGATATCTCAGGAAATTAACAGTGGCAGGAGGTAAAGCTTGAGCTTACATACTGTTTGTTCATGGAGCTCTGTGGGAGAAAGGCAGTGGGAAACTGAGGATGGCATCATAAGGATTGTGGCAGACTTGCTTACACCTTATCTAAAGGGCATGACAGTGTCTGGCTTAGCCTGGTGTTATGTGGAAAGGTGGGCTCAGTATTGCCAGACCTTCTGATTTTCAAAGATAAAATAAAAATGTGAATTTTATGTTAATTTCCTAATTTTTATATGTTAGCTCCAAAATATAACAAACACTTCATGAGTCACGAAGGACATGTGTTTAGGCCTTCAGATCACAAGACCCGGTGTGGGTTTCACTCTCTTCTTTTTTTTTGTTTGGCTGGTGAGACTGTGTTTTAATTTTGCTGCTCTTCTTAGGGAGAACCTTTTGCTATCCAGATTAACTTCCTGGAGAAAGAGGGACTGGGGATATTGAACCCTGCTGGGGGCTCCAGGAGCTCAGTGGGGGCTCCAGGAGTTCAGCGGGGCTGGCACAGGCCAGGAAGACTGGCTCCACTGCAGTGTTTGAAGCTGGGGTGTCATCTGAGACCCATCAAAAGCATCATTCAGCAGGGGTTTCCAGCCCGTGGGCTGCATGCGGCCCAGGATGGCTATGAATGAGACCCAACACAAAATCATAAATTTGTTTAAGATCATTATTTTTTGGCTCATCAGTTATTGTTAGTGTTTGTGTATTTAATGTGTGACCCAAAACAACTCCTCTTCTTCCAGTGTGGCCCAGAGACACTGAAAGGTTGAACACACCTGACAGAATGTGGGTAGGTGGGCAGAATATGGCCCTGAAGCAGACCTGACAGACCCCAGGTTGGCAAGCATGAGTAGGAGGAGTGGCCATGAAGTGCCTGAGGCTCTGAAGAACAGCTGGAGGGCTAGGCTTTGCTGTGGGTGGGGAAGGAGCTGTTGAGTCAGCCAACCTGCTTTGGATAGTTGTTGTTGATTAACCCAGAGAAATCATCTAGGCAGCATTTCCTGAAAGCCCTAGATCATCTTCTCTCCAGTTACGCCACTTGGAGGACTACCTGTTCTTTAAGGAGAAGGAACATTATTCAATATGCACAGCTGATGACATCTGGCTTCAGCACTGTGGCTTAGACAAGACAGGGTCACAGTGCTTCCAGAATGAGGTCACACCTTTGGACTTTATAGTCGTGTATCCTATCGTTCCTACAACCATTATGCTGGGTGCTCTTGGGTTCAAGGGACTGATAATTCATTTTCTTTTTCTTTTTGTTATCTGAACTGATTAAGGACCCTGAGGCCTTTCTGAGAGAGTTCAAAATAAGGACCTTATTCCTAGCACAGCTGAACCAGGATTGCAGGCTGGGCCTGTGTGGCCAGATGGTCTTCCTCACACCTTTCCTCCAGAATTTTAGCTTCTATCCATGCCATCCCAGGCACAGCTGCTGGACAGTTGCCTCTGGGAAGAAGGGGAGAGCTCCTGTGTTCTGAAGACAAGTAACTGCTAAACAGGGAAGAGGCAAGACGTGTGAGGTCAGTGACCTTGAATACTTTAGCCTCATTCAGTAATGCAGTGGTTCTCAAAGTGTGATCCCCAGACAAGCACTGTCAGCATTACCTTAAAACTAGTTAGAAATGTAGATTTGGGGTCTCCAATCCAGACCTTAGAAGTCTGTGTTTTAACAAGACCTTTCTGTGATTCTGTTGCAGTTAAAGGTTAAGGATCATTGCAGTACAGGAATGAGGTTCAGTGGACCCAAGACACTTATCCGCTTACCTGTGAGATGAATCGGTTCCTCTCCTTTGCGGAAGAATGAGAAAGGAGTGTTAGAGAGAGGCCAGAAGTGCCACTTCCAAAATAGGCCCTGAGGGAAACGTAAAGACAGGAGAATGGGTCTTCTCCCGCCCCTCCCCCACCCCCACCCCCCGCCTTTTCTGTGAGGTATAAATGCAAGAAGAAGGAATGATGAAGGAATAAATACAAACAGAGACAGGAAGAACAATAGAGGTTATAGAAAAAGTAATGAAGTAGGTATTGTATTTCTTCCAATATCATCCTTTACAATTAGTCATTTATTTTGTGTTGTATTACTTAAAGATTTAGTCTCCAATTTATTTTTCTAGTTATGACCCAACTACTGGCCATTTGACTGTGATAGTGACATAAGTCATGGACGTGGACTCAGCCACACTGCAGTTTGCTTCCTGTTTGTGTCTATTCATTTTCATGTTTTTGAATTCTAGGTATTGTTTAGGGACATGATTATTTATGTCCTTCATATTTACTTGGCGGAGGAGATTATTTAAACTAGTTCTGTAACCTGGAGCGTGTTGTTCAGTTTCACTTTCAGCAGTTTTCAAATTAGAATGGAACCCTGGTTAGTCACTAAAATACCTGGTGATTGTTGCCTCAACAATCCATACCGTTGGCATTTAATATGCTAAGGTGAAAAAAGAGGTAAATTTCCCAAATGCTTGTGTTTGGGGAAAATGTCTTTTTTGCTTTAGCCAACCCTTTTAGAGGTATGGTATAAAATTATGCCTCCTTGGGTATATATAACCTGAAAGAGATGGGGTGTTATGGTTCCCTTTAGTTACTTTCCACAACACAGCGTGTTGTAAACATACTCAATGCCCTGCAGTCCAGAGTGGAAGCCTGTTTCTATTAAATATTTAATCTTTTCAGATACTGTACGGGAATGAAAAATGCTACTGAATTCAAACCACTTCTGCTTCTAAATATTTTGCTCTGACTTCATTCCAAAAGTGGAATTATGGTCGTGTGAATAATCACAATAACTGACCAGTTACTATGTTTCAAGAACTGCTAACTCTGTCATAACAACCATATGGATAGGTAGCTTGTGTCATTTCCTTTATACAGATGAGGAAACTGAGGTACAAAGAACTTAAGTGACTTTCCCCAAACACTCCACTGGTGCGAGGCAGCAGCAGGATCAAATCCATGTCTGTTTTTGTCAGATCTGTACCCTTAACCATCTAGTTTGTTCCGTGGGCTACCTGTTAGGCTATCTCCTGACAAGAATTGCACTTTGGGCCTTGGTCAGGGTCTCAAGTGGTTGGTGGGAGAAGTGGGGAATGCTTTTGACAGTGTTAGTCATTCATTAGGGGACAAAATTTAGAAATCCTTAGTTTTGATCCTAATTACGTTCCTGGGCCACACCCTAAGACTTCTGAATGGCAATCCTTGGCGTTGAGGCCCAGAAATCTGCATTTAAAATAAACTCCACAGGTTGATCTTAAGACTACTAATGAGAACCACTGTACCTAATTGCAGTGGCATTTAGTGGGTAACATTTAATGTTGATTATAGTAATCTCTGGGGCCCTCAGCTGTTAGGTAGGATTAAGACAGGGAGGCATCACTGTTCCTTACTATTGGAAGAATCTTGAATGTTTTAATTTTTGTGTGTGTTTTTTTTTTTAGCTGCTAAGCTGAATATATATCTGACCAGCTTCCAATTTGTGTGATGTCCCCTCGGGGGAAAATTTAACGAACACTGTAAACGCACTGTTGGCCCCCACTCCGAAACATACCCTTCTCCGCACTTACTTCTCCCAAATTGTAACTCTTCTCTTTTGTGGGCAATGTGAGGCCAAGGTGAATCGAACATCCTGTTCTAAATAAAACAGCTTGAGCCTATATTAGTTTTCTATTGATCCCACAACAAAATGCCACAAATTTAGTGACTGAAATAGAACATTTGTTATCTGACAGTTCCATAGGTCAGAAGTCCAGCATGTGCTCATGTGCTCACCGTGCTAAAATCAGGCCGCTGTCAGGGCTGCATTCCTTCCTGCAGGCCCAGAGTAGGATCTCTTCATGGCTCATTTGGGTCGTTGGCAGAGTTCAGTTTCTTGAGGTGGTCGGCCTGGATCACCATTTTATTGTTGGGTGTAAACTGAAGGCTGTTCCCAGTTTCTGGAGTCCACCTGCATTTCTTGGCTTGTGGCCTCTTTCCTCTGTTTTCACAGCCAACATACCTTAAATCTCTCCTCCTCCTTTTATTCCATCTCAGCCAGCAGGGAAAGGTTCTCTGCTCTTTGACTCATGTGATTAGATTGGGACTGCCTAGATAGCCTAAAATAATCTGCGCATTCCAAGGTCCTTACCCTAATCACATCTGCAAAGTCCCTTTTGTTGTATAAGGCAACATATTCACAGGTTTTTGGGATTAGGGTTTTGGGCATATCTGGGGGGAATTATTCTGCCTGCCACAGATACATTGTCTGCCTTTGTTGATAGATAGGATAGCAGTGGTTAACAGAGCCAGTGGGGCTCCAGGCACTAATGTTGAGGTGTATGAGAAAATGTGATTTAACTGGATATTTTTCTAAATTGAAGTCATCTCAGGGTCAGATCCGAAAACAACTAGTTTGGAAAGAATGTGTCTGGGTTTTTGTATATGGATGTGTCAAGCAGAGCTGTAGCAACGCACATCTCTTTGCATCTCAAAGGGAGGTAGTTCACATTGTGCCTGTTTCTCTGGTAATTTAGATTCAGAATAAGATTATTACGATGTAAAATAGGCACACTTATGCAGCCAGGGCATTTCCTTTCGGCTACTCATTGCATGCCATATGCTGTCGCGCTTACACAGTTCTGTTCATGCACTTCCAGCTGCTTGGTCTGCCCTTTAAAAATAATTTTTCTACCCAGTTATCTGAAATAATATGTATTTATGACAAATTTTGACACCTACTTATTCTAGTAAACATTTTCCAAGGTGCTAAAGTATGGAATCTACTCACTTTTACTAGTAGCTGAATTAAAATGGTGAAAAGAATCCATATCATCTGCCAGTCTTTCAAAGGTTGTTTTTGAGTTTTTCTCTGTGATGTTGTCTTCCCCAAATCTGAATAGCATTCAAGAAGCCCTTGTAACATCTTGGACATAGTAGGTACTCAGAACCGCCTGTTGGATTGATACACCCAAACTATACAAGATATGTGTATTTATTGTTTCCTTCCAATGTTGTTAATAGAAGAACATTGCTAAGAATGTTTAATTTCAAGTAAGCAAAACTGGGACTTTAGAGCTGAGGTTTCCAAACATCTCTGACTGAATATGTTTATTCATGTCCTGTCAGGTAAAAGAGTAGACTTTTTTTGTTTTGTTTTTGAATCTTTAATTGATATATAGTATACAAGCAGAAAAAAGTACAAATCATAAGTGTAAAACTTGATGAATTTTCACAAAATCTCTCACAAAATCAACACCTATACCAAGAAGCCTAATTATTACCAGAACCCCAGAAACTACTTTGCTTCCTTCCAGGAGCCTCCACCTTCATGGGTAACTGCTACCCTGATGTTTTAGAAGTTTGAGAAATGGACTATTTTTAAGATACAGAAAAAAAATTCTTTAAATATTGTAGAAATACTTATTATAAACAAATCTCTAAATAAGTATATGTAGATTTACAGAGATTTAAAAAATGTGGCTCGTACCCCAAAGGTACAAACAGGGAAAAGTAAATTCTTTTTTAAGTGTTCTTGTTTTATCAAGTAGTTTGAGCTACATAAGCAACTTTGAGCATGATTATTATTTTTCAGTGTTTGTTGAGTAATTGCCATGGCTCAAACAATACTTTTGCCTTCACAAGTTGTTAAAACTGCACCCTGCACTTGGCCCTGATCAGTGACTCGGCACCACATCATTTTCTACATAGTTGTCATTGAGATCAAATCAGCGTATTTTCTCTGGAGTTTCATAGTAGGCACTCAAGAAAAAACAAACAAACTGTTATCAACAAAGGTCGCAGCCACCGTGCTGCACATTTTAACTGTCTACCACACTTCCTCACAGGGTGGAAAGTGAAGTTCCTTGTAACAAAATAAAGTGGAGAAAATGTTAGAGCAGTTGGATTCAGGGCTGTAAGTTCCCTTATTTCCTGTCCATTTTCTGTGTTCTAGGATAACATTATTTCCCAAGGGAAAACATTGGAAAGCACTTTCCTTACAGGCATGAATGCTTATTAAATAAATCATGGTATAGTCCTAATGTGGGCGGTTATGAAGCATGAAAGGCATATTTCCAAAAAGTGCTTAATGATATGGGAAATATCTTACTTAATAAAGTTACCTAAAACCATACAGGATGGGGCAAAAGTAGGTTTACAGTTGTGACAATGTGACAGTTTATTCTTGTATTATTATTAATTATTGTATTATTTTCCATATGAACAATTGTAAACCTACTTTTGCCCCACTATGTGTATTGAAAGGTACCAACTTTTTGGAAAAAAAATGTGTATTCATGCAAGTGTGCGTAGAAGACAGACTGGAAATTCATCATATAGAGGTACTGGTTGTGGATGGTGTGCTTAAGATAAATTTAAATTTTCTAAATATTTTCATTTTACATATTACTTTCTAAAAAAAATCAGAAAATAACCACACTGGATCCACTTTCTAAAAGGATGCATTTGGTACATAAATAGATTGTTCCTGCAAAGTGAAGTTGTTGAGGGAAATCAGACCTGGTGAATTCATGCTTTAGTTGGAGGTTTGTAGAATTTCACCTCACAGCAGCAGGGTTTCACCTCACAACATCCATAAATGATCCTCATTGAAATAATGGAATTTTTAATGCAAACAACATTAGTGCTCACTTCAGTAGCCATCCATGTAGGAATCCCAAAGACGACATCATTTGTACCGCCAAAATGTACTTTGAGCCTGTGTTGCCTCAGGCCCAGTGAAGAGAGCCTCAGCGTTCCAGAGGTAACCTGGGCTGCACCCCTAGGACAGAATGCGTTTCCTTTTATTGGTGCAGAATTTATCTCCTGATATTTCTGCTTAATGGTTCTAATTCTACCATCCTGTGACCACATAGGACAACAGTAAACTTTTTTTTTTTTTTGCCATTGGTATCTTAATAGGAACCGCGTTGAGTCTGTAGATTGCTTTGGGTAGTATGGACATTTTAATGATGTCAAGTCTTCCAATCCCTGAACATGGTATATGCTTCCATTTATTTATATCTTCCTTGTTTTGGAATTAGGATCATACTGGCCTCGTATAAAGAGTTAGGAAGTCTTCCCTCTTCTTGAATTTTTTGGAATAGTTTAAGAAGGATAGGTGTTAGTTCTTTTTCGAATGATTGGTAAATTTTGCCTGTGAAGCCATGTGGTCCAGGGCTTTTACTGCTTTGATTTCACTAGTTATTTGTCTAGTCAGGTTTTTTTTTTTCAAGTATCTTTTATTGATTATGTTATAGTTGTCCCATTTTTTTCTCCCCTTTCTTCCCCTCCACCCTACATTCCCTTCCCACCAGCATCCTCCCCATGCTTAGTTCACGTCCATAGGTTGTACATATAAGTTCTTTGTTTCTCCATTTCCTATCCTATTCTTAACCTCCTCCTGTCCATTTTGTACCTACCAATTATGCTTCTTATTCCCTGTACCTTTTCTCCCTTTCTCCCCCGCCCTTCCCCACTGATGGCCCTCCATGTGATCCTCATTTCTGTGATTCAGTTCCTGTTCTAGTTGTTTGCTTATTTTGCTTTTGTTTTTAGGTTCAGTTGTTGATAGTTGTGAGTTTGTTGTCATTTTACTATTCATAGTTTTGATCTTCTTTTTCTTACATAAGTCCCTTTAACATTTCATATGATAAGGGCGTGGTGATGATGAACTCCTTTAACTTTACCTTATCTGGGAAACACTTTATCTGCCCTTCCATTCTAGATCATAGCTTTTCTGGATAGAGTCATCTTGGATGTAGGTCCTTGGCTTTCATGACTTTGAATTCTTCTTGCCAGCCCTTTCTTGCCTGAAAGGTTTCCTTTGAGAAGTCAGCTGTTAGTCATATGGGAACTCCGTTGTAGGTAACTGTCTCCTTTTCTCTTGCAGCTTTTAAGATTAAGCTCCTTATCTTTCATCTTGGGCAACGTAAAGATGATGTGCCTTGGTGTGTGCTTCCTTGGGTCCAGCTTCTTTGGGACTCTGAGCTTCCTGGACTTCCTGGAATTCTATTTCCTTTGCCAGATTGGGGAAGTTCTCCTTCCTTATTTTTTCAAATAAGTTTTCAATTTCTTGCTCTTCCTCTTCTTCTTCTGGCACCCCTATGATTCGGATGTTGGAGTGTTTAAAGTTCTCCCAGAGGTTCATAATTCTTTCCTCATTTTTCTGAATTCTTGTTTCTTCATTCTGTTCCAGTTGAATGTTTATTTCTTCAACTGCAAATTGTTGATTTCAGTCACAGTTTCCTTCCCTTCACTGTTGGTTTCCTGTGTATTTTTCTTCATTTCACTTTGCATAGCCTTTACTTTTTCCTCTGTTTTGCAACCATGCTCCACCATTTCTGTGAGCATCCAGATTACCAGATTGCATCTGATAGGTTGGCTCTCTCTTCATCACTTAGTTGTATTTGTGGAGCTTTGATCTATTCTTTAAATTGCACCATATTTTTTTTTGTCTCTGGCATGCCTGTTATGTTGTAAGGGGCAGAGCCTTAGGTATATACCAGGGCGGCACAACCCATGTGCTGCTTTGTGGCGCTGTATGTCAGGGAGGGGTCCAAGAGGGAACAGTGCTACTTAGTCAACTGTAGGTGGCTTTCAGTCACTTCCCCTGCTACCCACAAACAAATTGGGCTCTTTTTGTGCTGGTTCCTGGGTGAGTGGGTTTGCCCACATAGGGCAACAGTAAGCCTTTTTTACTACAGGTGCCGTCTAAATATTAAATGCATTTGTGTGTACTTTTAACTATCATTGAGGTATAATTTAGGTATAATAGACTGTACCCATTTAAATTGGACTGTTCAATAATCTTGGATAGATTATACACCCACAATATCATTACCACAATCAAGATGAAAAACATTTTTTATTACCCCCCAAAGTTTCTTCATGTCCCTTTGCAGTCCATTCTTCCACCCCCTCTTCCAGGTGACCGTTGCCCTCCTTTCACTCACCATACATTGGTTTGCATTTTCTAGAGTTTCATGTAAGTGGAATTATACAGTATGTACTTTCATTTTTAAACTGGCTTATAACATACAAACCCTTAACTTTTTCTTTCACTTTGTGAAGCAGTTTTGTAACAGCCATTCTTTACTTTTGTGAAGCTATCATAAAAGGGGTTTCAGACCTCCTCTTCTGAGAATTAACCATTCAGTGAAAATAGATTATAGATTTTATAAGTGAACCTGTTCTTGCCTCACTTAAAAAGTGGAATGGGACTAGATCACTTGAGGTACTTCCTCCTTTAACACTGTATAATTCTGTGTAATGTTTCCAGTTACCATTCAGAAGTAATTATGTACATTTGCTTGAAATCAGTCCAGTGACTATAAAAAAAATCAGTAGGGTGTAGTTTTTCTCAGTATTTAACTCAATTATGTAATTCTTTATAGGAATCTCAGTATGTACTTCATTGCTAAATGATTTTTCATATGGTGAAAACCAAATTGATGTTTAAAAATTAAAATGACAAAAATTTATAAAAATATAAGACCTCATAGAGCAGTCTCATTTCATAGGAAGAAGACCTGATTGAGTTTAATTTAAAATATAATGTGAATATTCTGATATATTTTAAGCATAGTCATAATCCAGCAGAAATGTTGATGGTGTCTACATTTTGCCTCTTGATTTTTTTTATATTTCAGGCCACTCCCATGTTGCAAATTGGCCTTTCTACTTGAGACCAAGTTCTTTTAAGATTAAAATCTGTAGTAGTAGGCAGAACACTTCAGTGTGGAGTTGCTTGTTTTCTCTGGTCAAACACTGGATTTGGCAGAGGATCCTTTGAGAATACAGTTTATAGAGCCTGAATTTTAGATCTTCTGGATTTGTTTTCTTGGACCTCCAAATCTCAGGTGACAGACCAACAGAAGCAGGTATGCAGTTTTTTTCTTATGTTAATAGCGATGATCTAACCTCAGACCCTAGAGCTGCTTTTTTAATGATCATTAGACTGAGAGAAACACCTTCATGGCTTTTTTGTTTGCTTGCTTGTTGTCTAGGGCATTTCTTGCTTTTGAGATTGGACTTTGCCTTATCAATGCAAATAGTAACCATGGTATAAGGATCACATAATTCTTAATTCTCTCATAATTTTTCAGTTTTAAAAACTGTCCTTAAGCAATACTTGTTAGGTAAGGAAGGACTGTTTTGGTTTAGTCAGGGTTGGATTAAAAAAAAATTAAATTTATAATTTTTGATTTGGCTTTAATTTTCCCTTTGGAAATATGTATAAAGACTTAGGAAAATGCTGAAGTGACTGAATATACTTTCTGTGCCATCTGGAATATGTGTGTATTATTCGTCAAAGCCCGATCCTTTCAGTCTGATGAAATAGCTCTTCCAGTCTATGGTTTAACAATGGATAAGCAAAACTCCTCTTTTTTTTCCTAAAGGAATTCCACTGATACATAAAACAAATGGTAATAGAATATTGCCAACTCAAGGGATGTGGGAAGATTATATGCCAGCATCTGAAATCTGAAGAAAATGTCTAAGTTGAAATAAATTGTTTACCTTAATTTTTGCTCTTCTACATTTTTAAGTACCAAAATGTATTGGGAAATAGTGCTCTTGCTTCAAAGGTATTTTCACTGTTGTACTGAAGGCTTTCATAAACAATGTCCTTATAAATAGTGTGCAGATAAGCACGTTCCCTTTCACTTTGAGCACTTTTAATGGTTTCTGAACTTGACTAAGAACATATCGTTACCCTGGAGGCTGTAGTAGTCTTACTTTAGCTCTTTTCTTGGTAAAGCAGAAAAGGAGCAGTTCCCAGCCCGTGTGAAGCTGAGATGGTCTTAAATGATGCATGTCGAGGAAACCTGGTTACTGATACTGCTGGCAATTTGCATAGGTCTTAGTGCCAAAGAATTAAATCCTCCTGAGTTTTTGTAAAAGAGGCCAGCTTTTTAAAAGTTAAGCATGTTCCTCTTTGCAGTGACCTGAGCTCTCAGACCTAAGGAGAAAGTTAGGACTTAACCTATGCAGCTTTGTGAACCAGCCAACCATGTAAATTTATTTATATAATGGCTCTTAGAGAAACAACACATTGTGACCAATTAACTCTGAAGTGTGAGTGCCGTGGACAAATTTCACATAGTTCTTAAAAACAAACAAACGAAAAAGAACCCCTTTGTGGTTTTCTTAGGAACCAGAATTCCCTTGTATTATGTCCGGAATCCAACAAAGGTTGTGCCCAGTGCCAATCCTTTCATAATGAACCAGCCAAAATGCTAAATTGTGTTCTTTCAGAGGTGGGGGATAGCATTCCTTTATGCTCCCCAGTTTAGATCAGTTTACTAGCCAAAGCATGATATTTGATTACCCTTATTGTGTTACTTTGCATAGCTACAAATGTTACTAATGGTGTGGCCTTCTCCAGCCGTTCAAAAAGTCGGTGTTCATGCTGACTGAGAGTCAGTTCTGCAAAAGCCCCTGTTGCTGAGGCCCCAGCACTGAGAGCCTGTGGAGGAGGGAGCAGCTTGGGGGTTAGGTGTGCGCTAAAGCACACACATCTTGAGCTCCTTGCTTTTTCTTCTAAGTGCTGACTTTAATCTCTAATGCTCAATGTGTCTGGCTTGAATTGCTTTAAGAATTCTAAAGGTTTATCGACCTTTTTGACCACGTCCTTCTATTGAATTGAGGTTTTTAGGGTTACTTCACTCTCTTGCTTTCCAACTGTTTCCAGCCCAATTCTCAGTCTTGCAGGGTAGAAGAGATACTGTTTGTTAACCAGCAAAAATGTGCTGTTAGATGGATTTTATAATATCCTTAACTAGTATCTCATGGGACAATGTATATGCAGGGCAACGTTTATTAATTACTGTGTAAAGTTGTAAAATTTAATAGTCTTGGTAGTTTTGAATTGTATGTCTAACTTGTGGTTGCACTTACTCCTATTTTATTTTCTAATGTAGCTGGTGAAGACCCACATTAGGCTCTGTCATTTTCTTATGCTTGTAGTATATTTTCAGTACCCATTTCTTTGCAGGCATCTTTTAAAGCTGCTTGGCCATTTGGTAAAGATAGGTTTGATATCAGCTAGATTATATAACCCACTAATCTACTCCACCAGGTATACATGAACTTCAGGATGTCAAATACGGGACGTGTGACCAAAGGAGTGACAGCCCACTATGTAGCCTCTGCTTTGTGGCATGTCCTGTCCTCTCCTGGAGTGTCACTTGAACTGTTTGTGACATGGGATCATTTGTCAAAAGGACCAAGTTAGGATGCTAGTGAAATATATATGTTAGCTATTTATAAATCTAGTTTCACTTCCTAATATTTATTCCTAATATTCACTTCTGCACTCAGGTGGAGACCATTGTTATTGGTGACTCTGTTGTCTTCTGAGTACATGAGGTATGGCTTCACAAGGGTTGTAGCCTCAGTTTTCTCAGCTGTAAATAGAGGGGATTGGACTAGATGACTTTTAAGGTTTTTATCTGGATTTTTACTGCATTTATTATTATTTTTAATATTCACCTGAGGACATATTTTCATGGCTTTTAGAGAAAGAGGAAGGGAGAGAGAGAGAGAAACACTGATCTATTCCCTATGCGCCTGAACCGCAGATCCAACCTGCAGCCTAGGCATGTGCCCTGACTGTGAATTGAACCTGCAACCTTTCGGTTACGGGACAATGCTCCAACCGACGACCCGGCCAAGGCTGTTGCATAGTTTTACATCAGCAGTCCTTGATGGTTAACTGATTATTTTCCACTGAAAAAGTTGAAGACTGATGTTGAGAACATGTTCTCCAAGAAATTATTTTTAAATGTTTTAACTGGTGGAAAACCTGGGGCGGGAGTTCATAACTTGGAGTCTGTAGACCTCCAGAAGGTCCATGCGGGCTTGAGGTTGGGATGCGCACCCACAAACTCCCTGAAATCATGTGTAAAATCTAGATCTGGTGCATTTTTCTGGGTAGAGGACTTGTAGCTTTTTAACAAAAATGCTAAAAATTGAAAAGACCTTTAGAATCAACGTCATATGGGAAGTATAGGCATTTGAAATATAACCTGTTTATCTAAATGTATGTTTACTTTCTAACATGATTTTCAAATTTTTTGTTTTCATCTCCACAGCATTTATTATGAAAATCAGTATTATTAGTAGTGCTTAATACTATGCCCTTGAAAACCCCATGCTTAATTCCTACTAGCTTACATAGTTATGACATTATCTTGCTTATGAGTGATAATTCTTGTTGAATGTAATAAGTAAATAAATACTATTTTACTTATTTAAAAAGGAAGAATTTGGGGTTAGATTTGAGAAAGTTAAAAACCTTGTGGAAAATTGTTTTGTAAACCTCAAGTCATCTAATTTCACCATCTACATTAAAGAGGCTCAGATCTCTTCCTTAAATATCGTGTGGAAAGATGATTCCTTGGTTGCCTTGACAACCTATTTCATGTCTTCATTGCTCTTGGACATTTAAGAGTCAGTGTGGCTTATGGAAAGGAACATGGAACACTAGAACTCAGGTACACTGAAAATAGTACCAGCTTTGGTATTAACCAATGGATTACCTAGGCTTTGTAGGTTGACCTCTTGGAGTCTGTTTCTTTATATGTAAACTGGGAATAAAATAATATGAAGAAATATAATGCTATTATATAAAATTTGTATTTTCAGTTCTTTTTTTTTTAATCCTCACTTGAGGATAGTTTTAATTTTATTTATTTTAGTTTTAGACAGAGGGAAGGGGGAGGAGAGAGAGAAAGAGAGAGAGAGAGAGAGACATCAATGTGCGGTTGCCTCTCACATACCCCTGCCCGAGACCTGGCGCACAGCCCAGCCATGTGCCCTGACTGGGAATTGAACCAGTGACACTTCGGTTTGTAGGCCAGTGCTCAGTCCACTGAGTTACACCATCCGGGGCCTGAGCCTATGATTTTTTATTGATTTTAGAGAGAGGGGAATGAGAGGGAAGGGAGAGAGAGAGAGAGGGAAAGAAATATCGATGTGAGAGACAATTATCTGTCAGTTGCCTCCCATTTGAGCCCTGATGGGGATCGAACCTGCAACCTTTTGGTGTATGGGAGGCGACACTAACCCACTGAGCCACGTGACCAGAGCTGTATTTTCAGTTCTACTTAATCACTGAATTGATGTGAGAGTCAAATGTGATAAAATAGGAGAAGTGCTTTATAAATTAGAAAGTACTCAAGAGTGAAACTTACTTCTCTGGATAATGGCATGTGTTCCTTGCAATAGCATGGTGGTTTTCCTTAGTCTTTTGTTTTGGGCCACCATTAAGAATCAGTTTCAAACTTATTTTTTCTTTCCCAAACTTTAGGTCATTATTATTAACTAAGAATAAAATCTCTAGTGAATTTGCCTTGAGATACTGAAACGAACTGAATAAATAGACTTAAAGGAAAAAATCTATCACATTAAAACACAGAAAAAATATTGTATCAGTCAGTTAATATTATTTTAAGCTTCTGAAATTAAATAAAGCAAAATTTTCTAAGATTGCAAAAGTTGGGCAGGGTCAGATTAATTCTAAAGCAGAATGATTAAATACCATAGTGGCAGGTCCAGAGTACCTTCCGGACCTAACCTTATAGTGGAAACATGGACCTTGGACACTGTTGTTTGAATTATATGACTCTAGTACTTACTCACTGCGTGGTATTAGGCACATTAATCTTAGTGAGCTTGAGTTTCTTTATCTGTAACAATAGATTCAACTACTACAATTAGGGGTTGTTTTAAGGATTAAAAATAATATATATAAAGTGCTTGAGACACAGATTCTCATCAACGGTAAAAAAAAGGTTGTACAGTTAGTTTCCTGTGTGTGCATTTCTGTGTCCAGGCTGGTCGGCTGTGTTAGTCCCTGTTAATTATTTAGCCTTTTATTCCAGGTGTTTTTATTTAAGCCTACACACAAATTCTGAAACACATAAGCTTTCCTTTTATTCCCAGATTGAAATGTTAATTTAGGGGATTTACAATGGACCTCGGTTCTCAAATTTAGCTTGTTCCAGAAAACTTCAAGAAGCAATTTGTTTGGAAACCGAATCTCCTTTGTTGCTGAGAGATGCATGACTTATCATCTAGGTGTCAACTGGGTTGTCAGGTAGAGAATCAAGACCCAAAGTTTTCTTAGACAACAGAGACATTTTTTCCATGAACAACTTGGTCGAGAAACAAATTGTTCGAGAACCAAGTCATTCAAGAACCCAGGTTTGACTGCACTACATAGTTTGCTTTAAAAATAGACTTTCTGCTGTATTTTCCTAAAACCAAATGAAGAAGATGGTTAAGTAAAATGCATTATGGAAAGAAAGACCGTTGTATGCTGTTGCAGGATATGCCCTAATGTAATTTATTTTGTTTAAACTTTTTATCATAGTTTTAATTATAAAATAATGAAACATGAAAAAGAGTAGTGAGAATAATATAATGGATACTCATATTTTCTCTCCTAGATTTAAGAAGCGTCGGCAATTTGCCATTTATTTTATATATCAACTCTATTTTCTGTAAGAAATCAAACAGTAGAGATATGATTGAAGGCCTTCCCCCATTTTAATCCCTTCCCTTGCCCACAGTCCTGAAGTTGGCAGGTGTTGATTATTCTTCCCACTGATCTTTTTATATTTTTCATTAAAAGTTCCATTAATAACAATGATTTTAATGCTTTAAAATTTTTACAGATGATATCAGCTGTCCATTGTTCTCATTTAACATATATTTCTAATATTTTCTCAGGTCTAATATTTTCTCAGGTCAGTATAGGCATCTACTTCATTTTAACTGTTGTGCAATGTTTCACTAAATGAATGTTATTATAATTATCTAGTCTTCTGATAATGGACATTCAGATTGATTACAACTTTTTGATACTGTATCAGTAATGTGCTTTTTACCTGTATTTTGGAATATAGGAGAGTATGCGAAACACTGTATTTGGTAATATTTATTTATTTATTTGTTTATTGTATTTTCCATATGAACTGTATTTGTATAGGAGTTTCTCTGGGATAAATCCCGGAAGTGGAATTGAGGGCCATAGGATATGCATGTCGTCCCCTCTTACAGATACACCACTTTGGAGAACAGTCTGGCAACAAGAACTTCTGATTTCTTATATCCTCTCCAGCACTCTTTATCATTTTTGTATGTTTTTGGTTCTCTACGGCATTTATCATGAAAATTGGTAGTATTATTACTACTACTTAATCCTATGTACCATTTATTTCATTTATAGTGACCTGGTGTGTTTAAGATGTTAGATCATTGTTTTCACTTGCCTTTTCCATTCTGCATAGCTATTAAAATAATGTTTAAAACCTATGGCATAACCCTATTTAAAAAATCACACATACATCTAAATGTATATACATGAATGTTTATAAATTGAAATAGTCCAGAAGAGTACCTCCCAAGTATTGCAGTAGTTCTAGATTTTTATACTGAGCATGGAATACTTTCTAATTTATAAACATAAAAAGATTTAAATGTACAGTTTAAACTTTGGCTTCTGGCTAAGATGAATTTATTACTCTCCTGCCTGAAATTACCAAAAGACAAAAGTGGACAAAATATATAAGATGTTTTTCAAATTTAAAAAAAATTGGAAGTCAGGCAGCCAAAGGACAGTGATCTTTGAGAGTCAGGAAATAAACAAGGTGAGCTCTCGAAATGCCTCATTCGCATTCTTGAGAGAGTTTTATGGCTGTAGCTTAGGGAGGTGCCTCGGGGTAGAAGGGCTCCAGACCTGAGAATGTGGAGAGAGGAAGGCAGCTAGAGTTCACAGTACGTACTACTTGAAGAAAGAGAACTGCACAGAGAGAATTCCACAGATCTGCAGAGGGCGCCCCTCAGGTATTCAGCAGAATTCTGATCAGCACATGTGTGTGAGGAAACTACCTGGCGGCCGGGAAAGAACCACCTGAAAGATTTAGAAAGAACAATGCTTGGCTCTTACACCATCAACCAGACTAAATAAAAGGCAGTAATTTACAGGGTATTGGGCAGAGTACTCAGAACCATCCTGCATCAATAGCGGGGAATAATTTGCCCTTAGAATATGGTTTCTCAGTCACAGCACTGTAGAAATTTGACTGGTTCATTCTTTGTTGTAAGGAGATCTCTTGTGCATTGTAGGATGTTCTGGCCTCAATACACTAGATGCCAGTATGCCTCCTCAATCATCATAGTCAGAAATGTCTCTGTACATTGCCAGACGTCCTCCAGGGAGCATATAATCATCTCCTGTTGAGAAACACAGCCCTAGACTAAATTCTGCCCTGGTCCTGCCTAACAAAACTTCAAAGCAAGACTGAAAGATCAAAGTCTAACCATCAACAAAACACAAAATCTGCTACAGAATAGAAGAAGATATTTCCTAACTATAGGCCCAATAAGGGGTGAATATCTAAAATTTATAAAGAATTCATGCAAATTAACACCAGCCCCCCCCCCAAAACCAAGCAGTCCAATTAAAAAATGGCCAGACGACCTGAATAGACACTTTTCCAAAGAGGACATGCAGGTGGCCAGTAGGTATTTGAACAGATGTTCAAGGTCCCTAATCATCAAAGAAATGCAAATAAAAACCTCATTGAAATATTACCTCACACCTGTCAGAATGGATATCATCAAGCAATAAACAACAAATATTATTGAGGATGTAGAGAACGAGGAACCCTCATGCACTGTGGGTAGGATTGTAAATCCATGCAGCCACTATGGAAACAGTGTGGAGACAAAAAAAAAAAATTAAAAATAGAACTACTTTATGACCTAGCATATTCCTCTCTTGGGTATTTATCTGAAGAACACCAAAATACTAATTCAAAAAGATCTGTGTGCTCCTGTGCTCATTGAAGCATTATTTAAAATACCAAGATACAGAAGCAGCCTAAGTGCCCATCAATAGACAAGTGGATAAAGAAGATGTGGTACATATTTATAGTGAAATATTACTCAGGCATAAAAATAGTGAAGTTTTATCATTTTTGACAACATGAATGGGCTGGTATTATGATAAGTGAAATAAGTCAGGCAGAAAAAGATATATATCTTATGATTTCACTTATATGTGGAATCTAAAGAACAAAATAAACAAACCAGAAACAGACTCAGATAGAGAGCAAACTGATGTTTATCAGAGGGAAGGTGAGGTGGGGGAGCTGGGTGAAAAAGATGAAAGGGATTAGAAGTACAAATGGGCAGTTACAAAATCGTCATGGGGATGTAAAATGCAACATAGGAAATATAGTCAATAATATTGTAATAACTATATATGGTACCAGGTGGGTACTAGAAATATCAGGGGGAACATTATATAAAGGATGTGATTGTCTAACCCCTATGCTGTACATCTGAAACTAATACAAAATTATATTGAATGTCAACTATAATTGACAAATAAAAAATTCCTTTAAAATACAACCAGAAAAACAAAACAAAACAAAAACCCAACTAACCGTGGTGCTTGTATTGAGAGAATAGGGATGTTAATTGAACCATGTGTGGAATTTAAGAACTTGGGCACTAGAAACATTTGATTTTCATTCTCTTCTTTTGTTCTACCTTCCTTGGGCAGGTTATCTAGTCTCTGTAGGCCTCTAATTTACATTTTTCAGGAATGATGCATGTTTTATCAGTAGAAGAACAGATAAATACATAGTGAGTTCCCGTGTGTGAGGAAGCAAGCATAGTGCCAGACCTATTGAAAGCCCTCAGTAATATTTGCTATTATATTTTACATTACTGGGGGGCGGAGGGCAGAATAAGGGAAGAAGAGAATTTTTGGAGGATGTACTAGGGGAAAAGGCCACCTGGCCTGGGTCAGTGGCTGCCTCGAGAACTGAGAATCTTAGATGACCTTGTCTAGGACCACGGTGGTCAGACAGTCAAACAGAATGACCAGGCAGTCAAAAGGCACCAATGAAAACAGCTTTGGGGGAGGGGAGTATAAGGAGGTTAAGTGGTAAGGGAAAAAAAATACTATTAAATAATGTAAAAAAAAAAACTTTTAACAAAAACCCCCCAAACCCCAAAACAACCACCCAAGAACAAACAACAGCTTTGGTCCCCAATAGTTGGGAGCGTTAGAAAGGGATCGAAATCTTGGTCTCACGGCAGTTCCTAATGTCTTTTTCTCTGAAACTGTTCCAAAGGCTTCAGATCCTGCCAACCGTGAAGGACAGCTTGTGCTAATTTTGGTAAAGCTTTTAAAGTCTCAAGGAAGTTAGAAATTTGAGGGAGGATAAAAGATCAGATCAATTTTATCTAAATTGAAAAGTTCACTTTTTAAATATTCTTCCTTCACTTTCCAAATATATATTTGGTTCTATCAAGGTACACTTGAAGATTTGGGGGAAGCGTTAACTGGCGAAAAAAATTTTCAGTTAAAATATGTGCTAAAAAAACAAAAGCGGAGGAGGAAAACAGTGTTGGAATTATTGAAGAAACATAGGGCATACGTCAAAGTCCACGGGAAGATACATCTGTCTAGAGAATTCAGCATAACCTGCCCTGTTGGTAGCTCTGGCCAGTGATCCTGGCTATCTCTGGGTTGCATGTCTTGGGACTGACTTTTGAAAACTACTTCTGAGCCGTTTTAGGAAAAGTCTCAGGCATCCAAGTGTGTATGCCTCAGTGCCAAGTGTTTGGAGACTGATTAGGTGATGTGGTCGTCATTTCTAAAATTACCAAGTAAATTCTAGTGTTTTCTAGAATGTCTCAGGACTGACAGGTAATGTGCTTGAGGAAAATGAGTTGATCTAGCTAGAATTTTTATCCAAAACTTTACAATTTTACAGAGGATGATTACTTTTAAAATGCAAATTCTTATTTCACAAGTATATAATTATCTGTGCTTCAAGTATTTGTGAATTGTATGATTATTATACAAACCTTATTTATATGTTTTTATGGCTTGATGTCAGATTATATTTGGGATACTGCAAAGCATGTTGACCTAGAGGCAGGAAGGAGACAGACTTGGGGTTCTCACACAGCTTAGCTATTAGACTTCTTACGTGAGAGAGTATTTACTTCGAGACCTTGAGAAAGTCGCTCCATCCCATGAAGCATCCCTTTCTCAATTAGTGAAATGAGGACAGCACCTAGTTCTGAATGATGAGGATTAAATGAGAATGGACACAAAGTACTTAGGACAGTGCATGAGCACATTAATCACCTAAGAGTGGGTCTAGTAAGAAAAATACATACTGTTTCAAGTTACAGGGTCATTCGGCTTTTCTTCTAAGATGTTACATGCTATTTTGAAAATTTGTTGATGAAAAACATTCTCTTCCATAAAGTTTTAAAAAGCCAGTGCTATTTTATTGTAACAGAAACATGTTTTTCATTGAAAAACGTCATATTAAGCATGTATTTGGGGATTATGTAACTATAACAGTCATTAATATGCCAAAGCAAACTGCTTTATTTTCTTAGCGAACAATATATGTTGCAAGAAGTTTATTGTGCTATGTAAAAATGCCTGTTAAGGAACACCATATCCTTTACTTAGTTTTTGAAGAATTATAAAATTATCACAACTTTGCAAAAAACTCAGACAACTATTGATACTATGTACTTATGTAGGAGTCTATACTTGTAAAAGAGGCAACATATTTTCCATTAACGACTGTAATACTGACTCTTTATGCCTTTGTGGAAAGCTATAAATGATTTCACTATTTCAATCACAGTGTTTTGCTTTGTAATGAATGTGTTCTTATTTAAAATTATAACATATATTGGTACTTATATATGAGATCTGTCCAGAAAGTATCCAACCATGTACTATGAAAAATAGAGGCATTTATTGAAGAAGATTCAAGATACAAGAAACATTGTACATAGGACAATGATGCCTCTGTCCCCTTCAAAGTAGGCACCTTGGGACCTCACACAGTTTTCCCAGCGTCTCTTCTGCTGTTCAAAACACTCTGTGAAATCCTTTGTTGAAATATCACCATTAGCTGCCCTGTTGTATTTTCCTGAATCTCATCGACGGTCTGAAATCTTTTCCCTTTCAAAGATGATTTTAGTTTTGGAAAAGCCAGAAGTCTCAGGGCGCCAAATCTGGGTTGTAGCGGGGGGCTAAGTCACCTGGGTGATTGATGTTTTGCCAAAAAACTCTGCATGAGACGTTATGCATGAGCAGGCAGGTTGTCGTGATAAAGCTGCCAATCACTAGCTGCCCATAGCTGTGGCCTTTTGAATCATCCAAATAGTTTCCACGGAGGAATGTTCAAGCTTAACGCAGTTTTGACACAGATTTGTTGATCTGCTTGCTCAATCATGTTGGACACAAGGGCCACACAGTACACATGCTCACTCAATGGCATCTGCTGCCCCCACTGACTAGTATAGTGAAGTCGTCCTTGTTCATGCATGCGCATTTCAGTTCACTCTCCTTGGCTGCCAGGATACATTAATGTCACGTTCAAGCCATTCTTGTTATATTAACAGTGGTTGTACTTTTTCTGGACAGACCTTGTATTTTAAGCTTATCATAATGAGCATTCAATAATGTGTACCTTCAGACCACTAGTATTTACTTTAATTTTTTCAGCGTTTTACTGCAATTCACTGCACCGTTTTCAGTTATTTTTAGTAGGCTTATATTTTAAAAATGAAGAAAAATATATATACTGAAAAGTAAGCCCCTTTCTTACTCTGCCTCCAATTTCCCATTTCCCCTGGAGAGGCAATCAATGTTACTTTTTTCTTGTATGCTTTGAAAAATGTTTTTAAACATACACCTGACATAGCTTCCTTTTCTCCCACCATACTTGCTCTTCTGCACCTTGCTTTGTTCCTTTAAGAGTATGTCTTGAAGATTGTATATTTTTGTTTGTTTCACTTAAATACCAAAGGACTCAAAAGCAATTTCTTCATACTTATAAACACAAAATTTTAAAATGAGAAACATAATTATTGCATGGACAAATTGATTTTTCAATAAATTTATGTGCTAGCTTTGCCTAATTATGGGAGGCTAAAAAATTTTAATGTAATTAAAAAATTATGTAAATTTGAGTAGGCTTGAACAAAGAATAGAACCCCAGGTATATTTATCATTTCAAATATAAGATCAATACAAGGACCTTTAATTTTCAGACTTCCTGTGGACTGCAGATGCTAAAATTGGACTATTTTAAAAACTTGAAGCAAGGGATAGAAACCTTTTTGAGTATGGGAAAGGTGCACAGGATGACCGAAACCACAGAGTTCAAAGCCACCCTCAAAAGAATTAGCATTTTGCAGACCTGGAGGATTGTATTTGAAAATCTGAAAAGGGCTGTTTAACTTTTCTCAAAAGAAAATAACTTTGCCTGTAAATAGTTTTAAATATAGTAAAATATTTTAAAAGTGAGAATTCAATAAAATGTGGATGTTTAATGCTTAAGATGTGAGAAACTGCATCTGGGGAGTAAGATGAATTCCATTTACCCTTTTTTCCCCAGTGACTTGAGTTTTTCAGATTAAAAAGAAAAACAACCATTTTAGGATCAAATAGTGGACAATGGTATATATGTTTCAAAACAAAAAGATTTAATTACACATTTAATTAGAAATAGGCCCAGTATAAATTGTAAGAGATAGAAATCTGTCATTTTGAAAGAACACCAAAACCACTAAACAAGTTCGTGTGTACAGATTACAAATGGCAAATGAACCATACCCTTGGAGCGCTTCACACAATTTAATATGATTTTAAATGAAGAGTGAAAATTTGTAATACTTAGGCTATTTTAAAAATGATGTTATTTCTCTGAAAAGTTATGAATTTTCAGGGAGGATGTTGCGGCTACTATCCAAATCTAAGTATAAAAAAGAGAATTGCCCACTTAGCTTTAGTTCTTGTTACTTTATAAAACACTAATTTTTACTTATTTTCTGAAATACGTATTACCTCCATAATGTAATTAGTTGTACATAAGTGGAATGCAATAGGAATTCATTTTTAACTTCACATTGAGTAGCCAGACCACTTAGTCATTTTAAAAACAAGTTGCCCTGATACATATCAGAAGCCTTAAAAATGTAATTCCACCTTGAGATATTTATTTTACAGAAATAAATATGGATATGTACAAATATTTATAAGTATCATGATTGTAGCATTGTTTATAATGAGGTATTGGAAGCAGTGGAAATACTCTGAAACAAAAGATTTACCAAATAAGTTATGATATAGCAATATGTGACCATTAAACATTGTATTGATAAAGAACATGGAAACACACACTGTATTAGTATAAAAAATTATAATGTAGTGTACTCATAACTTTCACTCCTTTAAAAGGTACATGTGTACTTGAAAAATAGAACAGATATGGATAATAAAATGATATGTGTTGATATTTCTGGATTGTGGGATTATGGATAATTTTAATTTTATGTTTCGGAAGGCAGCTATGCTCACTACTATACCAGTGATGCTGATTTTCTGTTTTGGGCATATGTTACCAATTACTTTCTGCAGTGACCGCTGCCTGTTTGCTTTTCTTATAACCCAGTTTTACATGATTTTTTTTTTCTTGCAGTTTGTATCACTTGCTCAGAGTAAGAAGGGTAAGAAGGGACCCGCGCAGGGAAAGGGAGAGTTGGTGTCAGTGGCTGCACATTAAAGCCACAGGCTCCTTCTCCAGATGGTCAGACTCTGCTTAATTGATTCTATTTGTGGACATTGCATATGTGTTAAAATCTTACTTTCTGATCTCTTCCTTTCCATTTACAAATGATACACTTTCCTCAAACTTGAAATGCAGAGTTTACCAAAATAGCAGGGTAAAATGTAAATGAAACTTTATGCAGGCTCTTAAAAATAGCACGGGGTGTGAAAACCAGGTGTTTCTTACCGGGAGATCTATTTCTGTTTGTTCCTCGTCAGCCAGACCTCTCAGGTGATTTCTTCTAGGTATTTTACTGCCTGTGTACTCTGTATTGCTTAGACAAATGTTTCTAAATGCCTTTTTTTTTTTACAACATTGCTTTTTTTAGATATAAAGACCTGAAGGTAGCCTTTCCTGCCCAAAGATGGAAAACAGTACCACTACCATTTCTCGAGAGGAGCTGGAGGAGCTACAAGAAGCATTTAATAAAATAGGTATGCTTAAGAAAACCTAAATGTGATGTTACTCTTCTGCTTGATACCAGTCTTCCAGGAATGAAACAATACCTTTTATTGCTTCTACCATGACCCATTTACCCCAAGATTTTTTTTTTTTTCTATCTAGGTTTCACAGGATTCTTTTTCTTTCTGAAAGATGAACTGAAACTGGGCTTGGATTTCTAGGACAATTGTACTTTGAATTCTTTGATTATTTCTTTGCAAAGAATAATCCAGGTTAATGAATGACAATGTAATTGAATATGCTTAACATGATATCCTCATTACAGAGAAAAAATATAGAAACACTTCCTTGTCTGTAAACTGAACTCTGGCCTTTACGTGTTTGTCATTAACAGTAACACTTTTTGACTTCATACAGAATATTTTAAAATCTTAATATTCTTTTTAAAGGCCATATGCTGTATTTTCCTTTCCCCTCATGAATAATTTTAAAAATCTTAGTGTTGTTTTAAAGGTCGAATGTCTTATATTTCTTCTGTCACTTTTTAAAGCCATTCAGTGTTTTGTCTTTATGATTTATCATGTTAACGGCTTTGTATTTTTCTTCCAAAATTTTTTTCTTTCTCTGTTGGATTGTGACTCTTCTGCAGCTTGCTCTTAGAAACCTGTGACAAACAAATAGAATATAAATAACCATATTTTGCACTAGTCTGCAAATGCATGCAAGTGAAAGGTAAGCTCACTGAAAGCTGAAAAGTGAATGGTGATACTACCACCCTTGCCCCTTCCTCAGTAGGCTCCTTTTCTAGTGCAGTCCATGGAAAACAGGGTCAGATGGTAGACCAGGGAGGATATAAAAGCACAGTTTTGTGCCTAGATTTCTCCGAAACCTAGTGAATAATGATGAAAACTAATGTAGATGAAATGCAATGCAGAATGAATTTTAGAGATGAATACAAAGAAAAAAGATTTAAGGTTAAATAGCAAACCTCTTCGAAAAAATAAAAAAAGTAAAGTGCTCAGGAAGTTTATGACTTACAGATCATTGCTATGGAATGAAGTGAAGTCTACAAATCTCTGGGCCCTTCCTCTTCTCCCAGTATAGCCAACTCCAGAATAACTCAAACCTTCAGAATACAGTCTTTATGGTGGCTGAATTAGGCTCACAGTGAATGCCTTAATCTTGGTATGATTTCTAAAAAAATCATTGTTAAAAATAAATTTTATAGGGTATTGTATGCAGTGCCCGGAGCCTTTTCAAGACAGAAATTAAGCAATTGTTGGGATATTCTGCTCATTTTGAGCACTGAAATAGAGGAAGTAAGAAAAATATACCTCTTTGATATGGTATTCCTGTTATTTTATAGTTGTAGTTTGGTAGCTTGAATAAAAGTGCTACCTAGGTCTTAGTAAAATGAAGTGACTTAGTCATCTATTTGCTTTGTTTAACACACCAGCTTTAATCTCTATGACTCATAGATATATAATCCTGTAATACTTATTTGATGATGTTTTGAAATAAGTAATTCTGGAACAAATGGAATTTTGACAGCAGGACAATTTGCTCTGTGTCAGAGAAGTGCTAACAGGAGCAGAATATGTGCTTGCTCACTTTATTTACAAGATAAATTGCTGCTCATAAACTCAGTGATCCCTCTGCTTATTTGTACCAACACACTGTTCTCAGAGGCAGTGGTACATGCCCATCCAGCCTCCTAGCTGGGGCTATTTGGGGGTCTCTGTGGAGAAGTAGGGGATTAAAATGCTTGTCTTATTTTTTTTATTGTGGTAAGATAGACATAAAATTTACCATGTAGTGCACAGTTCAGGGGCATTAAGCACCGTCACATTGTTATGCACTCATCACCACCACCGATCCTCTAGAATGTTTTCATCATACCACACTGTCACTATACCCTTAAGTTCTGACTCCCATCTCCCCCTCCCCAACAGCACCACTGCCATTCCACTTCCTGTCTCTGTGAGTCATATTTGTTCTTTTGTGACTGGCTTATTTCATTGGCATAATATCTTCAGTGTTCATCCATGTCACAGCACATGTCATCATTCTCTTACTTTTTAAGGCTGAATAATTCTCTGTTGTATTTCTGTAGTGCATTTTGTTTATCCACTCATCTACCCATGGACACTTGAGTTTTTTCTACCTTTTGGCTATTGTGAATAATGTTGCTGTGAACGTGGGTGTGCAAATATCTTTTCGTCTCTGCTTTCAGTTATTTTGCATATATACTCAGAAGTGGTATGGCTGAATCATACGGTAATTTTATGTTGAATTTTTTGAGGAGCCACTGTACTGTTTTCCAGGGTGGCTGCACTATTTTACATTCCCACCAGCAATGCACAAGGGTTGCAGTTTCTTCAAATCCTTGCCAATACTTATTTTCTGCCCTGCTTTGTTTTTAATGTAATAGCCACCCTCATGAGTGTGAAGCAGCATCTCACTGTGGTTTTGATTTACATTTCCATAATAATTAGTGGTGTTGAGCATCTTTTTATGTGCTTATTGGCCATTTGTGTATCTTCTTAGGAGAAATGTCTTAAGTCCTTTGCCCATTTTTAATTTATAATGTTTTTTAATTTTATTTTTCAGTTACAGTTTATATTCAGTATTATTTTGCATTCATTTCAGACATAGGGGTTAGACAGTCATAGACTTTACAAAGTGTTTCCTCTGCTACTTCTGGTACCCACTTGGAACCATACACAGTTACTATGATATTGTCGACTATATCCCCTATGCTGTGCTTTATAGCCCCATGTCTTCGCCCACTTTTAAATCAAGTCAATTACTTTTTTGTTGTTGTTAAGTTGTAGGAAAGTCTCATTTCTTTTGGAAGTGTGATCTTTATGGTTATTAAACCTAAGCCTTGATTTCGTTATTTTTAAAATTAGAATAGAGTTATTAACTAATTCAAGGTTGTAAGGATTTCATGAGATAAGGTAAGTCAAATTCTTAACAAATCTTGGCACAGAATATATGCTTATAAAGTAGTACCTTTTATTTCTTGTCACATCACACCTAAACCACAGAGGTCATAGGGATGGAGCTGGGATTTAAGCACACACAGCTTTCTGGCTTCAGAGCCCTAACTTTGAACTAACCTTGTTAGTTTAGCATGGTGGTTAAGCAGGTAAATAACTTTTCCTCTAACTTGTTTATTTTTAAATATTCTCTACCACAGTGCTGTTATAGAAGAGGTAAGGCAGCCTAGTCTATTTTTCTATTTCAGAATTATAGGAAACAATTCTGAACTGATGACATACTAAGGAACAAAGTATATGGCAATATACTAAGTAATGGATTTTGGTCTTAATTCAGAGAAAGCAGTATTAATTATTGCAATAGCAAGCAATTTAGCTTCCTAACTTCTGAGATACAATAATATTTTGGTTATTGGTAGATTCTAGTTTAGAAGTTTTTTATTGTTCTGAACAGTATTAACTTTAAAGCTTGTGCATGAAACTTTAAAAGAAAAATTTCTGGTTTTATCATTAATTCTGTTATGGCAAGGGCAGTTCTTTTACTGAGAGGAAAAAGAAATGTAGGAACCAAAGCAACTATTACCGAATGAGCTGTCAGATCCTGTAGAACGTGGACCCAGGCAACTCACCAAACAACCCAGGGCTCTGGTGCCGACTCTGGGCAGAAGCATTTTGTGTCACTTTTGTTCTGTGTCAACAAGTGATATGCAGCCTCTAGGAAAAACCCAGGGGAGGGCATCTCAGTGATGACATGAAAATGCCAGGACACCTATTTCTAAAAGTCCAAATATAGGTGTGAAATTATTTCTTGAACACTTAATCTCAAAATGACATCAAACATGAGTCAGCCTACACAATGGTATCATAAATACATTATGAAGAAGCAGTGAATTATTAACACATGAAACAGAACTGCCACCAAGTGAAATGTAGACCAGAAATGCCTTATGTGTATTTTACATGCACATGTTTCATACAAAGTGTGGGTCCAGCAGATCCATTTTGTAAATTCTGTGAAGAAGTTAAAGTCTAAGTGGATGTCCCCTCATGACCGTTGTTGCTGTATTTCCTTTAGATAGCTGAGACTTCCCAGTGCTTAGTTCTTTGAGGCTTGGTCATGTGCTAAACCTGAATTTTATACTTGTCGGAGCAATGTTTGTCCTGTGCACTTAAAATATGTTGGTAGTCCTATGAGGGGAAAAAGTCCATTTAAATATGATTTTTTTTTTTCATAAAATGTATAGAATACCTTGTACAGTTCAGGTGCAGGAGAAAAGGTCACTGCCACTTGGGAAACAAACCTGAAAGGTTCTACCTGTCGTCGAACTGCCCAAACAGCTACCTCAGTGCACCTCTCCAACAGAGTATCAATCTCCAAATTGATATTTTTTATTTTATTTTATTTTATTTTTAAAAAGACTTTTACTTGGGTTATTATTATTTTTTTTTTAGAGAGAGGGGAAGGGAGGGAGAGAAACATCAGTTCGTTGCCTCTCGCATGTGCCCTGAACCAGGACCAAATCAGCAGCTTTGGCATGTGCCCTGACCAGAATCGAACCCACTATCTTTTGCTTTGAAGAATAATATCCAGCCAACTGAGCCACACCAATCAGGGCTACAACTGATATTTGACAGCTCATAATTTATCTTACAGATATTGACAACAGTGGGTATGTCAGTGACTATGAACTTCAGGACCTGTTTAAGGAAGCAAGCCTTCCTCTGCCCGGCTACAAAGTACGCGAGATCGTGGAGAAAATTCTAGCAGTTGCTGACAATAACAAAGATGGCAAAATCAGTTTTGAAGAGTTTGTGTCCGTAAGTAATCTAATCCTCTCCTGGCTACTGATCATATAGCTTTGAGAAGAATTTTAATAATGCCATTTTCTCTTTGGTTAAATCTGGCTGCAGAGACCAGAAAAAGTGCCGCTTTAAAATTGATGATGATAACAACTATGTCCACAAATAATTCCTAAAACAAAAGAAAAAATCACGTTGGAATGGAAGTCAGGCTTCAAGAACAATAATAGTTCATGCCCTAGTAAAACGATAGTTGTATTCAGTGCTCATTGACTCTGTGTGCAGAATATTTTAATATCTTAGTATATGGTCTTGAGAAATGGAATATTTTTAACCTGAAATAGCTAAGGTATGGAAACATTATCTTCTGGAAACTGGTTATTTCCTTGTGATAAGTTATATCTTCAGTTTCATAAGGGCCACCAGGTAAATTTTAATGCTAGCTATGATAGCATTATTTCATTATTAAACTACTCAAAGACTCAAAGAACTGAACAAGATGGAAAATAACATATGACTGAACCATTAAAAGAAGAATAGATTGTCGAACTGGACACTGAATATGAGGTATTTCGAACCTGTCAGGCCAAGGGAGATGGCTGGGCCGAGCTGCCCCTAGCCAGCTGGCAGTTGAGCAAGGGCTGTTACTTCCTTCCAACAAAACCACCGTGACTGTATTTTATATGAAAATGTAACCATTAATATAACTCAATAAATATTTATGAAATGTAAATTTTCTGGTTTTGCATTCTTTATTCATTGAGCAAATATTGGAGCTCCTTTCTTGCCAGGAGCCCTGCTGGGCCCTGTGAATAATGTGTTGAACCAAAAAAGATGCGGTCCCTGCTTTCATGGAGTATTCACGTGGTGGGAAAGACAGAACCACAAAAATGGATAAAAGATAATGGTTACAGTCACTGTGACAGAGCAGTACGGGTCTCCTTGAGAGTTTTTAGTAGAGGGAATAGAATTTGGTGTGGAGGCAGGAGAGCCCAGGGACTCAGGGGAGGCATCCCAGAAGCTATAAAGAGTTGGGCCAAGTAACAGATAAAAGGGGTGGATGGGGGAAATGGCTCTGTGCAAATAATGTGCAAGGCAGGCCGAGGTGATAGCCTGTTAGAGGCTCTGTGGCTTTAGGGGTGGCAGATACTCTCTTCAAACACTTGGGGAGAAAGTCAGGGTGGCCAGAGTTGATATGGTTAAGGGAAAAGGAATATGGCTAGAGAAGTAGGTCGGGGTCAGGTTATGCAGGGTCTTGTAGGATTTTTGTTTTTAGCCTGAGAGCAGTAGTAAGCAAGTGATATGGGAGGAATAGAGTGTGAAGTGACATGATCAGATTTGCATTTTTTAAAACTCGCTCTGGCTGCCGCTTGGAGAATTGATTGAATTTAACCAATGTCTAGAAAGTCCAGTGAGAGAGTGGTGGGGAGAGGGTGTTTCTCTAAGCCTATATTTCCTACAAGAGTTGGCTTACTTACATTAACGTGTATACATTTGAGATGTTCAGACAGGAAAATAACTGCATTAAGGCATTTAAAACTCTCTTATGTAGTTAGTTATTCTTTAGTTTCAGTATAAAAGATCATCAAGAATAGTTTCCATGTATTCAATTTAAGCTCAACTATAACAAAATTTCTTCTAGTGGTTGGGATGCAGACATTTGTCCATTTTGTATTACTGGTGAAATGACATGTGAGTTATCCGTGAATACAAGCAATAAGTGCAAGAATTACTGGTTAGTTTTGATGTCATTCTAAATAAATAAAGACATCTAAGTAATTTTCCTTCATTTTGCAAGATTTTCCATGATTATCTGATCAAGGCTGAATTTTACTTTTATCTCATTTTAGCTAATGCAAGAGTTAAAAAGCAAAGACATCAGCAAAACATTCCGAAAAATAATTAACAAGAGAGAAGGGATTACTGCTATTGGAGGAACTTCATCCATTTCCAGCGAGGGCACGCAGCATTCTTATTCAGGTAATCACCCACACCACATTTGATCTTTCAGTCATTGATTCATTCAAGAAGTCTCATATTCATCAAATCTATGATGCCATTTATTGTAATTCACACTGTTATTTTATGTGCCGTTGAGGGAAAATTAGACTAAATTATAATTGCTATCAAATTTGAAATAAATCTCAGTTTCAGAGATGTCAGAATGAAAAATCCTAGAATCATTGAACTCAGTGAGTTCCTACTATGTGTCAGGTGCAGTGCACAACAAAGGTATTAGAAACAACAAAAAAGCATTACTTATTTTCAGCATTGAGTGTCTTTAATCGTTACCTTTGAATGGATTTTTCATCCTGACTGCTAAAGTGAGTTTACCTTTAGACCTAATCTAGAAATATGTGGAGAGGTTTACTGCAAGGACTTTTTCCTTCCATTTTCTGGGAGCTGAGATTCCTGCTTTACCCTTTATCAAGCAAGCAAGAGACTAGAGAGCAGAATACCTGATTTGCTTGATCTGATAGAATCATTGGATTGTTGCCCAGTGAGAAATCCAGTCACATTAACTCTTAAGATGAGATGCCTTGCCCCATTTTAGCTTACTGCACAGGGTCGAGATGTCTAAGAACCTTTGGCCAACTTCCTTTTGTTCATATTAACATGATATAATTAGAACTATGCTTTAAAAATTTTTCACAAAAACTCACTATAACTTTTTTTCCTTTCTTCCCTTGAGATCAAAATCTGTTAAGTATCCTCTCATTCTTTTCTTTTCTAACTGGATTTTCTTCTAACAGTACAGTTGCACTTCTCCCACCCATCATAATTTTTTCCTAATCTTTTTCCACTAAGAAAGTGTAGCGGTACCCCTATGTTTTGAAATGTATTTGCTCTTTTCTGCCTGTCCATTCTAATGAAAAGGCTTCTTCCTTTATTTATCTTTTTTAGGAAAAAAAACCCTTTTATTGAGGTACTATTTACATTTAGCAAAATGCTATAATCTTAAGTGTACAGCTCAATGAATTTTTACATGTGTATATACATCCTTTAGCTACATACCTGTAACTGCGAACCAGATCAAGATATAACATTTCTGTCTTCTGAGTAGTTCCCTCACATCTCTAACAGTAACTGTTCTTCCCCAGAGGTAACCACTTTTCTGATGTCTATCACTATACATTTTTTAGTTGTTTATTAAGGTATAAGACACACATAGTAAAGTACATAAAGTACACTACTCCTAAGTGTTTGGTTTGGTTATTTTTTTACATACGAATACAACCATGTAACCGTTATCTAGAATGAAATATAGAACATTTAATGACCTTTTTTAAAAAAATGAACAGCTCTATTGAGATATAATTGAGGTAGCAGGAAATTTATCCTTTTAAAGTACACAGTTCATTAGATTTCAGTATATTCACAACCTTATGCATTCATCATCACTACCTAATCTAGAATCCTTAATTATCCCAGAGAGAAATCCCATGCTTTATAGCAGCCACTGCCCATACCCCCCCCCGCCCCTACTGCAGCCTTTGGCAGCCATTAATCTGTTTTCTATTTCTGTAGATTTGCCTATCCTGGAAATTTCACATAAATGGGATCGTGCTCTAGTGGCCTTTCACCTGACAGACGTCATCATCATTGACATAGTACTTTCAAAGATCATGCATGTTGTAGCATATTTTGTACTTCATTCCATTTTATTGTCGAATAATACTCTGTTCTATGGAGAATATGATATTTTGTTTATCCTGTCTTCAGTTGACAGACATTTGAGTTGTTTCCACTTTTTGGCTATTATGGTGAACCTGCATAAACATTTGTGTTTACATTTTTCTATGGACATATGCTTTGAATTCTCTTAGCTAGGCACCTAGGGGTAGAATTGCCAGGCCATATGGTAACTCCATGCTTAGCATTAAAAAAAATAAAAATAAAAATAAAAAAATCCCCCAAAAACAGAAACAAAAAAAACCCCACCAAACTGTTGTCCAAAGTATCTGCACCATTTTACATTCCCACGAACAGTGTATGAAAGTTTCACTTTTTTTACTTTTTCTCCAACACTTGTCCGTTTTCTTTATTACAACTATTCCTGTGGTTGTGAAATGGTGTCTCATTTCTTATACCTGAATCCACCTCCCTTTCTCTGCTCATCTTCATAAATTAAAAATCTGTGTTTGAAATAGCACCTTTTTCATAAATACTTTTCTTGATCCACCCCAACCAGAAATGATTACTCCTTTTTAAAATATTCTTCAAAACATTGCTTATATCTCTCTTGTGGTGTGTTTATTTCCCTTATGTTTCATTTCCTTGTATATCTGTTTAACCTAATCCTTATGATACAATATCTTAGTGATCGTTGAAGCCCTAGACTCCAAGTCCCTGAGGAGGTATGGTGAGGCAAGGAGATAAGAAGGCAGACATGTGCAAAAGAGAAATACTAGTAAATGTTCATGTCCTTTTGATTCTGTCTCCGAGTGTGTGTGAGAGAGATGGATTAAATTTTGAGGTTACCTGCCAAAGTTCCTTCCCCACTGAATTAACACAACAGCATTTTTGCCTAAAGGTCAAGATACCTACACTAGAAGCCATATGTTGAGCAGATGAGGGCGAAAGTGGCTGAGAGTAGTACTGGTATCTGGATTTGTGTCAGTTTTCTAATAATAGAAGTTCCACAGAAATGGACCTGTTTTATTCATTTGAATAACTCTTAATCGAAGTCAGTATTTCTGTTGTAAGCCCCAGTAACAACCATGTAAATTTTTCAGGGGTGTTGGTGGGGCGGAATTTATTGCTGTGGATATTTGTTTCTTATATTTTTCTCCTGGCGTGTTTGTGTGTGTGTGTGTGTGTATGTGTTTGTGTATCTGTCCTTTGATGGTTCACTTCTGATGCATTTGCTCTCAGAAACAATATATATTTGGAAAGGTATTAGAATAAAAGTGAATATTCATTGTGCTCCTTTAAGATATACACGTTACTCTGCCCTCATATAGCAGCTGAAAAAGTGGAATGAATTCCCCTTTGTCCTTTTCTTAAACCTTCTAGAAACCCTTTAGTGTTTTAGTAGTGTTTTAATAGTTGGCATTTATAGTATTTGAACGAAAATGGTTTTATAGTGCAATGAATTTTGTGAAATGAGGTTTGCTACTAAGATTTTCTGTTTTCAGAGGAAGAAAAAGTGGCTTTTGTTAACTGGATAAACAAAGCGTTGGAGAATGACCCTGACTGTAAGCATCTCATACCCATGAACCCCAATGATGACAGTCTCTTCAAGTCACTTGCAGATGGCATCCTTCTTTGGTGAGTTGAGCATTGGGTTATGGGAGCAATGTTCTTAGTCTTGTAGATGAGTATTCAATGACAATTACAATTCAACAAGTCCATTGTCTTTTGGAATTAGTTAATAGGTAGTTACATGGGTTCTGAAGAATTTATATCCCATAGAAAATTAAGTACTGTATGTTTTCTAGAATTTTCTTTCAAATGTAATTTCCTAATTTTCTGACATCTTTTTATTGTATTACCTTAATAATGTCAGGAAACTTTTTGAGTTAATCCCCTGATACATTTGCATTTTTGGGTTTTTTTTTCACTTATTTGTAAGGGGGTATTGATTATTGACTGGGACAGGAACATGAGGAAATGTAGAAGAAAGATGTACCTCATTTGTACTTAGGTAACATTAGTGTTGTAGTTTCTTTTTGTTGTATCCTTGACTCTTTGCTGTTTCTGCTTACTCCATTGTAAACTCTTAAATGGCATGTCTTACCTTTGTTGTGTGTACTATAGTCCCAACTCAGTTCTTGGTTCATAAACTTTAAAGTTTATAAAAATGCAGAAAACTTACAAAGAAGAAAATAATAATCACAAACATTCTTATCACCCATATGTAGCCATTATTAACCTTCTGACATATTTCTTTCAGTCTGTTTTCTATGTTTTTATTTGAAAAGAAAAACCTACCTGTGAGTATAGGGTATTAGTTTTTAGGACGTTATGTATAAAATATACTGTAATTAGATGAATGAATCCCACTCTCCCTACCTGCTATCCAGTGAAACCATTTAAGGGGACACACTTGGTGGAAATGAGTGGGGAAAGAAGACTCCGTTAAGTTAGACCCTTACCTGGCAAGGTGAAGAGACATGAGAGGTGTGTAAGTGGGAAGCCACTGCGGCTCCTCCCCCGCCCCCCGCCCCCTCAGGGGAAGGGGGAAAGGGACAGTATCAGGTGAGGAGTTTGACTGGGATGGTACACCTGTCAAACGGTAATGCAGTTGTCTTAAGCTGAGTTCAGGTAAAACAGAAACCTCCCATGGACCAGAAGGGCAGAAGCTCCCTTGATCTTGATTTGCAGTACAATTACAAGACTGTAAAAGTGGAGCGTCATGATTTTAAAAAAAAGGAAAAAAATACACTGTGGCCTCCACCTACAATTCTGGTCTGTTCCTGTGACTTTGAGAGGAAATTCCATTATGAATTAAATGGGCATTTTTCCAAAATATATTCTAAAAATATAAAGATAAAATTTATATTAATTTATTTTAAAGTGTTTGAATTATTGAAGTTTTTAAAAAGACCAAGTCTCTCCTTTCTTATCTCTGTGCAACAACAGTAATTTTAATAGAGTTGATTCCACTTAATGAAAATTTGCTTCTCGAGAATTTCTTTGTTTATAACGCTAGATGTTTATGATCATTAAATGAAATAAAGACTAGACTCACATAAAGAAAATGTAGGACTGTTTGTTTGTTTGTTTTTAAATTTATTTTTAGAGAGGGGAAGAGAGAGAGGAGGAGAGAAACATCAATGTGTGGTTGCCTCTCGTGTGCCCCTCACTGGGGACCTGGCCAGCAACCCAGGCATGTTCCCTGACTTTGGAATCAAACCGGCGACCCTTTGGTTTGCAGGCTGGTGCTCAGTCCACTGAGCTACACCAGCCAGGGCAGTAGGACTGTTTTTAAAAATTAGGAGGAAATGCCAAGGTTACTATTGCAATGAGTGATGGATTTTTTTTTTAGGTTAGGGAATATTTTTTAGATTAAAAAAATTTATTTTTAGAGAGGAAGGGAGAGAGAAACATCTATTTATTATTCCACTTATGCATTCATTGGTTGCTTCTTGTATGTGCCCTGACTGGGGATCAACCTCACAACCTTGGTATATCAGGATGATGGTCTAACCAACTGACATACCCAGCCAGGACTAGATTTTTAAAATTAAGTCCCTGACATGAATTATAGTATAATATTGTAAAAAGAAATAAATTATTGTTGCTTTTCAAAATTTAACTATTTTGTCTTCTTGCAAAAATAAACTAAAAACATTTCCAGGAATCTTGGACTAAATTATTCCCATTTTCTCTTTAGCAAAATGATCAACTTATCTGAACCAGATACGATTGACGAAAGAGCCATTAATAAGAAAAAGCTCACCCCTTTCACAGTGTCTGTAAGTATTTGCCCTTTGCCAGTATTCATGTTACTGTGTTGAAGAATGTAAGGCCTTTCTTAATGGACATTTAGGCCCAAGTAAACCTATGATTTAACATAATTTCAGTTTCATGTAAAAACTGTGTTTTTATTACATAAAAATTCAGCTGCATTTTGTAATGAATGAAATTAAGATCCAAAGTATGTTGGATGAGCTTCTTTACTTAATAGTATTCAGTAATAGTATAATTATTGTTATTTTTATTAATGAATATTTGCTATATGCCAGTGTTTTCATTGGTTGGTTGAAAAAAGAAGTACATAGTTTTACCATTTCAGAAAATTTTTGCTATTCTTTTTGTACTAAATTGTTCTGTAGTCAGCTTGTCCATTCACATTTTGTTAAAGTTCAGGAATTTATAGTTACCATACTTTTTCCCTCAAAATGTCTAGATCAATGGGTGGATATTAATATTTACCAAGAACTTACTAGGTACCAGTCAGCATTCTAAACATGTTATAAGAATTATCCCTTTGACTCCTCTCAGCAGCCTTAGAATGACGTCCTATGATTTGAAAGATAATGAGACATTGCACAGTGTCAGAGCCACTGTGTGATCCCAGTGGTCTCGCTGCAGAATCCAGTCATTCCATCTGTGTTCCATCCTGTCACTCTCATGTGGCAGTAGTCACATGATGCAGAGTCATGTGACACTGCAACTGTCAGAAGTAAGCACTACCGAGCTTTCCTTCATTTCTGGCAGCAAGTACAATCCTTGATTTGACTGATGTTGTTAAGCCCCTTCTATAAGGAAGTTATGTATGAACTTAGGGCAGTGGCACGTGGTTAATCTTGATATATCCAAGAGGCACTCCCATTTCCTATCATCCTTGAGAATTATGCAATTAAATGTTGACTAACATAACTTTTAGTGCCCCACTCCAGTAAGCCAGTAATATTGCATACCTTTAGCAGAAACTACCATTCTTGAAGAAGCCCATTTCTGGCTGTAACTGACAGAAGATTTTTTTTTTCACATCTTGTATCAGGATGCTTCATCTAATATCTATGATTATTGAAAACATTCATATAAGTCTTATTTCTAGAATATATGTCACGCAATTTTTTAAGGCACTGAATCTGAAATTCAGCATTTCTTAGTGTTGTGTAAATTTATTTGGCTTTACTTTTAATACTTTTATGCAGTACATTAAAGAAAATAAAGAAAAAAAGTATTCTGTAACTATTTTGTAATACTACAGGATGGCCTGAGGGGCTGAGTCTTTTACTTTTATTTTTTGAGGTAACAGTCTTTCAATATGAGTAAGATGTAAGATCTAGGCTGCAAGGATGCTTGAAAGAGTATACTAATGTAGAATGAGAAGAGATAGGCCTCTGGGAAGGAGCATAGTATTATTGTGGATATTAAATCTATCTTGTTTATTTAGTAAATTTAGAATTCTGGGAGTAGATCTTCTAGAAAACTACCAGTTTTCCATGAAGCTTTATCCCAAAGAAGCCTAATTCATTTGTAAAAGATTGTACAGATAGTGATAATATAGTTTTCCGCTTTATGATGATAGGTTCCATAGTAGCATGATGTATGAAAGAAGAGAAATATAAAAGGATGAAAATGACATACAGTAACTATGAAAGCAAGGGAAAGGGATAGATCAAGAAGTTAATAGCAAGACTCATTTTTTTATCTTAGAGACTTTCTCGTTTCTCTTCTCAATGTACTACTGAGCTGCATTTTCTTATTATTAAAAGAAAAATTATATGAATAAGACTGAAAAGCAGACTAGTGATTTAGGGACCTAAAAGTCAGGAAACTAACAAGTGTGGGTCTAGGGAATTGAATCTGTTCATCATAACACATAAAAAAACCCAGTGCAATTAATAAACTCACATTCATACAAAGTATATGTGTATATACTTTATACTTACATGTATATACAAATGTATGCACAAAAATATGACCTTAATTTCACCTAATTAAAGTTAAAGTGGGGAAATCATAGATCCCATTTGGACATTCCAAATAAAGTAAAAGCGATTATATATCAAATGATGAAATATGAGTAACAAATAATGTCTTTATTCTTATTGACCCAGTAAGTGTCAAGCAAAGCCCTCTACAAATAATTAGAAAACGTGAGCTCATCTTGAATTGAAACTTTATGGAAAATAAAAATTTGCAAAGTGGTATGAATTAAAAGAAAGAAAACTTGCAGTACCTATATGGGATTGTTAATAAAAAATCACATAATTAACTAATCAAAACAGAAGGGACTTGAGAAACCATCCAAAGCAGCAGTGGAAATTTTTCTGCCTTGTAAAGTGGGCTCTATCATAGGCACGGTTCAGGGGTGCACAAAAAAATGGGAGAGAACGGATGGGTAACTCGAGTTAAACTATGTTTGCTTGTGTATTTGTTAGCACCTCTGTAAAGATACCCTGTTTTACAGATTAGGACACCGAAACTCAGGGAAGAACCACAGCTCTCTCATGCCCCCTTTGTGGAGCCCCCCCATTGTCCTTGTCTCTCCTCACCAACACAGGTCTTCAGGAAGGAAGGCTGAGCACTCAGGGCTTTTGTCCATGTCAGGACTTGGAGAACAGCCTCTTTATATGGGGTCCTCCTGTGACTTCTTGCTCTTTAGATGTTTGAAATTGGCTTTATACAATAGTGGTTGTCCTGTTCCCTTCATACCAGCAGGGCAATAATGTATTTACCAGTTAAAAACTTAACCATTTATTCGATGAAGCAGATTTTAGCTCCTTACTTTCAGGCCATTTTTTAAGCCAATTACTTGTAAGTCATTTGCTATGCCTGTAAAGCCAATGGTTTTGAATAAAATTAACATCAAAAACCAGCTCCCCATGCATCAGCAACATGACCCATTGATGAGACGAAGCTGAGTTTTACTGCTTACTGCAGATAGACAAAAAACTGCCTGCAAAGCCCTGGCATTGGCTTGGGAGCTCTAAAGGACCTTCTATCATGGCTGAAGCATGGGCTGTGTAAGTGGAATATTGGGAGATGAGGCCAGAGTCACATCCTAAGGGTTTTTTGTTGTTGCCATATTACAAATTTGGACTTGACCCTCTCCTTTCCCTCCATGCCTTTAGTCACTCTTACCTATTCACCCACTGATTCAGTAAATATTTATTGAGCATATACCAGGTGTTAAGTACCAGGGAAACAGGTCTAAACATATCAAAAGCCTTTGTTATCATAGAGCTCATACTCTAATTGGAGGAGATGCATAATAATCACATAAGTATATCATAGGTCAGAGAATGCAGAGGAGTAAAATAGGGAATAATGAGTGCCATCAGAGGTGGCGGTGACGCTTGCTCTTCTGTGAGGGACAATTAGAGAAGGCCATTTGGTGCATTTGAGCAGTATCAAAGGTCTTAGGGATATTTGGGGAAAGCCTGTTCCAGGCAGAGGGAACAGCAAGTTCAAAGGTCCTATATAGCGAATGAGAGGACATTGTAGCAGTGACAGGTCGAAGGGTTTTAAAGCTAGGGAACTCCATCGGGTTTCTATTTTTCTAAGATCACTGACCACAGAGTATTGTGGAAGATGGGTTGTTGACCGTTTGAAATGGGTGCTAGGAAAGAATTAAGAATCCTGAAAAAGGCACTGATAGTTTCCAGAGGTATTAAGAAGGTGGAATTGACATATTTTGGTGACTAGATGTGGTAGGCAAGGAAAAACAAGGATTTGCTCAGATTTCTGACTTAGGAAGAAGGCAGGAATGAATATTGGTCTTATCAATCAAAATGGGAAATAAAAATACAGTTTTAACAAGGGATCAGAGGAAGACCAGGGAAGCATGGCAGAAAAATTCCTTCAGTTTTGGACATATTGAGTTTGAGGTACTTATGGGGCTGGGAAGAAGTGTGGGCTGGAAATATGGATTTAAAAGTCATTGTCATACTAGAGGTAATAGTTAAAACCGTGGAACTTTTCTTTTGAGAGGGCTGTTTTGCTTATTAAAATATTACTTATATTCAAAGATCTGAAATTTCACAATCCATTGTCTTTTAATTACCTTCACAACTTGTTGGTAAGACTTTAGAAAAGCATTTCCTCATGGGTGTTTTTCTTTGTGGCAATTCAGGAAAATTTAAACCTAGCCCTGAATTCTGCCTCGGCCATTGGTTGTACGGTGGTCAACATTGGTGCACAGGACCTCAAAGAAGGAAAACCCCATTTAGTCCTGGGACTTCTCTGGCAGATCATCAAAGTTGGTCTTTTTGCTGATATCGAGATTTCCAGGAATGAAGGTATGGCCATAAAAAATTCTTACTCTTCATTGACATAGACCTACTACAGGAAGAACTTATATCTCATGTTTTCCTCCCAGCCTTGATTGCGCTGCTCAATGAAGGTGAGGAGCTGGAGGAGCTGATGAAGCTTTCTCCTGAGGAGTTACTGCTGCGATGGGTGAACCACCATTTGACCAATGCTGGATGGCACACCATCAGCAACTTCAGCCACGACATTAAGGTTTACATTTTCATGTTCAAATTTGTGACATGAAGGAAGGATGTAGAATGTAAGAACAAAAGGGATACAGACTTAAATTTGAATTGAAATTAAATTCACACGGGCACAGTGTAGAAAATGAAATGTTACATTTCTCTGAGAGTGCTAATTACAAAATCTTTATTTAAAAAATACTGGTTTATTGGCTGGTAATAAGAACCACAACTGGCTGTGAGAGGAAGGAGATGCTCCTTAGCAGATTAAAGCATTCTTTCCATTTTATATTCCACAGATTGACTAAATTATAAAGTGACAGTCTGAGAATTATGTCTGTTTGCTGGACTAGAGGGCCTTGTGGACCTGACCAGTTCAACACTCTTATGGCCACCACTTTGTCAGTAACCAGCTAATAGGGAAGCAGATTATCTGCGGGCACAGGGAATCAGTAGACAAGAGGCGATCTTCAGGCAGCCTCAGCCACAGTGGCTGGAACACTTCCTCCCTGTTGGGAGGCCATTGTCAAGGAAATCGGAGCATTCAGTCCGCCTAATAACAACTCTCATGGTCCTGCCTGGACAGGCATTGCCAGCTTGGGTCCCTATGACGTTTTCTTTCAATGATATTTTTTCAGGTTAATCAGTGTTGACAGTAATTCATGTTTTCTCTAGATAGAGTAACACCTTCAGTCAGGTTATGTTTTTGCCATAATGGCCTAGATGACAATCTCTCTTTGAATTGACATTGTCTCCTTTTGTCTATTATATGCTCATTTAAAATTTTATTTGGGGGGGCTTTTTTTTTTTTAAAGGAAGTTTATTGGTCTTTAAATGGCTGAAATTGCAAATAAACTAATTGGTTAGTGGCATCAGCCTAAGACATGTGATGAGTCTTCATCAGCTGGCTTCTTAGTACCTCAGAACTGAGGAGAGGAAAGGTTTCAAAGCAAAGTCACAATGTTAGTGGTTAGGACCTCTGGTTAAATATGACTGCAGTGATTACACACAGAGATTTGCGTGGCCAGTGTTATATTGTTTACGTTGATTCAGGACATGGCATAGTCTATGAAAAGAAAGATGTGCATCTCAAACCCTTGAAGGACAAATATTTAACACGACATACAGGTTTAGATATAGTAATATCTAAAGAGTTGAGTTTCTAAAAAGTCTATTTTGTTACTAAAAAGTAACTTTACATAGACATCTGATACCTGAAATGCCTGAACATACCTTCGATTTAGTGAAATTGAAACTTAACAAAAAGCAAGAAAAACTCCGTGAATCAACTGTCTTAGCTTCATTCCTAAGAAGAAAAGAAAAATCTGACAGTGGTAGATTTCCCATTGAAATTATGTTCCCGAATCACGGGCTAGAATTCATCCAGCGGGTGCACCACACAGTGGTGACACAGGCCTAAATGTTTGGTAACCTGTGTACACTGAACATGATTTCCACACTATATTCAGGTTTGATTGCTTGATGTTAACATTAGGAAAATGTCGCTATAGCGTTCTTCATTATGAACACAAACAGACTGAAAATACTCCTAATAGCTCCCATGTATCCAGTCTGTAATCTCATGAGTACAAATTTAAAAATTAACAGGTAGCAAGCGGGAATATTTTCCCATAGTGTTCTGGTGCAAATTGCATCAGCACTATTGATGTTTATCCTGTGCCTGTTCCAAAGAGATTAACCTGGGACATTATGCCAGGCATGGGGGATGCAATGACCTAGCTCTTGAGAAGCTTACACAGCGAGAGAACACATCTAGCAGATGGAGATTTCAGTTATCTGTTGCTGTATAACAATCCACTGAAAAATTGAATAACGGAAATAATGACTTGCTGTTTCTCAGGATTCTGTGGGTTAATGCAGCTTGGTTGGGTGATTCTGCTTCAGATCGTTCTGGTTGAGATCACTAACTCTGCATTCACTTGTGAGTTCTACTGGCCTGGAATGCGGGCAAGGGCACCAATCACATGTCTAGCGACTCACTGCTTCTCCGGGAGGCCTTTCCACATGGCTAGCTTGGGCGTCCTCACAGCATGACAACCTCAGATGGTTGGACTTACTATATGGAAGCTGTGTTTAAGAGGACTGAAGCAAAAGCTCTTAAGGCTTGTGCTTGGAGTCCCCAGAACATCACTTTAACTGCATTCTTTTGGTCAAAGCAAGTCGCAAGCCCAGTCTAAGTAAAAGGGGAGAGCAAATAGACTCTGACTTTCAATGGGAGAAGCTTTATGAATGTACAGGGAAGAATTGCGATAGCCATCTTTGGATATGATTTCATTGGATGATTTATTGCATTGTGGTCATGTTAGAGAATCCAGAGAAAACTTCCAAAAGGTAATACTTCATCCTGATCTTAACTGATGCTGATGCTTGGTCATGTAAACCAATAAAAAGGTGAGGAAGGGTATTCCAGTTTAGAGAACAGTGTTACTGGAAGCTCTGAAGTGCAAAATAGCATTGTATTCAGGAACCTGTAATAAGTGAAGTTAACAGCTATTATTCCATTCTTTGAGAGCGGGGCTATTTCCTCAGTTCAAGTGCTTTTTTTCCAATGATTTTATTCATTTTAAAAAACTATTTCATTTCTTTCCTTGAAGGATTCAAGAGCCTATTTTCACCTGCTTGATCAGATTGCACCTAAAGGTGACCGGGATGATGGACCCGCCATTGCCATTGATCTTTCAGGGTTTAATGTAAGTAGAGTTTTTCATTAAATGTTTCTAAAAATGGTAAAATAAACATAAAATTTACCATTTTTATCATTTTTAAGTGTACAGTTCAGTGGCATTAAGTGTATTTTCTTTGTGTGCAGTCATCGCCACCATCCATATCTAGAACTTTCTCATCATCCTACAGTGAAACCTGTACCCACTAATAATTCCCCATTCCCCTCACCCCCAAACCCCTGAACTGGACTAGTGAGTACAGTCAAATTTGGAGTGCTAGTCTCAACAGACAGCATTTCCTGTAGAGTCCTTAGCTGCTCCTTAAAGTTTGGTTTTCAGAAGTTTGTTTTCATGCCCTAAGCTCCAAATCTCCATGCTCAGTCACAGGGTTTTCATGAAGAAGGGAAACTGCAGGATTCCAGCCTTAAATATGGGTGGAATCAACCCTACATCTACTTTCCTTGGTGTAACATAGCTGGAACTCAACGGGGTGTTTTTGTAACTATCACTGTGTACTAGGAAGGGTAGCAACAAGCCATTGTGAGCTTGCTAAGCAATCCATTTTAAGTTCTTCCAACTTATATTTGAAAATACACAAAATAAAATATGACAACTCCAAGTACTTATGGTGTAGGAAGTGCTGATACAGGTCTTGATCCGTGTAACACAGTTCCTAGGAAGCCCATTATTTTAGCATAAGTTATAAATACCAGAGATGGTTCTATCGAAACATTAAAATCTGCTCAGACTGTAGCCGTTACGGAAATCTATTACGTAATCTAATACGTATTACGTATTAAGTCATTACTTAATTATATTTCACATTATTATAATGAAACATCTAAAAAATTTAGTGTTGCAAAACTGCAAATTTGCAGATTAGTTTGAGTCAAAAAATTAGGAACTTAAAAAAACGTGAAATTTCAAACATTCAAAAGTGAACAAACTTAGTGTGCTGAACCACCATGTGTTCATCCCCCAGGTTCAACAACTATTAACTCATGGTCAGTCTCTTTTCACTTTTATCATATGCCTATTTTCTTCCTCTTCCATATTATTTTGAAGCAAATCCTAGACATCATATCTTTTTATCAATAAGTATTTCAACATGTATTTCTAAAAGAAAGACACAAAATATAACCATAATACCGTACCCGAAAATATTAACAATAATCTGTAATGCCATTTAAATATCTAGTCAGCATTCACATTTCCTGTTGGCTCACAATGTCAGATTTTCTTTAAAAGTTTATTTGAATTAAGATCTATATAAAGTCTACATATATTGTGATTTGTTGATTTCTACCTTAGTAACATTTTGCTGTTGTTTCATAGCATTAAACTTATCGCTTTCTCTTATTTTATTTACATTTCTGCTTTTCTGCAAGTCTGGTGCAAAGAATTAGATAAATCATGTTTCTTTTATGATATACTGTCATCCTGGGTTCATACATGTCTATTTGTTCATTTGTTTATTCACTCATTTTGTGGGTGTTGGGGTGGATAATGAGAATGTTCCAGAATGAGATAATGGTGATTGTTTTACAGTGTTGTAAGTATACTGAAAATCACTTAATTATAAACTTGAAAATGGTGAATTTTATGGAATATGAATTATATCTCAATAAAAAAATTAAAAATTCATATCATCAGTCCAATGATATACTATTGTATGTCATTATGTGAATATAACAGTTTATTTATCTGCTCTCTTTTGATAACCATTTGGGTTGTTTCTAGGGTTTTTGCAATTGTGAAAAGTGGTGTTCCTTCTGATTTTAATATTTTTTATTAAAATATAACATCCCAACTTGTTTTCATTGAGAAAAGAGTCTACTGAAAATATCATTTAGGCTAGAATGAGTAAGATAGCTAAACCTCTGTGCTAGAAGGCACTCTGATCTGTGGCCTTAATCAAGTTATCTATAATTTGATTAATAGAAGTTTCCTAATAGTGTATTTGAGAGTTCTTTTGAGTATTTTGGCAACAAGGGTGAAATATTACTCTGGTCCCAGCAAAATAACTCAGTGAGTTATTTTTATTGACTTAAAAGAAATGGGTAAGTTTATTTGGAATTCCTGCACATTCTGACCTTATTTTGAGCTATTATTACACATATTTCCAGAAGAGTGCATATAAATAGCCAGGCTCCAGCACAAATAACGCTCCCTTTTATTACAAAATCATAAGCATGTAATTCTGCAACATACCAATATCACACTCAAGAACACCATATGACATTTTAGGTAAAATGGTCAAATTAAAACTATAAATTATTATGTCCATATTATTACCCTACCGACCACACTCAAGCAGGCGTTATTTCTGCCAGACCCTGTGTATCTATGAAAAGCTATGCAAATCAAAAGTTTAATCTTGACCATTTTTATTTTATATCATTGTTTAGGAGAAAAATGACCTGAAGCGTGCTGGATTCATGCTTCAAGAGGCAGATAAACTGGGCTGCAGACAGTTTGTTACTCCTGCAGATGTGGTTTCAGGCAATCCTAAACTTAATTTAGCTTTTGTAGCTAATCTGTTTAACACATACCCATGCCTACACAAGCCTGATAATAATGACATCGATATGGATTTATTGGAAGGTATGTTCTTTCTGGTTTTAATTGATTCACTGTATGTCTCTTATGTTATTGTCCTACTTCGCTGTCAGAGGTGGGGGAGTGTGGTGGGGGATGTAATCTACTGTGTGTAGGCATGTGTATCCATTAAAAAGCTCCAATTAAAGAAAGTGGTTGTTGGTTTTGGTTAAAAGAGAGTACTGGGGTAAATCTTATACTTGTCTGTCGCTTCTCTATAAGATGTTAGTGAAAACTATCATACATTAAAAATATTCTCTTTAATGACCACATAACATAACTCCACCACGAATATGGACAATGAATTATCTATTGGAAAAAATAATTATCTGTAGCTTTTCAACTTTGAAAGCTACAGTTTGACTCTAGTATTGTTCTCTTAATGTTTTTAATGTACATGAAAAAATTTACAATATTCATACTTGTCTTGTGTGTGGGCTATTGTTATCTGTCTCATAATTTATAATACTTTCCTATTTTGCTCCATGAAATGCAGATTTGACCCCTCCTAATGTAGGTACTGTATTTAGTACTTTCCTATACTCTATAAATATATTCATTCTGAATGTTCTTTTATTAGTACCATTTATTCTTTCTATCTGGGTTGATTTTTTTTTTGCATTGTTCATGCTGTGTTTTTTTTTTTTTCAGTCTTAATATGCCTAAAGAATGCATGATGACAAGAAAGAAACACAAATGAAACTTAATTAGAATAGCAGAGCAAGGCTTGATTATATAAATTCTCCATCTAATTTACCTTCTGTAATGATGGAATAGTGTATAGTTGTAAACACATTAGAAATCAGTATTGACAATGAGACTTCATGAGTTGATGTTAAGCCTTTATCTCTCCTATAAATAAACAAACTCATCTTTTATCACAAGTAAGCTTTGAAAAGATCTATTTTGTGTTATTTAACTATGTTTCACTTAGTGAATGACATTGACATTCATTCATTGAAATGTCATTGAAGCTTACAATATATGAATCGTCATAACGACAAATACATTCTCAATATCTAGGTCTTTCTCCTTATCCTTATTTCTTTTTCCAGCCTTTCTTCTTTTCTTCTCCCACTCTCACCCTCTCACTCACATGCATACCAAAACCCACATTAGCATCAAGTCAAAACCAGAACAGTGGCAGCAGTGGTGACAGTTGTCAGAGGCAGGGGCCAATCCTAAAATATTCCACTAGCTGCCCTCATTTGGAGAAGGTAGTTCTCAAGTAGGGATTCTTCCGGGTGGGGAGAATTTGATGATTCGGTGTTCGTTTGCTCAAATCATCCACGTTACTTGCTCCCTTCTTCTCTAGTGAGACAGAATGGGAAATCAGTTTTATGATCTTGTTCATTTTGCCACAGAGTTCCAGTGTCTCTGTCACTTTATAATTTCAGTTTTTTTTTAATTAGTGAAAGAAATTTCAGAGTTAACAAATATGTTCTTTAAGGAATATGATTAATTCAGTTGACTGCTCCTGAGATCCAGTGAAATAAAGTAAGGACTGTCTTCTCTACTTAGATAACTAAGAGGGAAGATAGATAATAGACTTTTCAGCAGAGAAATTTAGGATAAGAAATTAGAACTTTAAAAAAATTGAATAAAAAGGACTGCTAAGTTTTTAATGAGTCTGGAAAATTTCAAAATCCCTCCGTCTTACATTAGAAGGCATTGTTTAGAGTGGCATATTAAAAATGATCTGCTTTTTATAGTCACCAGATTCTTGCTAGATATCTTTTCCAACTTGCTCGTTCTCCTATTTTTAACGTTTGAATTCTTTTGCTAGTGTTCAGCATGCTTTTGGAATTTTTCAGTGTGAATCAGATTGCTAAATATTTCCGTTTGTATTTACTATATTTATATCAGAAGGTACCGTGGGAAATATTTATCAATCATCTTTATGTAGAACATATGTATGTCCTGATACATCTGCCAAAATGTATTTGACTCTGACTGTCATTGGAATTTTTTTCCTCTGTAAATTTGTGTTTGTAGATCCTTACGAAGTTTGAAGCTTGACCTCCTCACATCCCATGTTCATATATTAGTATGTCCTCATTGGCAAACAATTTTATCTATATGGAACTAAAGAAAATAAAAAACCCAACTAAATATTAAACCTTCATATGAAATTGAGCCAAATATATAGGCTATGTATAGAGAGACCATGTCAGAATTAATTTGTGGTGATGGAAAATACACAGGCCGCGGAATTATACTTTGTTCAATCATGGTTCCACCATTAAATATCTGAATGACCCCTGTGAGCCTTGGTTTTCTCATATATAAAACAAGACTAATACTTTTTTTGTTTGAAGTATTATAAAGTGAGTTAAAATGACTTTTGACGAATGAAAGAGTTTAGTATACAGTATATGCTCAATGCTCAATAATGGTCAGATGGAGAAAGAGAATACGGTACATCACTTAACACATTTAGTGTTAAATACGTTAGTTCCTTTTCTTTCTTCTTAGTAACCTATTTTTAATAAATTTGCTGTTTTTCATGAAACTTTTCAATTGCAGATGTCAGTTTGACTGTGAAAATGAAAAGAATGTCTTGTAGTTTTTTTCTTTTATATCAGCAATTAATATTTTACCTCTAAGACTGCTTCCATTGTCTGCAATGCAGACAACATTTCCCATCTGGAATACATATGTTTTTGTAATGCTTTCCCATGGCTCTTGCACATATGCATAGTGCTGCTGGCTTGGAACACCTGTTGACCAAGACAACTTGAGATGGTGTTAGATAAATAAATGCTCAATTTTAAAAAGTCTATTTTACTTACCAGGTGTTAAAAATTAAAGTAATAATGGTATCATTAGTTGAGAACAGTAGGAAGAAATGAGAACCTCTGAAACTTCTCAAACACAGTTCAAGGTACAAGTTTAGTGTCCTTTAAAATATTATTCACTATATTATCAGGTTCAGTAGACTTTAAGTATTATTTTAATTAAAAACAAACAATTGTTATGCTATTAATGTTTGTAATTTTAAAACAATTTGGATTTTCAGAAATGGAAATAATGTAAAAATTCTCGTATTACTGGAAAAAATTTATATACAGCAAAATAACAGATTGTAATAGAGAAACAACTAAAAAGTAAATCCAAGTCACATGCATCAAGCTGTGGATTATAATATGTTTATATTTATGTCACTTTGGGGAAAGTTCAGACATTTAATTTGCACCTGTTTAAGAACTCCTGTGAAATAAGGCAAGCACAGTTTCTAGAAATATTTAGTTTAACTTGGTTCTTTTAAAAAAGGTTTTTATTAGGTTATTTATTACAAAGTGGTAGTGGGAGATACAACAGATTAATCAATTACTTTTGTAGATAAGAGTTGACAAAACTTAAGGAAGAAATGATATGGCTATATAATTTAATAGAGCAAGAATTTAAACATTCTGGGAAAGCTGTTAGGTAACGACATTGAAAACCACATGAAAGTACGGCAGGCAGATTATTTCCTGAATAAATAGTAGCACAAAAAAATAGAATCCTTTAAATTTTACAAGGTTTTGGTTTCTCTTCTGGGTATTCAGGTTTGTAATGTCTGCGACACTGAGTCTAAAGATGACTGCAGAGATGGTTCTATAGGAATGGGCTCCTGGAGTTCCAATGGTTGTAGATTTATAGGCCAAATTGTCCTGGGAATCTCAAATGAGACAAAGTCTAGAGAGGGACTTGAACTTGCCTCTGGTTTAGAAGCGATGACAGGTGTACTATAAATGTTTCATTTTTTCAGGAGTCTGGTGATGAGATGCAGGCTAGGCCATTCCATTGTCCCCTAACTTTGCTGAAAAACAAACACTTAGGATTATTTGCAGTGCAGGGGATGACTAGAAGGCAGAAATGGCAAGGAGAACTCACATCTCTCTCTGTTCAGTTTGGCTTTTTTTTTTTTTTTAATATTTTACTTATTTATTTTTAGAGAGAGGGGAAGGGAGGGAGAAAAAGAGGGAGAGAAACATCAATGTGTGGTTGCCTATCAAGTGACCCCCCCCCTTCCGGGGACCCAGCCTACAACCCAGGCATGTGCCTTGACTGGGAATTGAACCAGCGAATCTTTGGTTCACAGGCTGGCATTCAATCCACTGAGCCACACCAGCCTGGACTCGGCCCAATTTGTGTAACAGGGTAGCCCATGTTTTCCTTAGAAATGAAATAAACATGCTACGAAGAGAATACTCAGGGAGTTTAAGTAATCATAGGTTAAATAATAGTGCCAGCAGGAATTTGTTCTTAAGGTGACCTTTGAGGTCTAGGGACTTGCTACGATGAAATTTGTCTTTCTCTTAGCATCCTGTGTGAGGGCTGTGTCCCTTACATATTTTGAATAGTGCCAATCTAAAATAAGAAGACTGTAAAATAGTTTTATTCTCTCATTACTTATTTTTATATTACCTGTGATCCCAACTCTTTCATTGCTTTTTGGTATAATTAAAATGTAGGTCTGTGTACCCAGCAACTTTTCTGTGTAAAACCCTATCTGTACAAATTTAGTAATCTGCTTTGAAAAAGGTGCAGCTTGTCTATTTCTGTTTAATGTGCAGATTTTACCTTGACTGCTAAAAGATTTCTTTTTATTAATTTTTAGCCAGTCCCTTCACATGTCATTCTAACTATAAATATGACTACTTAGGTTTATTTGTTACTTTTCTGGACAGAGAAACCCATGGCTCGGTAGTTCACAGACATCAAGTAAGAAACTCTAGATGGAAAATTTTAGAACAAATAGGGGCTTTCTAGACAGAGGGGAAGAAAGGGACTTCAGCAATAAGAGATTTTTTTTTTTCCGCTAAAAATTTTGTAGTGTCATAGGAACCATGGCAAAGTATGTATGGCCAGTTTGTACCTGCTTGAATGGCATAAAATGTAGCCTTTGATTCCTTTTGACCTGAATCATCAGTGTGAACTTGTATCTACTCTAGGAGAGAGCAAAGAAGAGAGGACATTTCGAAACTGGATGAATTCCTTGGGGGTCAACCCATACATTAATCATTTGTACAGGTAAATGTTTTAGTGTGTTTCAGCTTTACGATGAGTGTCCAGCTTTTCTAGTTTCAAACTATAGGTATGTTTACATGAGAACATTTTGTAAAAATCATAGAATGCTGGGAATTGGCAGTGGAATGGATTTTAGAAGTATAGTATTTTTTAAAAGATAATATAATATTAGTTATAATTTTTAATGATATAAACAATTTGGTAAAGATAATCCATTTTACTCTTTTATAATTATTGATCAGGAAAATAAATTATTTCCATTTTAACAGTACAATAGTAATATTTTATAAATAGTTCTTATCATTTTTTCAATATTTCTCATTGTAAGTCACATTCTATTTACTTTTGCCAAAACATCAATTATACCATACTTTGTTGTTTATATTTTCTCTTATTTGTAGAAATAACTTGCTTTCCCTCATTGTTACAATTTATCTTACTGTTTCTTTCCTAAAAATGACAATACATTATTGTTGGTAGGACTAAGAAAATATTTTACTGAATTATTTCTTGTGCTCTCTGGTAGTGCTAATGAAAATGTGTCTTTCTAGGTGTGGCTGGAAGGGAAACCTTCCTACTTTCTTTATTATAGGGTCTACTAGCCTGGCTTCAAAAATACAAAAGAACTAAATTTCAGCTAATTATATGTAGATTTTTTTAAGAAAAAAGGCCTAATTAACTAAACGTATTAATAAGTTGCACAACCAAGGAAAGGCCTTAATGAACATTAACTAAATTATTATTTAAATCTGAACTGAAGATTAATGCCACAAAAGACCAAGTTCACTGGCCAATCGAGGATTTATAATGGAGTAATTTCTGCTTCTTGGTGTATATTCAAAATATTATTTAAAATCTAAAACCAGTAGTGCCTTAGTATGGTAACTGGCTTTGGTGCGATAGGCTCATATTTGATAAACTCTTACATAAGGATATGTGAGTTCCAGCGAAATTACAGGAGATATATGTCATTTACCTGGAACTTCTATTATAGTAGCAGGGCAGCAAAGGACTCAAATACTGGATATGAGGAGCGACTAGATCTTTATGGACATTTGAAAGAATGTCTATAATATATAACTGAGAGAAAAGAATAACAGGTCTAGTATGATCCTGTTTTTATTTTAAAATTGAGTGTATACATATTTGTATATAATTTTTTTTTTTAAATCTGGAGGGATAAATACCATACTGTATGCAACCCTGGTGGTAGCATTTGAGGGTACTGAGGAGATTTTTATTTTTGATTTTAGTAACTTAAGTATGGTATTTTGCTTTGTTTTACAATGAGCATGTGTTTCTATTTTGATTAAAAAGTAAATTTAAAACTAGGGGATTAAGATTTGTTGAACTCATGGTTACTTGTTCATAAATGTCAAGGACACTAGAGTTCTCTGTGGTTGACAGTAGAGAAGAGAACTGACCAAATTTTTTAGTTAAAGATTATTTGTAGTTAGATCCTGAAATGCTAACACAAGGCCTCTAGGCATATGTAACTTTTTCTTGGGAAAGGGAGTTCAGAAAATTCTCAAAAGTAATATGACCTTACAGAGAACCACTGTGTATAGAAAAACAATAGCTAAAGGTTTAGTTGCCACCAGAACCATGTGTCCATGAATTTGAGTCTGGATCATGTTGCTAAACCCAGTAAGTGATTTTAGCTCCCCACCTGCAGTATATCAAATGTGAACCAAACCGAAGCATTATAATAATTTAGATTGATTTTTAACTGGAAGTTCTCTCATCGAAACAAGTTATCAAGTATATTTTAAGAACTATTAGCCTTAGAATTTTTCTATGACAAGTTGGTCCTGGAACATATCTTGAATTCTCCGGAAATCATTTTAACTCTCTTGGTTTCAGTTTCTCTATTTGCAAAACGTGAATCATAATACTATACTACGTACTACATAATAATACCATAGAGTGAATTCATTTAAAGTGAAAAAGAAAAATTCATGAAATGGATGAGATTTCAGAAGCTATACAATACTTCAGTGATTTTTCTTTTTGATACAGAATTTTCCTTGTGCTTATAGGTAACCTAGTTAGCTCTTAATTACCTTCATAACAGACTCTCCCCCTCCATCACTCAGCAAGGGCCACACCCCCTTCACTGGCATAAGGTGTGTGCTCAGAGATGCAAAGTACCTTTAATATGAATCTTAGCTAAACATAACTCAGTGAACAAGGCGTTCAGAGAGAAAAGCCACATTATACAGCTGCATACAGCAAGTTTAAGATCAATTGCTATTTTTTTATGTCTTTAGCATAAAGAGTTGAAAACAGACTCAATAAACATAATTTTGAGCACCTCAGGAGAACATGTATTTCTGAATCCAAAGTAGTACTATTCTTACTTCAGTAACTCCTACTTGCTCATAAATTCCTTCCACTTAACCCCCGTTATTTAACATGAACAGCTGCCTACTGCGTAACTATTGTGATTTTTATGTAATCGTTTTTTAAAAGTTTTAAAAATCATCATACATAAGCACTATATGAACTCCATTCCCAGTGTACAAGTTTCAGGAAATCAGTATGTAGACTAAAATAAAACATGGTAATCTGTCCCTAACCCTTCCCATATTCCTTTTTTTTTCTGGCCCAGAGATAATCCCTGTTAACGGCCTATAGCACATATAAGTATTTAAATACTCTTAATTTTGAAAATAAATTTAAGAAATAATGAACTATGCAGTGTCCTGCCAGTTGCTTTTTTAATCGTAATATGTCTTGTAAAGTTTCTCATGTCGGTACATAGAAACCTGCCTTATTATGTCTTATGGTGGCCCAGGAGTCTGTGGTACAGATAGTTTACTCAGCAGCCCTCTACTGCCTGGTCTTTAAGTCATTTCCAAGTCTATAAATACATTGGCAATGAATGTCCTTGTACATGTATAGGTTTGTAAACATTTATGTAAAAATTTTGGGCAGATTTCTAGATTAGAAGTTCTGGGTCAGATGATGTATCCTGTCCTTCTTTAAGCATTAAATGACTATTTTGTATTTTTAAAGACATAAGCCCATTTCCAGTGTGCTTAATAAAATTAGGTAGTATGAACATTTCCCCCACCCTCACCTCCTTTTCCTCCCGTTTCAGTGATCTCGCAGATGCTTTAGTGATCTTCCAGCTCTATGAAATGATCCGTGTGCCAGTCAACTGGAGCCATGTTAACAAACCTCCTTATCCCGCCCTTGGAGGGAACATGAAGAAGGTGAATGAAATAATGTTATTATTGTTCTGATATAAAACAGAAAATTTAAGAGTTTTTTCAAAGCTTAGTAAAGTATGCTCTCTTTCTGTTAGTAAAGTAGGCTCTGATTCAAACCAAATGTGTTAAGTTAACTAGCCATTTCACAAGCGTGCTTTAGTAAACGTTTGGGAAGAAGGCAGTGTCCCGAGTGAGAGACAATTTATATACACATTGTTGTCTTTAGCAAGTTGTAGTACTTAATGTTCTTTGAGATGCATCATAAATGCATTACTGTTTTATAATTGCCAGAAGTTCCCAAATCTTTATTGGTTATTTGTTAATATTTTCCAGCATATATTTATTGATTACTTGTACAGGGTAATGCAAGACATAAAATAATGCAAGGCATGGACTTGTTGCTCAGGAAGCCCTAAGGAGGTTAGGAGAGAGGGGTATAACTATGGTACAGCACAGTGTACACAAAAGTGAGTATTATGTTTTCTAAGGAAGATAAGGCTACAGGCCGCATGTATCATGAGAAGGTTCATGCAGGAGGTAGTTTCTGAGTTAGCCTTTGAGTAAGGATAAAATTTTGTCAGGAGACTTTTAAACTTACATACACAAAAACAAATACCTAAGCAAAATTAAAAAGCAAATAAAAACAATAAACTTGGAGACATATTAGCAATAAGTATGGCAAATAGTCAATATCCTTAACATGTAAATAGCTCATACAAATCGACTTCTAAAATGCGATTGCTATTACTAAAAGTATAACAGTAAAATGGGACAGTGGACAATATGAGTGAATAATTTACAGAAAAAGAACAATGGATAATACACTGGAAAATAAACTGAATTAAAAATAAGAAACAATTGGATTGTACTGCGTTCACGGTTAGAGGAAATGTTCATTTGTATAAGCTTTCTAGATTCAGTTTGGTAATATATTATCATTAATTTTCAAAAAATCCTTTGATTTAATAATTTCACTTATTGGGACTTCTAGTCAAGATGGTGGCATAGGCAGACATGGCTTGCCTCTTTGCCCAGCCACATCAAAATTACATCTAAAACATAGGACAGCCATCACTCAGAACCATTGGAAATCGAGTTGAATGGAAGTCTGACAACTATGGAATTAAAGAAACCACATGCATCCAGGCTGGTAAGAGGGGCACAGACACAGAACAGGCTGGTCCCACACCCACGTGTGGTAGATAAAAATTTGGAAGGTATATCTCAGGAGTGAAGAGTCCCAGCTCCACCCTAGGCCCTGCAGCCCAGGGTTCTAGTGCCAGGAAGATAAGTTCCCACAACTTCTGGCTGCAAAAAGCAGCAGGAATTGAGTCGGTGGAAGAAACTGCTGGAGCCCCAAGCAGCTCCACTTCAAGAATCCACACATGGAATCACCTACTCAGACTCACTCCTTCTGAGCTCCAGCAGCAGGGTAGCAGCTTGAATGCCACCTGTGGCATAGAGGGAGAAACTGAAGTGTCTGGCATCAAGGCTAGCAGAGGCCATTGTCCTTTTACTAAATCTTCCCCACACAGTGCCAGCAAGCTGGTACCATATCTGAGACTCCATCAACCTGGCTAACACTGATTGACTCCACTTAGAGATCCCCAGAGACTCCCCCCACCCAGCTTATCAGCCCACCCAAGCTGCTTTTTCATATGAGTAGCTGACCTGGGCTCATGCTTCACAACTTCCTAAATCCTATCAAACAAGCAAGAGCTGCCTAAGTGAGCCCTGGCCTAGCACTAGCAGCGGCCAGCCTAGATTCACAGCGTGGCTTCACCTGGGGATCTCCTAGCCTAGCACAAGTAGTAGCCATCTCAGATTGCTTTGTAGCTAAGGCAGGGAGGCCCTGGGCAAAACACCGGTGGGGGCTGACTTTGACCTACACAACCCAGGAAACCCTAGGACCAGCGTACCCAGTGGACAGCTACAGACCACATCAGAGCACCATCACCCTGCCTCTGCACAGCTAATCCTCCATGGAGGGCAGAGGTTGGTGGTCAGTGGTCCCAACCAATCGTTGAAACTAACTGGTTTGGGTAAATCCCTCTCATTGATCTGCCAGCAACAACCAAGACTCAACTATAAGAGGAGGTTGTACTCACCCCGACATATGAAGGGCACATCTTAAGTACTCAGCTCAGGTGATAGGGAAGGCTGTGCTAGTGGGCCCTACAGGATACCTACTGCAAGACACAGAATCAAAGCAGCTCTACCTAATATGTAGAAATAAACACAGGGAGGGGCCCAAACAAGGAGACAAAGAAAATGACCCAAATGAAAGAACAGATCAAAACAGAAAAAGAGTTCAACAAAATGGAGGTAAGCAATCTCTCAGATGCAGAGTTCAGAACATTGACTATAAGGATGCTTAAGGGTTTCCCTGGCTGATGTGGCTCAGTTGATTGAGTGCTAGCTTGTGGATCAAAACGTTGCCAGTTCGATTCCCAGTCAGGGCACATGCCTGGGTTGCAGGACAGGTCCCCAGCTGGGGCCATCCAAGAGGCAACCACACATCGATGTTTCCCTCCCTCTCTTTCTTCCTCTCTTCCCCTCTCTATAAAAATACAAATCTTTAAAAAAAAGAAGGAACTTAATGAGGATCTTAGCAACATAAAAAAGATTCAGTCAGAAATGAATGATACACTAATTGAAATAAAGAGCAATTTACAAGGAAACAACAGTAGAGTGGATGAAGCTGCGAATCATATCAATGATATGGAACATAAGGAAGCAAAAAAAAAAAAACCAATCAGAAGAAGGCGAGGAAAAACATCCAAAAAAGATAAGGATAGTATAAGTAGCCTCTGGGACAACTTCAAGAGGTCCGACATTTGCGTCATAGGGGGTGCCAGAAGGAGAAGAGAAAGAGCGAGATATTTTAAAATTTATTTGAAAAATAATGAAAGAAAACTTCCCTAATTTGGTGAAGGAAATAGACATGCAAGTCCAGGAAGCACAGAGAATCCCAAACAAGGTAGATGCAAAGAGACCCACACCAAGACAAATCATAATTACAATGCCAAAGGCTAAAGGTAAAGAGAGAATCTTAAAAGCAGCAAGAGAAAAGAAGTTAGTTACCTACAGGGAAGTTCCCGTAAGACTGTCAGCGGATTTCTCAAAAGAAACTTTGTAGGCTAGAAGGGATTGGCAAGAAATATTCAAAGTCATGAAAAGCAGAGGTCTACATCCAAGATTGCTCTACCTAGCAAAGCTCTCATTTAGAATCAAAGGGCAGATAAAGAGCTTCCCAGACAAGAAAAAACTGAAGGAATTCATCATCACCAACCCGTTATTATATGAAATGTTAAAGGGACTTATTTAAGAAAAAGATCAAAACTATGAACAATAAAATGTCAAAAACATATCTATCAATGATTGAACCTAAAAAACAAACTAAGCAAACAGGAAGAACAGAGACAGAATCATGGATACAGAGAATGTTTTGATGGTTGCCATTTGGGAAAGGTGTTTGGGGGAATGGATGAAGAGGTGAGGGCATTGAGAAGTTCAAATGGATAGTTACAGAATAGCCATGGGGATGTGAAGTACTGTATACAGGAAATGCAGCAGCCAAAGAACTTACATGTATGACCTATGGACATGAACAATTGTGGGGGGATTGGCTGACAGAGTGAGGGCTGCTGGGTGGAGGGGATAAAGGGGGAAAATGAGGACATCTGGAATAGCATAATCAATAAAATATAATTGAAAAATAATAATAATACTGAGCCCAGACTGGTGTGACTCAGCTGGTTGGGTGTTGTCCCACAAAGCGAAAGGTGGCTGCTTGAAAAAAACGTTTCACTTGTTACCCATCCTGATGAAATAATGAAAAAAACTGAAGGTTGTGGGCCCAAAATAGTCAACATATTTACAGAGCAAAAAAAGACCAAAAAACCCCCCAAGAATTTAGGTGTGCTGTAATGGGTTAATAAATAGGATACACCCATAGGTGAAGTAAAGTGTACTTTCAAAAATAGCATTTCGAGTATTTTACTAATAGTGACATGGAAAGGAGCAGGGTACCCGATTGCATATATGCATATAATCTAATTTGTTTAAAATATACACAGCTGTGCATTCAAAAAGGACTTCTGTTCTTCACCTCTCTAAAATGAATATGCATTTATAGACTTTATTCTTTAAAAAAAACTATTTTTAAAAATACAACAAAAGGAAATGCATCATAATATTAAAATTAGTTAAATGAGTAGTATTATGATTTTAAGAGATATATTCGTGTTTTTCAGTATATCTAGTGGTTGGACATGTGTACATATTTAATTTTATTTGATTTGCCTACAATTCTAATCATGGAAGTAGAATTCAGAAAACTTTGTTAACTAATTTCAAGTATGTTTTTAAATTTTCAGATGCAAATTATAACAGGAAAACAAAAATTAAACCAATTATACCTGGAATTTTTTATGTTAACTATAAGATGTCACAAATGTCTCATAGGTAGAGTACTTCCTTTTAACCAATTCTAGCTGTTTATAGAGTGAAGTATAAGGCTTGAAATAAATTGAAGATGTTTTAAAAATAGGCAGTACTTTCATGACCCAGTATCCCAGGGATGACTTTTATGGACTTTTTACGTTCATCACCAGCTACCACTTTGCTTCATATGTAAAGTTCATAAGTCTGCACCACTGAAATAGTTTTCCTTCATTATTTCTTCAGTGGTTGGTCTTTTTCCCCCTGCTTGGAACCCTGTATCCCATTATGTGATTTTTCTCATTTTCTGAATGATCTAAGCTTTGCTTTTGTTCAAAATACTTGAAGTGCTGTGAGACTGCATCCTCCATTTGTGTGTGTGCGTGCGCGCGTGTGTTCATTCTTATCTTTTACAGGCTCTTAGTCTTTTAGCCTGACAACTTTAAGAAATTTCTAAAGCCCAGTTCTTGCCCAGTGATCTGAACTTTGTGCATTTACATTCTCAGGTAGTAGATTCATTTTTTGAGTTTTAAGTGCTACCATAAATCTAGCTTACCTTCTGGAACCTGATTTCTTATTCTTCCTTTAGTTTTGTGTCTTTTCAGTGCCTGAGTGCTTTGCCAAGTTTGAAATCAAATGTTGCCAAAAAACCCTGGCCAGGTGGCTTAGCTGGTTGGAGCATTGTTCCATTAATCAAAAGGTTGAGGGTTTGACTCTCGATCAGGGCAAATGCCTAGGCTGCAAGTTCCAGTCCTGGTCGAGGCGTGAGGGAGGCAACCAATCCATGTTTCTCACATGGATCTCTCTCTCTCTCTCCCCTTCCCCTTCCTCCTTCCCTCCATCCCTCCTTTCCTCTTTCTCTCCCCCTAGAACACATGTTTCCCTTATGCTAGCATTCATTTCCATTTTTCCTTTCAGTGCCTGTCATATTTAGTATCTCAGGTCTCTAGACTAGAAACTCTTAGCTCTTTTCTGACCATTATCCCCCTCAGGAATTTTGATCAAATTATAAAATAAATGACCTTTCATGGAAACATGTTTTATATTTAAGTGATTATTATGATTTGCTAGAAAATTTTCCTAATGAAATGGATGTCATTGGAAAACATGCTGGGTTTTATCCTTTCCATTCACACTGTTATTTAATCAGAGCTCTAATGCTATTTTCCATAAATTAGGAATCTGTTCCATTTTTTTCAAATCTGTGCATTTCTATAGCATATACTTCTAGTAGGCAAACTAAATTGATAATGTAATATGACTACAGGAAAAATAAAGAAAATTGGAATATTATTTCCCTGTATTTTAAGAAAATGAATACATATGAAAGATTTTATTTTACTTATTAAAGGAACCAAACAGATATTACAGCAGGTTCAGAAGACCTTTTTGCATTTTTATTTGTTACACACTGATCTTTGGGAATTTGAATTCTCTTTTTTAAAGAAGAATACCCATTTATTTGTGCAAATTCTATTATTATGTGACCCATTTCTCACCTTTTCTGGAAGTATTTTTTTATTCTTAGAAATATGTGTTTATGTATCTTACATTGAATTGTTTTGCAATGAGACCTCAAGTAACTTGGGAAAGAAAATAAGGAGAAACCAGTTATATTGTTTTTCTTAACTAAAGTTTACTTTATTCTGAAAAGTGTTTATTATGTACTTTTTACTGCTGGTGATATATTACAAGATTATAAGAGCTTACAATTTCAGTGGAGACAAAATACTCAAATACATAGAATTTATATGTGTATATATATAAATTATATGTGTGTGTATGTAAATAATTACTTGATGTTCATTCATCATATTCTTACTATAGGATGTTATGGTGGGTGCTCGGCCGGGATGGGGAGAGTATGATATAGATTTGTACACATTAATAGTTTTTGCCCTTTAAAGGGAGCTTTGCTGTGATTGGCAAAAGAAGGTACATGAAATTAAAAATATAAGTATATGATAGTGCATAAGCATTATAAAATAAACATTATTAGGAGTTCAAACAAGGGATAGATTATTATCAGCTGGTACAGTTAAGGTTAAACCTTTGATGAAGAAAGTAGGCTAAAAGTGGAACTTCAGAGGATGGGTAATATCTAGATTTTTATCTAATATTATCTAATATTAAAAATATCTAATATTAAAATATCTAATATTTTTAATATTAGAGATAAAGTTAAACTGTTAATGACACAATTTTTCACCTATTCCTTAATTTTAAGTTTTAGACAAAACTGCATTTATTACCTCTATCAATGGAATTCAGGGAACCTAGATTTTTAGTCACAGATTTACCACTAATAATCTGTATTATCTTGGACAGTCAAGACTTTTAAGGTAGGAGAGGATCTTAAAACATTCTAGCCAGTTGTTTATCTAGGTTAACCCCTCAGTGCTTTGGGTATTTTCAGCTATAAAGTTGGAATAATTATTTTCTTAATTCCACTGGGTTATTATGAAGTGAAATTCAGTAATATAAATTTAAGGTGTTACCATAGCTATATTTCGGATGACTGAACTAAGCTGGCAGATTCAAGAGATACATTTTTAAGAATTTGTTTTTATACCAACACTTTTACTTATTTCTAGATTGAAAACTGTAACTATGCTGTGGACCTTGGGAAGAATAAGGCCAACTTCTCCCTGGTTGGCATTGCTGGGCAGGACCTAAACGAAGGGAATGCGACACTTACTCTGGCACTAGTGTGGCAGCTAATGAGAAGGTAAGGGCTGGCATGTTCATAACAAGACTGAGTTTCCTTCAGCAAATCATTTGAACTAAAATTTTAGTTCATTTTGAAGAATAACAAACACAGAAGAAATATACTATGAAGATATTTCTTTGTAAATAATTCTTTATTTTAAAAGTGGGTAAATCTCTGGGAACAGTCACTGTTCTTAATGTCTCTTAAAAACTGCTTTGTGTGGAGTTGTTTTAATTTTTTTAAATGCCATATAGTAGTTTTTGTTTCTGATTACTGAGCTTTGTAACTTTGGAATGTAACTAAGTGCAAATACCAGACTAAAATTAGAAATATTTATTAGAACTGAAATATTTCTTAAATATTTATCTAAATATTGATACAAATGATGTGGGAGCAAATTTTACCCCCTTCAGTCTCAAATATACATCTTTTCTGTTACAGGTACACATTGAATGTGTTATCAGATCTTGGAGAAGGTGAAAAAGTAAATGATGAAATTATAATTAAATGGGTCAATCAGACTCTTAAAAATGCAAACAAAAATACTTCTATTTCTAGCTTCAAGGTAATCAAAAGCTATTTAAAATTTTTTTTTTAGTAGGAAATTAAGTCTAGGAAGAAATTTTTATTGGAAATGACATTGGTTTAGGTTCAGAATTACATTAATTTATATCAGGAGCACAGTTTGTGAGCTTAGGCATGCTAATCATTTGGTGTGTGTAAATCAAAAGCATACAGTTTGAATTCTTAGGTTTTCGATTGGTTGTCTTATTGAGTATAAATGCAGGTTACTATTATCAGACTCTGATAATCTAATCTTAAAAAAATAATAGAGCCAAAAAATTCAATTGTCAGATGAAAAAGAAAGCTAGAAACCCATTGTTTCTATGGGACCTATAATGTTTTGTGCTCCCTAGCAGCAATCTCAGCATTGTATTGACATCATTTCCAACGCATAGCAGAGCCAGCCAAACGGATTCAAGTGGGAATTGAGAAAACTGGTAGGAAAAAAAAAAGTCTTGTCATGTGGCTTCATAATGGCACTTAACACTCACTTCCAAGCATTTGTGGATGATTCATAAAGCATTCAAAATGTAATTTGCACATACACACCCACTAATTTTCATGCATCTTCATTGTTTTGCTTTTGCATGCAAGCTGATGTTAGCTACAAAAAAGCATGTCTGCTTATACACATTCATTCAGTGAACCTTGTGTTTGTGATTTTATTATAAGTGAACAATCAGCAATTTGTATTTTTTTAGTGAAATAAGAGTGCAAACAGATGAATCTCTAGTTCTCCTAAGAGTTATCTACCAGTCCTTATTCTCTTCTTTGCCTTTGCTCATATATTTGACAACATTGTAGAGCAGAAGAAATGCCGTAAATTGATAAATTCTATCTTCTCATCTTTACCAAAAACTGAGCCCCAAGTTGTTTTAACAGGACATCTGGATGTTGGCAGAGATGTTGCCCAAGTCCTAGTTCAAGTCTGTTTTTTCTTTAACACCTTGGAAGGAACTAATGACATTGAGTTTTTAATGTTGCGTATTAAAAAAATGTGTACATATCAGCCCATGATATGTCTTAATATATTTTAGACATAAAACACAACTTAAAAATGTACAACAGGAGAGGAGTCATAAAAAGTACTCCGAGAATTCTTGGACATAAAAAAGTCCGAGAAGGTTAGAAGAAATAGGTGAGCAAGAGAGGATGGTTCCTAAGGGATATAATGCAAGATATATCCTGGGCTAATATTATGGAGGAATCTGGACTTAATTCAGGATATTGGTAAGGGCAGTACTGTAGGAGGAATGACTATTTTAGAAATACTGTTCTGAATGTAGTGAGCAGGATGGGTTGGAGGAAGAAATGGTTTAAATCCAAGGACAGTACATAAGAAGCTGAGGCTGAACTCAAGGTGTGAAGTGAAGGATCCGGAGTTAGGGGTGGGCACTGAGAATGTTAAGAATGAAGAGTTCTTTGCTGTTGTAAAAGAAGTAGGCTTTGGCTACTTGATTTAAGGAAGCACAGGAGAGAGAGGAGTAAAAACTCTTGATTCGGGGCCTGGGTAAATGGAAAAACATAACAAAAATGGGGTTGTCATGAGGTGCAGCTGATTTCAAGAATGAAGATGGATTCAGTTTCAAGCTTGTTGCATTTGAGGTAATTTTCAGGCAGTGAGGAGTTGGATGGAAGGAGGTAATAAAACTAGGAATACAGACTTGGTGATCAGTTGAATAGAAGAGATAGATGAAAAGTGGGAGTATGCAAACCCTTTCAGGGAGAGAACTCACCAAGAAAAGTAGACTTGAGAGTATGGTTTTACTGAAAACTGAGGAGGCAGAAACATGCTTCAGAAGTACTTGGCATTTAGTAGGTGCTTGGTAATAAAACCTTTCGAGAGTATAAATAGTTAAGAAATGTGGCAGTTAATGTTGAAAAGTAGTTGGGGTAGAGAGGTTTTTCCCAACTGTAAGAAGGCATTATATTAATGTAAGAAGGCATTATATTTGAAAGCTATAAATGGTACTAGTAAGAATCTATTAATCATAATTAAGGCAGTGCTATACCTAGAAATTTTAGAAAACACAAGTTTACCTTTTTAGTGGCAAAGTAATTTTCCTCACCAAGAATATAAGGAGGTGCTATATTGGCCAATAATAATAATCACGATTGCCATTTATTGAGTCTCATGTGTCACGATGCTCAGTATTTTACACATTATTGTTTCTTTTTTCCCCTCTGTAAGCCAAGAGATAAGCATTAGAAAAACAACTTGTCCGCCATCATATAGCTATGAAGCAGAAAAACTGGATTTCACACCCAGATTTACTTAACTGCAGGATGAAAACCAAGCTATAGAGTTTTTATGGTCCTGGGTCTGACTTTGGCTCAGCCACTTACTAGCTGTGTGGCATACTGCTTATTCATTCCATAAATACAAGGGTGCGCAAAAGTAGGTAGACAGTTGCATTGTCACATTCTTCTGAGGTAAAGCTTTTGTAATAATCATAACCCTCATGTCTTTTTCTATACAAACAACTGTAAATCTGCTTTTGCCATCAGCTGTATTCAAAGCTTCCCGTGTCAGGTGCTTTGCTAGTCACGGTAGCCACATAACACCCGCAAAGAGCTCACTCTTCAGGGAAGGAGGCAATAAGAAAACTGGAATCCTATGGGGTGTCAGTGATAATATAGAAATCAGCTAAATGAAGTAGGAAACACACAAGAAAGGCATGTGTTATGTAGAAACATCTACATCTCTTGATGAATAAAGCTGAATTTACTTGTTGCTTACCATTTAGTATCTGTGTGACCTTGGGAAAATTATTAATTTCTCTGTGCCTCAGTTTTCCCATATTTAAAATAGAGATATTAATAGTACCAGCCTTCTCTAGAGTTTGTTGTCAAACTAAATAAGTTAACAAATATAAAGTGCTCAGTAGCACATGGCGCATATTAAGGGCTCGACAAATGGGGCTTCCTAAGCTATTGGTACTACCGATATATATAAAGGGCATCACATGCAGAAAGGTTCTTGTTGAACTTTTAGGGAACTCTGGCAGCCACATCATTTTTTCCCCACTTTGACTTTCAGAAATGACAGGAAGAACAATGGAATGGAATGTTCTAATAGGAATGCATATCAAATCAAATTAAGAAAAAGAGATGGTATAATTCATTATCTTGAAAATCAAGCCAAACTCTAGGCTAGTTGTCTTTAAGATTCTACAGATTCATTTTGTTTAACTTACTTATAATGAAACTACTTAAGGAGTGTGGAAGGAAAATGGTGAAATATATTTATATACTAAACTAAGGGTTTTACTATAACCCCTATTCATTTGCAAAAGTGAAATGTTTTTCACTGATAATATACAAATCAGAGGAATTGGAAGATAGGCCTATTTTCTTGGAAATAGGCAGATAAGGGATCTAATATCATCTTTAAAACTTAAATTTTCATTCAACTCAATAAAAGTTTTTCCTAAATGAATCATAGGGAAATAGGTAGAAAAATCCTTGCTTCCTGTATTTAAGTGAAGAAATATTTAAAGTAGCACAAAGGGTATAAACTTTCAGCTATAAGATGAATAAAATCTGTGGATCTAATATATAAAATGGTGACCATAGTTAACACTATATTGTATAATTGAAATTTGCTAAGAGAGTAGAACTTACATGTTTTCATCACATATATAAAAATAAATATATACATATATGAAGTGACGAATGTGTTAATTGACTAGATGGGAGGAATACTTTCACAATGTATAACATCAAGACATATACTTTAAATATCTCACAATGTTGTTAGTTTTACCTCAGTAAAGCTGAAAAGCAAAACAAATGAACAAGTTTCCCCAAACTTAAAAAAAACAACTCACAAATGTCAATAAATAATCAAAATATAGCACAGTTAAACCACTTGTCTGTTTTTGAATCACCACAGAAATACTATTTTAGAAGCAAGCACATAGGAGTTATAAATTTATTATAGAGTTACATTGATGTTAAGTTTAATTTTAGAAAATATAATGGTGTACATCTAGAAAGCTTATTAAAAAATGTGGATTCCTAGCCCCGTCTGCAGACTCATTAATTTGAGTGTAGGCATAAGTTTATGCTTTGAACAAGCACCTCAGATGATTTTCATGTACGTGTTCTGCAGACTACACTTTGACAAAACAGCTGTGAGAATTTTTCAGAAATAGAGAAGATGCCAGAAATAAAAAAACAGATCCCAATTATCAGCATGAGAGAGACCGAAGGACCCTAATTATTTTTTCCCCTCTACTTCTACTCCCCACAAATGTTTCATGTAATGAGCATTTCTGAAAATGGAGAATATAAATTTTTCTAAAATTAATAAATGCAATGGCTCATAGATCATGGCCCCAAGAGAGCAACCTGTTACTCTATTTCATAGGCTTCATATTGTTTGGTCAAACATTTATTAAGAACAATATTTGGCTAGGAACTGTACCAGATGCTTTCACTTATATTAATATCCTTAGGAATCCTATGACATTTCCATGGTGGTAATTAGGAAAGAGTATTTTGGCTTCAAGTAACAGAAACCCAATTTAAATTGATTTAAACCAAAAGAAAAGGTACAGAACAATAGCGTAAATACAGAGGTGCAGAGCAGACTTCAGGGCTGGTTGAGCTAGTCATTGAGTGTCATTCAGGGCTCAGGTTTTTGTCCCTCTCTGCTTTGCCGTGTAAACTGCCGACTTCACCCTAAAGCTGATTCTCCTCTGGATTACAGGATAGCTCCTGGTTACAGAGGTTTTATCCTGCCATTGACGTCTAGCAGGAGGGATTGCTGGCTTTCCATAACTCTTCCTGAATTGGAAGGGCCACACATTAAATTAAATTAGACCCAAATGAAATCAGTGTGGCTTAGACTCTTATTTGGCTTAGACTCGTGTTTTTCAAACTTTTTTCATTATTGTTCACCCAAGAGGTCTTTTCAGACATTTTCTTCCTAAACACTCCTCCCCCATGAAATTTTAGTAACATAGATGTTATTGTATGTCTGTGGTATACATAAAAAGAGTAACTTGATCATCCCACCCTCAGAATGCATGGCTTGGACTAATTCAGGACACCCCTGGAGCTATGGAGGGGGTCAGCTTTTCTTGGAGCATATATCCATGTGTGGGAGGTATAGATACAGAGAAAAATGTGAGTTTTGTTAGGCTGGAGAAAGTATTTAATAAGGAGTAGATTCTGGATAGGCAAGCAGCAGTGGCCACTATTCAAGCTGAGAGACAGAACAAATGATCTGTTCAAGTACTGGTAAGTGGTAAAATCACTTCACACCAGGATTTCTGACTTCAGCTGCAATGCTCTATCCACTAGAATTTAGTTGTCCATTTTTAGTTTGCCTTGGAGGTAACTTCAAAAATGGAGAGAGTCTTGGAGTGGGGCAGTTGTGGGTTCAGTAAGTGATTCAGTACTTACTGGTTGTGTGAACAAATCACTTGAACTCTGTGAACTTTATATTCTTCATCTTTAGGGATTAAATAAACTGAGCATGTAAAGCAACAAGAATAATGCCTTTGTAGATGTTAGTTCCTTTCCACTATCATTTTTCTTTCTGAAAAAAAAAAATAAGTGAAGGCTTAGGAATCCATACTTTAAAAAATATATTATTACTAGAATTGCAAAACTATTCACTTAAAATTTATCTCTTACTTCTTTTCAAAAGTTGTTTTTTTAAAAATAGAATAAATACTGTAGTTAGTCTACTTTAGAAATTGTCACATCCACAAACCTTAGGTGTGGTGACAACTTTCTACACTGTAAGCTCTGTAAAGACAGAAAGATGGAAGGAAAAGTATATTATTTATTCATTTATTTTTAAATAAATATGCTTATTGATTTTAGAGAGAAAGGAAGAAGAAGAGAGAGGGGGGTTAGAGGGGAGAGAGAGAAACATTGATTGGTTACCTCCCATATATACCACAACCAGGGGTCAAACCTGAAACCTATGTATATGCCCTGACCAGGAATCAAACCCACAAACTTTTGGTGTATGGGATGTCCCTCCAACCAACTGAGCTACCCCAACCAGGGCTGAAGGGTATTTTAAATGGTTTGCAATTTGTGCCAGTTACAGAAAATTGAATGTTAAGTATAAAGAAAATGTATAAATTGCTCTCAGTTATGTGGTTATGACCTTCTGGTCTGACATGAGTGTTCATATATTCTTTATTTTTTAGGACAGATCTATTAGCACTAGTTTACCTGTCCTAGACTTGATAGATGCCATTGCTCCAAATGCAGTTCGTCAAGAAATGATAAAGAGAGAAGACCTTTCTGATGAGGACAAGCTGAACAATGCTAAGTAAGCTTTTATGGTTTATATTAGAACATAATGGCTTTTTAATTTCTTAAATCCTTACAGGTAAGGTTACTGTGTTCTTAAATTTCACACTTTTAAGTACGATTTGTATAGGGAATATCATTTAAAGACTCGTAAACTTAACCTTTTTGTAAAGCTAAAACTTACCAAAATATTTCATTCTTTTGTTAATATATATTAAGTGAAAACACAGTAGATAACAAATACCAAGATATCTTTCTTGTCTTTTCAAGATATGCCATTTCAGTTGCTCGAAAGATTGGTGCCCGGATATATGCCTTACCTGATGACCTCGTAGAAGTGAAACCAAAGATGGTTATGACGGTGTTTGCATGCTTAATGGGAAAAGGACTGAACAGAATAAAATAAACATTAAATATGATTTTCTGCCACATTAAACATATTGAATGCCTCACAGTTTACAGAATTCTGAAATGTAGTGGGTATAAAACCAGAGATTATTTATATGCTCAAAACAGTTGTAAAATTCATTAATGAGTTCAATATCCTGTTTAAACTAGTTAGAGTTTGTTGACCTTTTTGAATAACACAATTACTTTATTAGTAGATACTGATAATAGAATATGTTCATCATCAAACCGATATTTCATGATAAAATTAATTTCATTTCCTGAAAGTCCCATTAAAACAAGACTAATTTCTTCTTTTTCATGGCTTAAAAAGACCAATACAAAAATTTTTTTGCAAGTCCTACTGTGAAACGTGTGTTGATTTGTGTGTGTATGTGTTAATTTTGATCATAAAAATATTCAAAGTCATAATCCAGTTTAATCCCTCTGTTTTTTTCCTCTATGTGAAGTGGTCTAAAACTTTGCCTTTTCTGTAAATTTCGGTATTGTCTAAAACTTTTAAGTGACAAGTATTGTTCTGTTAACAGTAAATATTTTACACATGAGAACTAACTCCTGAATAAATCCCAAAGTTCATTCTCTTTTGTAAGAAGCCAGAGCTTTTTACTTAAAACTTAAATTTAACTTCATTGATACTTTACATATGCTAGTTTGGTAATGACAGGCAGCATATATGTATTGGTAGGATATTATTCCTACCAACATATGTGAGAAATATAGAGAAATATGCGTGTGTATATATACTTTCACCTGAATCACCTGGGTTTTCTTAAACAGCAAGCATGTATAATTAGCAAGTCAGCCAAGTATTTATTGTGACCCCCACCCCGTGTGTACTTTTAAGTTTATAGATATTCGATACATGAAAATTTCTTTTAGAAATATTCATTTTTGATGTGCATATATTTTTCGACTTCTTCCAAATACTTATAGCCAAACATTGGCTAGATGATTTTCAAGACATGTTGACACTATATTGTTAGCTTCCTATTACAGATGCTAACTTTGATTTGAACTGAAGCCCTAAATAATTTACAACATGCCCACTGAATTTCTTTAGAAGAAAGCTACTATTTAAAATAGAGAATTTTCAGATTTTTTTCCATAGCCTCCTACAAGATGGCAATGTTTGGTTAGTGCTTGTGTTACCTGAGACCTATTTTTGTCTGAATTTTTAGCAGTAGATTCTTTGCTAACAATTGAATTCAGAAATCTGCTTCCTTAATCTTCTACTATTAGTGCCAGTGAAACTGCTGTGCAACAAAAATGCTGTCACTTTATGTCAGTGCGAATGAGAAGTCTAACTCCCCTTTTTACCATTGATTAAAATGTATATGTTGGTAAGAGTGAGACCACTCATGTATTTAGAATAGAATTTTTAACTGAAATTATCAACAGGTGAAACTATGAACTATATTCTTCTACAAGAGAGATTTCCTTTCCTTTTATATTTTGATGATTGTTTTCTTATATGACAAGTAAGATATGTTCCTGCTCTTCTGTGAGATTATTTAAATCATGTTTTTCCTTTTCATTTTTCACCATTATATTTATTGTTCTCTGATTTACATGAAATTTAGCACTTTAGCGTGTTCTTTTTCTCACAATGTATATTTAATAAAAATTCTGTGTATGTACAATTGTGTCAGAATTTATTTCACTTAAAGAAAAATAATAGCAACCATGAAAATTTATCTCTCATAAGGTAATTTTCCAGGAAAGAGAAATTAAAATAATTAGTAAAACAAAATTCCTAATTACTAGTTAGTAAAACAAATTGCTAAACTAATTATTAAAACAAAAAAAGAGTTTATTACCGTATTTTGCCTTGTATAAGGTGCACCACATTTTTGGTCCAAACTTTCAGGAAAAAAATCTTATGTTTTAATTTTTCAATTCAATTTTTTATTTATATTTAGATACTAGCTTTTTGTATTTTAAAGGAATTTTAGCATTTATTTTTGAACACATTATGGTACAAGATATTTTTGGTTTCCGGAGTTACACTTTTAACGCAAAAGCATAAATAAAAATTAAAAAACATTTATATAGTTAGGGAATTAGTACTACCCATGTATAATGCTTATCCTTATTTTGCCTCCAAAATTTTGGCGAAAGTGTTCACAGTATACATGGCAGAATACAACTGGGGAGAAAAGGTGGTTCTATGGTCTTTTTTTTTTTTTTTTTAATTCTCACCTAAGGATACGTTTATTGATTTTAGAGAGAGAAGAAGGGAGTGAGAGAAAAACATCAATTGGTTGCCTCCTATGTGTGCCCCAACTGAGGATGGAACTTGCAACCCTTTGGTATATGGTACAATATTCCAACCAGCTGAACCACCGGTGGCCAGGGCAGTTTTCTGCACTTTTAACATGAAGAATTTTAGTAAAGACCAACTGCATATTACTACACACTTTGTGCTGAAGTAATTTTATTGAATCAACCAATTCGATAACAAATTTGTCTGTTATGATCCAGGTATGACGTTAGACTCTGGAGATTTGGCAGAGAAAAAATATAGTTTCTCGAACTCACGAATCTTCTGTCCTCATGTAGGGAGACAGATGATAAGCAAATGGGAATTTTAGATAGTGATAATTGCAGTAGGAGAAGCAAAACAGTAATGTGATAGAGACTGACTTGGGAATGGGTGAAGATTAGTTTCGGTGGTCAGGGAAGGCTTCTTTACGGATGCGATATTTGGACAATATGAATGATGAGAAGGAGTTAGGTAATAAGTGTTCAGCAGAGGGAACAAGTGCAAAGGCTCTGAAACAGGAAGATTCTTGCAGGCATTTTAGGAAAAGAACTAGGCAAATATGGCCTAGGAGTAGTGAAAGAGAGGTAGAGAGTTTGGAGATGCAGATAGAGTCTTTTCTACTTTTAGGACCAGATCGGAATCTGGATTTTCTCTCCAACCGGAGTTGGAGATGGCTCTTCTTTTGTACACTTTGGTTTGGTAAGTTGCTCTGAGTAACATGCTCCCTCTGAGTCTTGCATTCTGTCGTTCATTATAACTCCATCATTGGTCTCCACATTACAGATGCAAAATAAACAGATCATGTAGGGGATGTTAAAATACTCCCACTTTGTGCTAGAAAAAGAATGTGCCTGAGAGGCAGGAAGGAATCATCTGCATCTGAGTTGACTCCAAGACTTCGGAGGAATAGGACACAGTTGCAACACAGGCTTACTTTGAAGGAAGAAAATCCCTCTAATACTTTGGAATGCCTCATAAGTCTATCCACTAACATAGGTTGAAATTCCCCTGAATCTAAGAAATCAACCCAGCCTCCGCGTGTATCCCGTTGACCCCAAAGGGCGTCAGGTTCCCCTGTAGCCAGCACTCGCCTTCCACGGACAGCCCCGCGGTGATTCCCATAGGTGAAATTCTGTGGGAATCACCTAAACCCAGAAGCTTGCATAGACTTACAAGTGGTATGTATAGTTTTGACCCACCTGAATTTTTACCCTCAAAACACTCAAACTTTGGGGGGTGGATCATGGATAGAGTGGTTCTGCTTATAAAAGTTTTACTGTGTAAGCTCACACATAAACCCAAATATGTAGCACTGTGTTCACTGGGCAAAAATTTACAATGAGCAACATTGACATTCCAGCATATACACAAACTTGGAACTGAATTCAACATTATAGAATGGGGGAGATTTATGGTCTATTATAGATCAAAAAAGGCTAAAATGATTCAATAGATAATGTACTATTTTGAAGTAAACACATGAAAATGTTTGGAAAGGTGGACAGTCTTGTCTAGTGAGACCCCTTAGAGAAGATCTGGAGAGGACTTTGAATGATGAGAAAGATATATTTAAGAAATTTGGGAGTTGGCGTTGGCAGGGACAGAATGGGACAAAACAATCTGAACAGAACAAGATGTATTTCCCTCAAATACAAGATACTTGGAAGTAAATTTATGTGTTGCCTTACAAATCTAAAGCCTTGAGGGCACAATTTAGATTTTTGTATGGTTGGCTGTGAAAAGCAATAATAATTATTCAAGCCATATAATTTCCAGGACCCCCCCCCACACCCCAGCCCCAGGTTTTAAAGATAAAGGAATCAGCTTTAAATTAAAGCTTGAGTAAGAAAATAAATTATTCAAGGAAGTAGCACTTCAGTGCTTCAGTTAGCTTTTGCCTAAATAGTGCTCATCTTTTAAAATCAGATTTATAAATGTGAAGATGAAACCATTGAAGGGCTGTGATGCAGAGTCAGTCCTAAAAAGTGCTTGCAATGGTTATACATCAGTAGCTCTGAGTTACATGTGAATAAATGTATGGCATCAGGAATGCTACAGCCGTCCTCTATCACAAACGAGTTAAAACAGGAGTCCAGAAATGTGGGTGGCTAGTCCAGTGTTAGTACACCATGTACGTCTGGCCTCGTGCGAGGAGAGAGCACAGGTATGTGAAATAATCTGACAATTCCACAAGGGGGTTCAACCGCACGTATGCTGTCAGAGGCTCGACGAGCCACACCACTGCATATTTACTTCCGTGCTGCAGGAGACGGTGGGGAAGTGAGCTCCAGCTCCAACCCTGGGCGAGGGGAGAGAGCCGGTGCGGCAGACCCCCTCCTCAGCTGCAGAGGTCCAGCACTGCGCCCCCGTTCAGGAGGGGGCGGGGCGCCCCGAAACCACGCCCCATGGACAGGCCCCCGCCCAACGCCCAACCCAGCCTGGCAGCAGGCTCCGCCCGGTGTCATCGCTGACGCGTGGCGGAAGATGACGTGAGGGGAATCGTGAGCATCTCTCCTAGGGGCGCTGCTTGGCCGGCGGTTCTCACAGCTCTGGACCCTGACATTCGCAGAGTCGCCTCTCAGAGCTTGACACCCACTGCTCTCCCGTCCTCTGCCTGGACCGGGCCGCCACTGCGCGGCCCCTGCGGCTCCTGGCACGGCCCCGCGCTCGGCCGCCGCCCTGGCGCCCGCCACTCTGTCGTCCCCGGACCGGCGCGGGCCGGCTCGGCCGGGGCGCAGAAGGATGGGGAGGGGGCGCTGGCCCCGAGGCCGCGCAAGCGCCGCCACCAACCTGGGGCTGTCCGTGGAGGGCGAGTGCTGGCTCCAGGGGGACTTGACGCCCTTCGGGGCCAACGGGCCGCGTGCGGAGGCAGCCTTGGGAACGACCCATCCCTTTTCCACCTCTGGGGTGGGGCTGGGGTCTGGGGGTGCTGCGCCCCCGTCTCCTGGCCTACCCCCAGCATGGGACGCGATGATGGCGGCCCTGTATCCGAGCACGGATCCCTCGGGCGCCTCCTCCTCCTCCCTGCTTTCTTCCCCATCCTCCTCTTCGTCGCAGAACGAGGTGATGGCGCTAAAGGATGTGCGGGAGGTGAAGGAGGAGAACACTCTGAATGAGAAGCTGTTCTTGCTGGCGTGCGACAAGGGTGAGACCTCAGCCCCTTCCTGTGCTCCGTATGCCCTTGCCCTCCACACCTTTATCCTTTTTGAAACCTCAACTTCACGCCGCCCCTCTCTCTTTCCCGCGCGCCAGCGTCTGTCCCGCCGCACCCGCGAGCCTCTCGGGGCGATGCCCCGGGGACGCCCCGCGTGCCCCCTTTGCCCTCCGAGTACGGGAGCAGCCAGGTCGCCGGCTCTGGCCGGGGCTTCCTTTGGTGACGTCCTGTGTTTGGGAGGTGGTGTGCGGGCGCGGACCCAACTGCTGCTACCGACCATCAGAGTGACCTGGTCTCCCTATGGGGGCTTCCGTTTGTTCTTTTTGGAAGCCCAAAGGGCTTGTGTAGTAAGAAAATCCCATGACCTTGTTTATGGGCTCTAACCTGGTTTTCATTTTCCTTTTAATTAAAACCTTGTTTGCATTACAGTATTTTAGTGAGCCACCCAGTGCCCTGGTGTCAGTGACTGTTGACTGGAATTAGGTATATCAGTATCTTAGAAGAAGACAAAGACTGGACTGAGGAAATAGTCCCAGACTTTCTCCAAATTTACCGAACAACTTTGTGCTTTTTATTGGGGAGGACAGTTTAGTGCTCCTGAGCCTTCTTTGAGAAATAAAGGTCTTGCAAAATAATTACAGGGCAAAAATGTGGATTATGTTTTTCTTAAAAACAAAACAAGAGGTCCATCACTTTTATGGCCATATAAAATCTCTTCACTTAAACATGCTTTCTTTTATTGCATATAATAAAAGGGTTGGGAAATTGGTTGCCCAAAGACTACTTCTATTTCCTTTGTGTAAAAAAGTGCTGTAAAATTTTTTTCTAAATCTATTCAGCATGCCTTTGTCGATCTTAAAAATAAAAGTTATTTTACCAGCAAAAATGGGTTTATTTGGGAACAGCGAAGAATTGCAATTCGGGACAAGCAAGCTACAGCAAAAGCCAATGAGCAAAGGAAAGGAAAGTTATTTTGTGGGGAAGAAGGAAATTGGCAAGTATAGTTTTGAACAAAAGTTAATTGGAGAAAATCGAGTGTTAAGGGTGATAATGGTTTTTCATTGGCTGAGTTGCTGGGGTAGTGGATTTCTTGCAGGAGAGGCAATGTACATCTTTCATATTGGGGCCTGCCATTGATGATCCTTTCCTGTTGAGCAGTTATCTGTTGGGGCCTGTAATTGATAAGAAATCCTTCCTCTAATTTCACCTCCCCTGATACTGCATGTGAGCACCCCCTTCTGGCCTCCTGCCACCATTTCAAATGAGATTTCCCTTTATTAATTTTCACACCTTACAATGACCATGCACACTTAGGAACACTCTGTTTAGCATCATGCAGACTTCCAGAACATAAACCCAAAGGGCAGCTTACACTGAAGTGATTAGCCACAGAGGACTTTTTGTTTGTTTGTGAGAGTGTTATTTTTTAATAAGTGACAGTCTCTCTAACTTCTTTTGCTGCTTTTGTAATAGGACATTATTTATGCTTTCTGCAAACACATTGACATATAAAGTCCACCTATGGCAGCCACTTTCATATTCTTATAGTATTAAATTATATTATGAAAGTATTTGTTAAAGTCCACCATGGACACATCTTTGAATAGTGTTGGAAGTGAAAAGAAGCATAGGCTGTATATCTATAACCTCACAAAAATAATTGTTTATGATTATGTAAAATTGTTTATTATTACTGGAGTGGATTGTACTCATTCTTTTCCCTAAAAAAATTCCCTGAGAGGGGAAGGGAAAAGATTGTGTCGTACTGGAAGGAGTAAATCACTGCTGCATCTCCCCCAGCTTACTGAGCTGTGGTTATTTTAAAGCGAACAGAAAGTATGTCAAGAAAGGGAATTTAATATTCCTGTCAAACTGAGGAATATGGTTTAAGTACCTGTGTTATGTGTATATTTAAGATCATTGCATGACATATCTCAAAAGAAAGTTTTAATATATGACACTTGTGTAGCCTATCCAGTAGTGCCAGTTGAAATAGCTTAGTATCCTCTGTCAGTTTCCCATTTTATAACATCGTTAAGATCCTTGGAGAGATTTGGCTTTTGTAATTATGCATGGCTTTTTTTTTCCCATAGAGTAAATATGTATTTTCTGATTCGGGTACGGTAAAATGAGCTCTTGGCTTAGATTGGGAAAAATGGCTTATTTCTTACACTATGGTATACTTTTACATGGAAAAAATAGATATGAGTTATAGCAGTACTTTTTTTACCTTTTTGTATTCACTAATATTGTTAAACCTTTTTTAGTGTTACCTAAACCAAATCTCAAAGTGAAAATTTCCTTAAAGTACCTATAGCTTCCACTATTACATTGGAGTTTTCATAAAACCAAATGATAATTATTTACTAAAACAGTTATTTGGGGTAGAATTCATATACTTTTCATAGATGATTTCATTTAATCCTCACAACTCCATAGCTATATCTGTTATTATCCCATTGGACAAGTGAGGAAAATGAGGCTTAGCAGAATTTTAAAATTACTTTGTCCAAGGTTACATTAATTAGGAAGTAGTAGAACTTGGATCTATCTTGAGCCTGCACTTTTTCTTTTTAAGGTTTATTTTATTCTCATTCAAGAGAGAGGGGAAGGTGTGGGGAGAGAGAAAGAGAGAGAGAGAGAGAAACAGAAACACTGACTGCTTCTTGCAAGCGCTCCAGCCAGGCATCAAGCCTGCAACCTGGTCATGCACCCTGATTTGGAATTGGGAATTGAACTAGCGACCTTTCCATTGGTGGACCGAAGCCCAGCCAACTGAGCCACACCAGTCAGGGCAAGCCTGTACTCTTAACCATTATGTTTTATTGATCTAGATTTAGATGAATGAATGAAAATCATTTGTGTTAGAAAAGACATGTTTATATTTGGATTTAGTAGTTGAAGATTAAACTTGCTATCTATGAATGTTTTATAAAGATTGATTTCTGTGGGTTAAATTTATCCAATAAAAACAAAAAGCTTTAATAGCACCACAGCAAATCTACTGTAAAACATCTATGTTTCTCATCCTTTTCATTTTGCAATCTTACTCTACATGTACAAAATACTCATAATGTATTACACTGAGAAAGAATTCCAAAAGCAAAAATTGTGGAGATGAAGTGGTTATGTGTATATTAGTGGATGGGTAGGCCTTTGAAAGGTCAGCATAGATTAAAGAGTAAAAGAAAACACTAGGAAAAAAAAAGATTTTGTTACTTTGTATAGATAGAGTTTATGTAAATAAGTTCAATAGGTCTAGATAAGTGCTGATCCAGGTAGTGACTTCTTAATAGTGGCTATTGCGGAGTTTGAAAACGTGTCAGAAAATCATCTCCAATTCAACACTGGTTCCTTTCTTTGTAAAATATTTAGAAGAAAAAGTGAATAGAAAGTTCTTGTGCCAGTGATACAAAGTTAAGTCTGGACCTACTCAAGTAAAATCCTCTGAAAGTACACACATTCTTTTTAGATATAGAATGCTGCAGTTCAAAGACTAAGGTTAATTGAAACAACAGCTGGCAAATGTATTGTTTTATGAAATATTAAGCATTAATTCGTAATCACACATGTCTTCTCTCTCCTTGAAAGTTGAGATGGTCATAACACTTTTATTTGTGGAAACCTATGGTTTACTTCAGACCTGTTGCCTGGAGAAAGGCTTAATATGTTTTTTAGGGAGCACCTAAAGTAAATATAGTTCATGTTCATTCATCACTTTTGAAGTTACCATTGAGTGGATGGTGTCTTTTAGTATATTTTCATGAGCTAAAAGTATATAAACCTTTTAAGTTGCTCACAATCAATAATAATTTCTTGCATAGAAAAAGGAAATGATGAAAGAATTCAGTCCAAGATTCAGTCCCTGCCAACTCCCTATGAAGAGCATTTTAGGGAATTTGATTTGCAATCAATGAGCCAGGAGGTCCTTCTTGAAATTTCAGCATGAGGTCAGAGGGGAAATGGAGAGAGCTGAGTTTCATCTTTATCTTTTGGCTCAGTCTAGTTTAGAGTCTTGTGTCACCTTGGTGGTATGATTTGCTACACTGTGAGACAGGGTACTTTGATACCTGAATTTCTACATAAACTTTGCATACCTTTGGGCTAAGCATACTTTTAAATTGGGCAACATTTCTGGGAAAAGTGATATAAAGCTCCTGTTTTAATAACACCTTATTTAATATACTTGTATTTAATGGGACTTTTTTTTTTAAGCTATTTAAGAAGAGATTTTGCAGTGTTGGAAGGGGTTCGAGAGGATGGTAGTGAGAAGCAAAAGTACAGAGTACTCAGCAGTTTATGTTGACTACTTCCTGGATGGTAGGAAGTTTTTTATTGACAAGGGGTTAATAAAGCGTGTGTTGTGAGGGAAGAAAACTTTGCAGAAAGGAGAAGTAAGGTGCATACTATAGAGAAAATTCTACAAACATCTCACAAATTGTCATTAAGCCTAGCATGTTATGCAGGAGAATTTTCAAGTCACCAATGCTGCATAGTATATGGTTTGTTACTATTTTAACACACAAAAAATACTTTAATCCCCAAAGTCTTTGTGGATAGCTTATCCACAACACAGTAATCATTAAGCAGTTAGCTGCTTCAAGTGCTATAATATTTGAATTTCTTTGTAGCGATCCAGCAAGTGTTTTCTTTATCCTCACCCAAGGATGTTTATTGATTTTTAGAGAGAGAGAAAGGGAGACAAGGGGTGGGGGGAGAGAAAGAGAGAAGGAGAGCGAGAGAGAAACATCGATGTGAGAAAAGAAACATCCCTAGGTTGCCTACTCCAGCACCCTGACTGGGGATCAAACTGGCAGTCTTGTAATGTATGGGACATCGCTCCAGTCATCTGAGCCTCCCAGTCAGAACTCCACAAGTGTTTTTTTATTTCATTTTAATTTGTTGCTCTTTTCTATAAGCCACCATCCCAATATATTTATAAGTTATGGAAAGATATTTCACCAAGAAATAACTGACTACAACCCTGTTCTTTAGGAGCTTCTTCTGTAATGGAGGTGCTCTCCTGTGCTCTTCTGAGAAGCAATAAAAAAAATATATATACATGTTTGCCCTGGCCGGGTGGTTCAGTTGGTTGGAGCGTCATCCTGTACACCAGCAGGTTTTGGGTTTGATTCCCAGTCAGGGTACATGCCTCAGTTACCAGTTTGATCCTCAGTCGGGGCACATAACCTGGGTTGCAAGTTCGATTCCCTGTCAGGGCAGCACATATCTTGGTTGAAAGTTTGATTCTCCCTGTCGGGCGCGCATGGGAGGCAGGGGATGTCTCTTTCACCTCAATGTTTCTCTCTCATTCTTCCTCTTCCTCTAAAAGCAGTAAACAGCCTCAGGTGAGGATTAAATGAATAAGTAAATAAGCAAGTAAAAATTTAAAAAATATATGTTTATGCTTGATGTGTCTGAAGGGAAAAAGTTTCTCTACCTAATGTAATTGGCCTATTTATGTTTTTGGAAGATGGGATATTCTTTGTACACAATCTTTTATCTGGGCAGTTAAAAAAAAATGTAGTTTAAGCCAAACCTCTTCACCTTGTATATTACAGAGTTTGGGGAAGGGTGTTAAGAGATTAAATTTTATTGTATGGGTGTCATTGCCACCTAAAATAATTCTTCCCTGCTTCCGGTGCTATAAATAACTTCTTCATAAGTGACTCCACCAAATTTAATGGTACCGAGAAGTTTAAGATCTAGGATTAGCAGATTAAGAATATGTAAGGAGAAGCTCAAAAGCTATGTCTAAGAGGTGATAAGAAGTGACTTTTAAGAGACTAAATGGATTAATTATCAGGACTAAAACAATTCCGGTGCCATATCAATATATTGTAGTTATGAGATTCAGTGGAATTTCTTCGGATGCCAAAATTCTGTGATATATAAAGTGGTGTTAGGCACTGTTATTAATAGCTTCTGTTAATTAGAAAAAATGTTTATTTTCTGGTCATATTTGTTGCTCTGTCACTAATTCTTTAAAAATTATTTATTTATTTATTTATTTTTAGAGAGGAGAAGGGAGGGAAAAAGAGAGGGAAAGAAACACAAACGTGTGGTTGCCTCATGCATGCCCCCAACTGGTGACCTGGCCCACAACCCAGGCATGTGCCCTGACTGGGAAACGAACCCATGACCCTTTGGGTTGCAGGCCAGCACTGAATCCACTGAGCCACACCAGCCAAGGTATCACTAATTCTTTTATACTTTTTTAGCTTAGTTTATACTGACCCAATAGTGTACTTTTTCAGTTCTATGAATATATATAATTCAAATGTATTAAGAGATTAAATTTAAGCAACACAATGAATCCTTTATGAAACTGTATTACTACATACTTGATATAAAGTTTTGTACAACTTGCAGCATCGCTGTGAATTGAATCTCAGGTCATATATCAGACTCTAATTACAAAACAAACATCGCTTCTAATTGTTCTTCTAATGAATTAAAGAAATAAGCTGTTAATAATTTTTAATTTATTAACTAATTTACTGTAAAAAAAGATCAGCATTACCTTCCATGCTGTGAGTATAGTTTTTCCTGCAACAATGTGAATCTTTACTCTTTTGCTAGTTGACATTCATTATCATTAATAGTCATAAATGTCTATGAAATCATGGTAGTAACTGTTTTTTCCAAAACATTCAAAGTACTATGGACAGTTCAGTATACCATGTTTCTAAGTACCTTTTATTTTGAAGGTTTCATTCACAGCAACGTGATCACAAAACCATTGGGACCTGTGGGTTTTACACATTTAGTAAAATCACACTGTAAATCATCTTCGCTGTAAAAATCTTGCGTGTATTTTTTTCTTTCTGGAATTTGGTTCAAACTAATTTGAAGTTTGCTATAGAATTAACATTTTAAATAGTATTATTACTATTTCTATTTCCAGGTCTAGCAATTGAATTTGGTCATGTTTTTGTATTTTTTTTACTTCATCCCTCTTTTTTCCTCTTAATAAATTTCCTGTTTTAATAATAGTTCAATAGTTCAATTTCCTGTTTTAATAATATTTCCTGTCTTTAGTAATAGTTCAATTAGATGTTGAAGTTGCCACATTCAAAAAGTGTGTTACAGAAACTTGGTTTGAAAAGCTTTATAGATTTTTTGACAGATAAATTATCTCATAGTTCACAACTAACTGAAAATTTGGTTACTAATTAAAATTAAACTGATCAGCATTAATACTCCTATGTCAGCCCTGGCTGGTGTGGCACCATGGATTGAGTGCTGTCCTGTAAACCAAAGGGTCGCCAGTTTGATTCCCCAGTCAGGGCACATGCCTGGGTTGCGGGTCAGGTCCCTGGTTGGGGGGCACTTGAGAGGTAACCACACACTAATATTTCTCTCCCTCTCTTTCTCCCTCCCTTCCCCTCTCTCTAAAAATAAATAAATAAAGTCTTTAAAAAAATGCTCCCATATCAGTGATGTTGAAATTTACCATCATATGCCAGAAAATAAAACTAGATGTTAATGAAGAAAAGATGTAATCAACTGTTCTTAATTGATAGTGTAACATTCCTCCACTGTATTTCTCAAGGGCTTGTCACAGTTGATGAGAGTGAATTTGTTGCTAAGGATCCATGAGATTAGCCTGGTATTTTATATACTGTTTATACTATTTCATTTTTTAAAATTAAGTATACACTACATTGATTTCATAACTGCTAATGGGGTTGTAACCTGCAGTTTGGAAAACATTGATCTAAGACAGTGATTTTCAACCTTTTTCACATAAATTAATTACTAAAATTTCATGCCATACCAAAAATAAATAAATACATTTTTTGCTGGCCTGAAGAAAACAATTGACATAATTTTGATTCATTCACACCAGATGGCTACAGTGTTGGCTGTTGTCTTTTTTTTTTTATTTGACAATCTAAGGGAAAAGATATCAGTGCCCCTGACTAAATAGTCAGTTACTACACATTTAAAAAATTTTTGTGGCACACCAGTGTGCTACAGCACAGCAGTTGAAAATCTCTAGTCTAGGAACATCATGGTTGGTCTAGAAAGATCATACTTGGTGAGCAAGATAGTGGCACAAAGTGAATTCAGAATAGTAGCAAAGCCCAGGTCCCAAATTAATAAACCACAATAAAGATTTTAGCATTTATTTTAAATATGATAGAAAATCTTGAGGATTATAAGCTTGATATGATTTGAGCTTTGAAAAGATCACTCTGGCTGCTGAGTGGAGAATGCATTAAAGGGGTGGGAACAGAGCAAGGGTGGGCAAACTATGGCCCACAAGTTAAATCTGTACACCACCTGTTTTTGTAAAGCCTGCAAGCTAGGAATGGTTTTTACATTTCAAATGGCTGGGAATAAATCAAAAGAAGGATTATATTTTATAACATGTGAAAATTATATAAAATTCAAACTTAAGTGCCCATAAATAAAGCTTTATTGGATCACATTGGAGATCATTTGTGTACCATTTTTGTGCTACAAAGGGCAGAGATGAATATTTGTGACTAAGATAGTATGTCTTGAAAAACCTAAAATATTTAGTCGGTGGCCCTTTACAGAAAATATTTGTTGATCCCTTTACTAGATATATCAGTAAGGAGGCTATTGCAAAGTCCAGGAGACAGATGGTGGTGGCTGGGACTGCGGGTAGCAGTATACATGGATACAGGTGAATGAATATCGGAAATAATTTTGGAGAGGGGACTGAAAAGACTTGCTGTTGAATTGGTAGACTGGTGGAATTGATTGGAAAACATTCTTTTTCCTTCACTGAAAAAAGAACTGTGTGGCCAAAAAAGTAAATAGATTGTGTTGCATTTCTCTCTATATGTTATATTTTAAAAGAAAAAGAGCCCTGGCTGGTGTGACTCAGTGGATTGTGTGCCGGCCTACAAACCAAAGGGTTGCCAGTTTGATTCCCGGTCTAGGGCACATGCAGGCCAGGTCCCCAGTAGGGGGCGCATGAGAGAGGCAACCACACATTGATGTTTCTCTCCCTCTCATTCTCTCTCCCTTCCCCTCTCTAAATAAAGAAAACCTTTAAAAAGAAAGATGTATGTAACTCTTAAAAGCAACTTCAGTATAAAATGGAAAACTTTTATATATATATGTCTGACTTATGAAGGCATTTTGAGTTGTAATCCATGCTCTATAGCTTCCTGCTATGTATTTTTAAATTTCCTAAACTTTTTGTAACATACACTCATCCTAAATACTAAGACCGTTTTGTAATTTTTTAGTACAGCATAGTGTTCGAAATGGCTTGCAAATACACATTTTGGCCGAATGCTCAGGAGGCACCCTAGGTTTCCTGTGGGCCCTTTGACTACAGCCTGTAATTTTTCATTTGCATGAGTTTTTTAGCAGTGTCAGGGTTTAACTTTTTAGTATTTCTAGGGATGAAAGTTATTTATTAGGTTTTGATTTTTATTTTTTTCCCCTTGTATAGCCCCTGACTATAACAGAAATAGTCTTTGAAACCTTAACACTGGAATATGTGCTATTTACAACACAATTACTTTTTAAACAGCAATCTAAACCTTTAAAATGTATAGCAGTTGTTTTTCCTATACCTGGTATTTATAAAATTTTATGAGAATTATATTTGCTATTCCTGAAATTCATAAAATTTTATAAGAACTATATTTATACAGTTCTTTATACTTTTCTGTCTCTAGCAATATGACTGACTAGATAACGTAAAAAACCCTTCTGCTTCAAATCACCTAGACATGCTAGCTAAAATAAACTAACACCCATTTAAATGAACAGCTGAGCTTTCAGGAAAGAAAGTAAGGGAAACACTGAGGGTCCAAAAATGGAAGGAAAATCGAAAATCAGAGGAGTGTGTAAACTGACATTTTGGCTGCTCCATGATTGGGGGTGAGAGTTACTAATCTGGACATTGTAGGAATTTGAATTTTAATACTCATATGGGAACAGGTTAGGTTACAAGGCCTTGAGGCTTTACAAATTGGGGAATTGTAACACACTCCAAACATAAAACCAGGGCCTTAAAGGACTGTACCTTTAGCAAAGGGTTAGATGAAGAAGAGACCCATCCACCAGCACAGGGAAACTTCACAGAAGCTTGTAAATAAGACTCCCCTAAGAATTTGTAACTATGGACCTGCCTCATGCTGACTTGGAGTTTAAATTAATACTACCTACTTGATCTGGGAAAAGCTAAACTGAGAACTGAATATAAAACAAGACTCACAGGGCAGCAAAACTTCTTGAGTTCCCTGGAAGAAGCAAATGCGAAACATCCTCAGTGGGACAAATTTTCAAACTAGGCTGCTAGGATTCTCACAGTTAAGCTACATGAAGATAAGTTAGCAATACCCAATTAAAAAGTTCAGAAGACAGTTATCCATTATCGCAAATCATGGATACAACAAACAGAATTAAATCCCTAGACCTTCAGTTAATCGTCAGACAGAGACCATAAAATAAGTATGCTTAAAATGATTAAAAGCTTAAAATAAGGAAATAAAAACACAAGACAGTAAATTAAAAAATTTGGAAAGGGATCCAGTAAAACTTAATAGAAATAAGAAAGTCATTAAAATTTAAAAAATCAATGAATTGATTAATCAGCAGAAATAGTTGAAGGAGGAATAAGTGGCTAGAGGAGAGATCTGAAGAAATTATCTAGAATACAGGAAAGAGAAAAGAGGAAATAAGAAATCTTGAAGACACAGAAACTGGACGAGATGATCCAACATGTCTAACAGAAGTTTCAATAGAACAAAGAAGAATATGGGGATAAAGCAATATTTGAACAGATAATAGCAAAATATTACAGAATTAATGAGGGGCAGAAGTTCTTAGATTCAGAAAACCTAATAAGTCGCAAGCAGGATAAATTAAAAATTAATTCTCACTTAGACACATTTATGAAACCAAAGAAAATACGGCAGTTTTTATGGGTAATATTCTACTAAGATATTGAAATAAGGTTTTAAATATTCCATTAATAGTGATAAATTTTCACAGTTCTGTGTGCTCACTAACAGTTCAACTTGTGACTAAGAATTTTACTTTGTAAGGTGTTGGGTAAGTTTTTGCCATGGAACATTAGTGTCTGTTAACTGGTAGTGCTATGAGGAAAATATTTCTTTTTGTGATTAGTTTTCTTCTTGAGGGAGCTAAGGAAATGGACCATCAAGAAAGTTAGGGCTCAGCAGCTGAGCCAGGAGGCTCTGAGCAGTGTGGAGGTCAGCGGAGTAACCTGGCTCTTCGCACCCCTCCACCTGGGCAGCCCCCAGGCTTGCTGTCCTCTACTGCCCGCCCCAGCCATGCTCTCCATGGGTCCCGCTCTGCGTGGCTCTCTGCTACAGCTTCTGCGCCTTGGCCCAGAGCAGTGCTAAAGTAGCCACGCTTGGGGCTTCTGGAAGAATTGGACAGCCCCTTTTGCTTCTGAGCCGCCTGACCCTCTATGATATTGCTTATACACCTGGAGTGGCTGTAGCTCTAAGCCACATTGAGACCAGAGCCACTGGGAAAGGCTACCGAGGACCTGAGCAGTGGCCAGAATGCCTGAAAGCTTGTGATTTGGGAGTTATTCCAGCTGGGGTCCCAAGAAAACCAGGAATGATATGGGATGACCTGCTCAATACCGATGCCACAATTATAACCACCCTGACAGCCGCTGCCTGTGACCAGCATTGCTCTGAGGCCGTGATCTGCGTCGTCTCAAATCTCGTTAACCCCACCGTCCCAATCACATCTGAAGTTTTCAAGAAACAGGGAATGTACAACCCCAATAAGATCTTTGGGGTGACAACCCTGGACGTTGTCAGAGCCAGCACTTTTGTTGCAGAACTGAAGGGTTTGGATCCAGCTCCTGCAGATGTTCCTGTCATTGGTGACCATGCTGGGAAGACTGTCGTCCTCCTGATCTCTCAGTGCACTCCCAAGGTGGACTTTCCCCAGGACTAGCTGACAACCCTCACTTGGCAGATCCAGGGGGCTGGCTTGGAGGTAGTCAAGACTAAGGCTAGAGCAGGCTCTGCCCCCCTGTCCATGGCATACGCTAGAGCCCCGTTTGTCTTTTCCCTTGTGCATGCAGCTAGTAGAAAGGAAGGAGTCCTTAAATGTTCCAAGTCCCAAGGAACAGACAGTCCCTGTTTCTCTAAACCATTGCTACTGGGGAAAAGGGCATCGAGAAGAATCTAGACATCAGCAAAACCTCCCCTTTTGAAGAGAAGATGATAGCTGAAGCCATTCTTCATCTGAAAGCCTCGAGAAAGGAGAAGAGTTTGTAAAGAATATGAAATGAGAAAGCAGTTAGTGAGCACTCTATTTCCTTAACTTATTAAGGCATCATGTCGCTGTAAAGTCATTTCGGATATCTTTGTATTTCCGTTTGTTTTGATGATTAGTATCATATTAATGTTACCATCCCTTCCAAATTGTGGGTCAGTCTACTGGTGGATCAATAAAAGCAGGTTTTGATTTTTTAAAAAAAGAAAGAAAATTAAGGTTCAACTTCTTCCAAAGTACATGAGAGACTTTAAAGTCATTGATTAAAAATAATAGCAGATCTATTTGAAATTTTACCCACCCTCCAAAAAAAATCTGTTACCTTTCTTATTCACTTATTTAGTCAAGTTTTAGGATTTACTCTTTCTGTATCATGAAATCATTCATTTCTTTTTCCTCTGTTTTTTTTCTGTTCTTTCCCTGTTTTCTTTTATTCATAGATGTCTAAAAGAACAGCTGTATTTGCAAGTCACTTAAAATGGTTTATTCATGTTATGTTTAAAAAGTAAAATGACAATAAAATCCACTTTGCTTTCTTTGTCTAGTTAATTAGCGTTTCTCTTTTGATTTATTCCCCTTATTACTGTACCAGCTGGTCAGCAGACAGTTATAGTGGGCCTCCTCCCATGAAAATGATTACCTCCATAATTATTCTCATTTTTCCCCATGGGCCAACTGTTTTGATGTGGGCTAGAGTTAGGCAGAAGAAAATCTGCATGTTCCCGACAGGTTAAAATTTTACTTTGAAATATTCTTACATTGGCTTCTACCAGCATTAATCCTAGTCCCGCCTTAGAGTTCTGTGAGTTAGATGTTTCCTGGACCTTTAATCTAAACAGCTTCATTTATGAAATAAGGTGTGTGTGTGTGTGTGTGTGTGTGTGTGTGTGTATGTTGGGAGAGTGGGGAGGGGAGGAGAGGAATTTCAGGCATTCTTTTTCAAGCATATACACATTTACACTGCTTTTCCAAAGTATGTAAAACGTCTTCATAATACCCTCCACTTATTACAAGATCTCAGTTTTTAACCATTATGATGTATGAGAAAATGTGTGTATGTATTGAGATGTAAAACTTTACACATATTTTTCCTAGCTTCGAGTTTGTGTTTTTGGACATTCTTTATTGCTTTAAATATCTCCTAAAAGTTTCTGTCCTTATCATTCAGTTATGAGTTTTAAACTAGGAACTTTTATTTCAAACTGCACATTTAACTTGTTTTTATTTTTTATGTTTACAGCTGATGTATTATTTTATCAGGATATAACTTTTCAGCAAGGAAATGATCACATTTTCTTTGCACATTTCCGTATACAAAAATGAGTTTAGTTTTTTTAATCTTTTACATCAACAGAATAAGCTTTCTTTACAGTCATTCATATTTCATATGTCATGAATATTAAATTATATTTGTATTTGTTATTTAATAGGTGACTATTATATGGTTAAAAAGATTTTGGAGGAAAGCAGCTCAGGTGACTTGAACATAAATTGCGTAGATGTACTTGGGAGAAATGCTGTTACAATAACTATTGAAAACGAAAATTTGGATATACTGCAGCTTCTTTTGGACTACGGTTGTCAGGTACAGCAAGGCTAGATGATTTTATTCAGTAGCTTCTAATTACTGTTAAATATGCCATGTTTTCATCTCCCAGTTTCCTCTCTCCATGCCTCCCTCTCTATTTTCTTTCTTCTCTTTCACTTTTTATTTGGTTCAAGCCATGAAAAGTTCTAAGAACAAATCAAAAGCCCTTTTCTAAAACTTGATTTTGACTTTATTTATTTATTTTTCTCCCAACTTTCACCTCCCCCCGCCCCCAGATCTGATATGTTTTACAACATCTGACAGAGGTAAATTATCATGACTTATTATAGATGACTTTTAAAATTATTTATATTATCATAATATTATATGTATACAAGTGCTCTAGTAGTGACAGGGGGAAAGATTTTTCTGTGACCCATACAATTTCCAAGCATAAGAACAAGTGCTCCTGACTCACAAAGCAATTTTCGATTTGACTCAGATTTTCTCCGAAGTTTTCTTAAAGTTTCCTTTTGGCCTGAATTTTAATGTTCGCTTATAACTAGTGAATATTTTTAAACTGGAAAATGCTGAGCTTTCATACCTCTATCAGTTCAGGTAGAAAAACAGACACGAATTTAAGTCTTGAAAGAATTCAGTCAAGAGATTTTGAAGGAAATTTAATAACAATATTTTCCTTTATTTTCCTATGTTTGCTTATGATGGGACTTAACACATGAATTCTGGCTCTTTTATTTTTTCAAATAGTATGATTGTTTGCTTTGTTGTAGCTTTAACTTAATAAGTCATATATATGTATTTTGAGTGGCATCAGGAAGCACTCAGAAGATTTTAAAAATGTAAATGGGCTGGTTATATGTACAACATATGGCACTGTCTCTATACATATTTAGAGTAGAAAAGGAAATGGCTTTTCTAGCAATTTCAGTTATGCAGAACATTAATGAGACCCAGAAAGTAAGTGAAAAATACCTCTGAGCATCCAGCCAGAGTAGATGCCTGCAAGTTTCCCACTTAGGAACTTTAGTCAGAGGAGCATTTCTGGAGCCTCCTTCAAAGTCTGTGTTTGCTCCTTTATATTCCACTTAAACAAACTTACTTACTTACTTAGTTTTTTAATCTGTAGAGAGAAGTGCAGCAGAAGGGCATGAGGGCCGCAGTAGAATAAAATGGGGCACAGTATCCCTGACTATTTAATAAAGATGTCAGCAGCATTGCCTATATGACAATCTCTGAGGGGCTGTATGCTAGAATGGTAATTAATGTTTATAACAATGGCCCAGAACCAGTGAAGGAAAACTAAATTATATTCAATACCTATGGTTTTAGAAGAAAGAAGACTATATATAGAACTTCCAAAAGCAGAAAACTTCCATCAAAATAGTTTCAGTTTCAGAGTTAAACACTTAAAGGCATAAGCTTCAGTTACATAGAAAATAAGGTTATAAAGGAAGTCCCGAATGATTCTGGATAAAGGGGGTATTATGGTGTAATAATCATTTTTGTCTTACACATATGATTCTGTGTATATAATCTACAATATATACATGATTCTTTCTCATACCTGATTACATTTGAACATTATAGCTAGGCTATATAGATGTTACATTTTACAGATCAGGAAACTGAGGCTCATAGACTTTAATGAATTGCCCAAAGTTCTAAACTAAGGGCAAACCTAAGATTTGAACTGCAAATTTCATGCTCTTTCCAGTTCACTGTGTTCCGTCTCAGGTTACCTATGTCCTATGTATCCATCAACAAATGTCCAAGGCCTTCAATTGGATGTGATTGTGGAAATGAATAAGTAAAACATGAGTTCTGTATTAAGGGATATTAAAACTAATTGGACAATGAAAGTACACATGAATTTCAAATCATTTTTAAAAAACGAAAGTATATTTGATAAGTGCTATGTGGTAGTACTATAATACTTGACCCTTATATATTACTTTCAGTGTTTTTGTGTATTTTATCTTGTGTAATACTATGGCTCTCAGCTGGACAACTTCCCCCTGCCCCCCAGGGGACATTTGGCATTTCTAGAGACATATTTGGTGTTGCAGCTCGGGGGTGGGCTACTACTGGCATCTGATGAGTAGAGGCCACAGATGTTGCTAAACATCCTGCAAAGAATGCTTAGGACAGCCCCCACAACATAGACGTATCCAGCCTAAAATGCCAACAGTGCCACTGTTGAGAAAGCCTGTTTTATACTTAAACTTTTGTGGTTTACAATAAATATTTTGGAAACATAGAAAAGCGAACATCACTGTGAATTAGAGCTATCAAAACAGGTTTCATGGGACAGTGTCAGTAGAGCTTTGAAAGCTTAATAATTGCTAATATGTGTATAGTACTACTATGTACCAAGAACTTTAAATGTGTTTGACTTCTTTAATCCTCACAACAGCCCCCTATGAGATAGGTACTATTATTATCTATATTTTATAGAGGAGGGAACCAACGTGCAGAAAGGTTAAGTAACTTGTCCAAAGTCACCGTATAAACGGCAGACCTGAAAGTCGAACGCAGGTTCTGGCTCCAGAGTCCATGATTTTGCCCAGTACCCAAAACTCCTCTAAAAAAGTATGTAGATAGGCTGGGAACAGGGGATGTGGAGAAGAACGTAGACAAAGGGATGTGCAATGTGTATCCTCGAGGCAGTGAATTGGTTTAGCCTTTTTAAACAAAATATTTGGGGCAGATAGTAGTGGGAAGTATCTGGAAAAATGGTTAAAAGAAAACTGATGAAAACGGTCTGATTGCCAGGCTAAGGAATTTGGGTTTTATATGATAGTGGGATCATGAAATGGTCTTGAGAAAAGACATGATCTAATCAGTGGTAATTTGGCAAAACTATTCTAGTGGCTGTGTTTAGTATACATAAAATGGAAAATGGGGAAGGTTACAAACTGCTTCGGTGAGCAGTTTGTAATCCAGATATGAAGAGGTTAAAGCCTGAGCTGGAATAATGGCTATAGGGATGGGAGGGGGTTTTGTGAGAGATGTTAATGAGGAAGAATTAATAGAATTTAGTGAGCATTTAAATTTGGAGGGGAGAATTGAGAAGTGCAAGATGAATTGGAAATCTTAGAAATGAGTGACTGGGAGGATGAAAGAAACATAGGAAGTTAAGAATAGAAGTCAGGCTTGGGGAAGAGAAATGTGAATTTTGGTCCTAGCCTTACTTATTTTGGGGATATCAGGCAGTTCCTAGTGGACAGTTGCAGATGAAGATTTCATCTGCAGGGAGCCGTTGGGTTGGAGAGATGCAGCACACATGGCCATGGGGATGACCCTCCAACCTGGTGAGGGTGAGTGAAATCACAGAGAAGTGCAGAAGACCAGTGCCAGTTCTTTCTCAGGGGACATCTGTATTAATAAAAGGCAGTAGAAAGGAAGGGTGTCATTGAAGGAGTTAGGATAGTGCAACATTGTGAAAACCAAAGAAACAGTTTTAATATGCTTAGAAAACAAGGAAAAGGAGGAGACAGGGAAGGCCATTGGATTTTGAAATTTGCATCAATGTAATTATGAAAATGATATGGATGGATTTGAGAATTTGACAAAGTGAGAGGAAGAACACTTGAGTGGTAAGAAAATAAGATCAAGTCAAGTGAGCAAAGAGTGTGGAAGTGTTTCATGTTTTGGGAGGTGGGGACTAGGACTGGCATGTCTGAATGAAGAACTAAGGTCCCATAGAAGACAGAAGAGCATTATACAGAAGCCCAAGGTGGACTCTTTAGCTTCAGAAAGGAAATAAGTAGCTTCTTACTCTGAGCTTAAAGGAAAGAGTATGGGAATTGTTTAAAATTCTGAGGTGAGAAGGAAGATAGCAACCTCATTAATACATAATAAGTATATAATTGAATAGATTTTAGTAAGCAGTGATCGAATATCTGTGAGAAATTGGAAAGCAAAACTAATGAGGACATTTTGTATACCTATAGGTATTTTTAAGTAATTTAAAACATTCTTTTCAGAAATACGTCTGATTTATCAAATAACACTATACAGAGTAAGTTGATGGTAACTCCTTACTTACATGGCTTTTTTTTTTACATAAATACTTTATACCTGAAGCTTATCCTTTTAAGAATTGACAGATTTAACATGATCTTTCTTTTTTCTTTACTAAATAGTGTATCTGAATATAATTTACCTTTACTATCGTAAGTAGGAATTATTGAGAACGTAATCATTTTACTTTGCATCATTTAGTCTGAAACTAAAGACGCTTGTCCTTACTACATTAAATGGCTTCGGACTGCTCTGTGTTGATAATGATTTTGCTATACTGATATTTACTCTTTTCACATTAACTTTTAGCAATTATTTTCTTTCTCCCTACTTTGCTGGTTTTAATCTAGCTGTCCTCTTATTCAGTAAAGACCTAAAGGGCACTTGGGGACACCAGGTATCCATCATAGACGGCTCTAAGTCAGTGTGGTTAAGGCAGTTCCTTCTGGGAAATGATGCCCATGGAGTTAGTTTGTGATCACTCAGTATGCTTTTTTTTGGTGGGGGTGGGTTGGGGCAGGTAATTTGCAACTGGACCCATGGTTATATTTCAGATGATTGGAGGTGCCTGGTATTTTGACTTTGAGACCAGTGGCATTCCTGTAGTTAGCTTTGTAGGTTAAAATTTAAAATCAGAAATTAAATGTTAAGTAGTAATGAACACATGGTTCTTTTTGTTTTTTGCTACACCCGACCAAATACAGTAAAAACTGAAAACCCAAGAGAAATGTTTGCAAAGCAGAAGACTAATAATGCCAGACTTTAAAGGATAGGCTACAGCCCAATGAATCCTAAAAGTTTTAGGGAATAAAATAATGAATTAAGTTTCCTATCAGGGTGGGGAGTATTTCCTGTGAGAACATGTAGGTGGTTCCTAATGGTTGAATGTGGCACCCAAGCCTGTTTTGGGGATGCTTCGTCCTATTTTTAGACATCCAGATAAAGTCTGTAATTTTTAGTACTATATTTTGACGTCTAGATAAAGTAATGGAAGCTTTATTCCTTCCAGCTATGAAGAATAGTAAAGATCTGGTGTTTTCATTTTTAAGAGAACATTGATTTAAATAGTTGATAATGATTATAACAGTTTAAAAATAATACAGGTTGAAAATAATCAGGGCATTTTCTTAGATTAAATCATTATTTATCCCCATGTTTCCCTTCTGCCTTTATGGTTTTCCTTTAAAAAAAAAAGAAGAAAGAAAAGAAATTCCAAAACTTGATGTCTCAGCTTCCAAGTATCATAATAAAACCGTATATAGACTTTGTTACAGAGAGTTGAAAGTCCCCATTTTCTCAGCTTCTAATTACTTTTTCCACCTATAAAAGTCGGAGTTTCAAAATGAGCTGTAGTTTGGGGGTAAAACTACAAAGTCACTTTTTCTCCTTGTCTCTAAGATACTGGTAGCCTAGTTCTTTATGGTTTTTACTTGATTAAATCACTGGTATTAATTTTAAACTTGTACCATTTAGGCCAGCCATGTAGGTTTTCAAGATGAGAACAGAGGGCATGTCCTCTATTTCTGTATTTTCCGTTGTCTCCTATCTTCATGGTTGCATTGATGACCATTTTTATTAGACTGAACATAATGTTTTACCTATAGTACTAGCTCTTGGCAATTTCTTTTATAGATTTGGAATGTTAAGATTCCTTTGGTCCAAAGTTCAAGAGTAAAGGTCTTGAAAAATATTTTCTGCTTTAACTACTGCATAAATTAGCACTGCTCCATTAATAAACCCTTCTGTCAAGCATTCATTATTTTATCAACTCCTGTGGTGAAACCAAAACAGAAATGTGTGTATTGTACTACACATAAGTACTGCCAAGGCAAGAAAATGTATTGTTTGAACAGTCTACATTTTTGAAAATTCAGAATTACTGTATGTAATACAGTTTAAGTTTTTTTAAACTTTTATTTATGAATTAGTAAAATAAATAGTTTACTTTTTTATCCTCCATTTTCATTTTTAACTTTTTTTTTTCTTAAAGTCCACAGATGCACTTTTGGTGGCAATCGACTCTGAAGTAGTGGGAGCTGTTGATATACTACTTAATCATCGACCAAAACGATCATCACGACCAACTATAGTAGTTAGTACTTTTAAATGTTTATTAATTTGGATTTTTAAACCAAAAGAGATCTTTGGCATCTCTTTCTTTCCATTGCCATCTTTTTCTTCCCCCAAATTTATTCGTCTTACGAAAACAGATTTCTTTTAGTCTGTAAGATATTGCTTTAAAGTAAGTAGACACTTGTGAGAATAATATTGCTTTCAGGAAACCTTTTTAAAATCAATCATATTTCCATAATTTTGTCAGTGTGGACCAGTATTTTAGTTTGGAACATTCTGCAGTTTAAGTTGAAGAGACAAGTTAGTTTCCACATTAATTTAAGAATTAAATATAAACAATGAAATAATAACACTAGAAGAAAATGTAAGTGAATGTTTGATTGGGAGTGGAAGGACTTTCTAACCATAAAAGTAATGGACAAAAATCACAGTGCTACAGCCTTTGACTGTATAGAAGTTAAATTTCTGGAATTCAGATATCAAGCAAAATTTAGAAAGCAGATGGATAACTGGCAAAAGGTATTTGTGGCATATATCACAAGTTTGTTATTTTAGTATTAAATTGATGAAAAACACCAAAATCAGAAAAGAACATAAAAAAAACTCAGAAAATATAAAATAGTAAACCTTACTGATAATCATAGATGACGTACTAATATTTGCTTATCAAATTAGCCAAGATTTAAAAAAATAATAATCACTGATGGCAAGGGAGTAGTATAGTCTTCTACCCCATTGGTTAGGGGGGTGTTTTGGATTACATTTTGGCAGAATGTATCAGAAAAAAGAAAGATGTTCATATTTTTTCACCTAGTGCTTCCTCCTCTAGCAGTCTGCCTAGAAAATGGTCAGAAATATGAATAAAAATGTTAATTGTAATCTTACGCGTAGCAGTGAAAAAATGTAAACATCTCAAAATAGAAGATGGCAAATATAAATAATTACATATATATGAACATGGAATTTTTAAAGAATATTTAGGAACATGGAAAAATATGATCTAGGAAGTGAAATAATTAGAATAGTAAACTATATATGTAATATGATCCAAGGTTAAAAATATGCATAGAAAAGTAACTGTATGGAAATGTAGCAAAATGTTACCTAGTAGCAGCCATTTCATTGCCAAATTAAGGATTTTTTTCCTTACTCTTTTTATATTTCTTTATTGCTTTTATAATTAGGAAGATATTCATCAATAGTCAGGTAAATTATATATTAAAAAAGATATTTGTTGTATATAAATTTTTTTTAAATACACCATTCATTATTGATGAGGGTGTAGTGAAACAATCAGTTTCAGTAACTGCTGAAGTGTAAACTGGCTGTACTCGGAAGAAAAATATTGCTTAAGAAAGAATTATAAATTGGCTGTAGATGAGCTAGCATTATCTGCATACTTTAGAATGTATTAACTGAAATATTTTACTTTTGGACTATTACAAAGTTTCAGTGTAAGTATGACTTTCTCCAGATGATAGTACCAACTAATTTAACTGGTGGTAAGAAACCAACAGGAACAGAAAAAAATGAGCTAAGAATATAGCTTCTGTCCAAACCATCAGAAATATCTACAATCCTGTTCAATTTTCTGTCATCTATCCTGCAATTATGATTATATTTTGGCATACCTATTCTGCCTTCTAGCTTTTAAACCCATTTACTTTCTTAGTGGGGAGGGTGGGGTGTACCAGGGTATTGGAGTAACTGATTGCTGTGATTTCATCTCCATTACCACTACCAATTGAACCTTGGGTTGTAAGGCCGCGATAATCTTCACTTGCTCAGTGAAAGAACACTTTCTACTTTATTGCTAACAAAAAGCCTTTATTTGAATTCTGTCAGCAACGGCAAGATCACATTTTAACAACCTTATTACTTCTAGACAGGCAGTCTCAAATATTTTACATACTTTTTTCCAACCATTTCAATAAATTCATTCCATATTCTTGGCTTATAAAAATTGTCTTTTAATAAATTTTGACTTTCAAATACAGTTTTCTTTGGCACATAGATTATGTTATCAACAATTAAATTATGAACTTTTATCTATGTCTAATAGTGTTTTCATATAGTTAAGAATGTGTCATAGGAAAAATGAGGACCATTTTTTTCTTAAGAGATTGAATACAGTTTTCTCCTCTTTATAACCAATAATAAGGGGGAAGGACTAAATTTTTAGATTTCTCTGTAATTTTAAATAAATTAATTAACTTGAAATTCCCAGTAACTACATGGAAAGTATATAACAAACTATTTGTAAAAGAGGGCAAAAAAAGATTAGTATATTAGAAAATATTAAAATTTACCAGTAATCAAAGGAAAGTAAATATTTCATGAGAGTTTTTGCATTCACAAATTGGGAGTGATCATGCCCAGTGCTGGTGAATAAATCTTAAGGGTGAAATGGGTACATTCCTATATTATTGGTAATATAAACTATTAAAGGACTTGGGTAATATGTATCGGGAGCTTCAAAACTATTTTCAGCTTTAACTACTGCATAGATTAGCACTGTTACATTAATAAACCCTTCTGTCAAGCATTCATTATTTTATCATTCATTATTTTATGAATTATTATAATGAATAATAATTCATTATTATTTTATGAATTATTTTTATTCATTATTATTTGGTTCTGGTGAAACCGAAACAGAAATGTGTGTATTGTGCTACACGTAAGTACTGCCAAGGCAAGAAAATGTATTATTTGAGCAGTCTCCATTTTTGAAAATTCAGAATTACTGTATATAATACAGTTTAAGTTTTTTTAAACTTTTATTTATGAATTAGTAAAATAAATAGTTTACTTTTTTATCCTCTATTTTCATTTTTTGATCTACTGTTCCACTTTAGGGGTTCTGTATTAATGAGATAACTCTAAATTATTTTTTAAAAGCTGTATTCATAAAGATGGCTGTGGTAGTGTTATTTAAATTATCGAAAGAAAGTATCTTGAAAACACAGCCTATGAAATTCCTTACACTGAAAGCAGAATTCTGTATGTGAATTTTTTCCAGAAGATTCTGGACTTTAGCTTTATGAGATCATTAAAGTGACCTTCACAATATTAGGGACCATTATTTTAATTATTGGTGCCAAAACATGCCAAAGATGTCCTTAAAAAGGGGTGTGGTAGGGAAAGGATCAGAAAGAGGTACTGTAAAATGGTTTTTGGGTAGTAGGGATATGGATATTTGTATTCTTCTTTCTGCTTTTCTGTATTTTTCAGATATTTTATAATGTGCGTGTACTACTTTTACAGCATTAATAAAAATTACAATATAAACTGTGAACTTGATAAGCTTATACTATGGAATGAAACAACTCTCAGGAAAACCTCTGTGAAAAAGTGAGAAGTAGTGGGAAGAGTATGCAATAGTCATAAAAGAGTCAACCTTTTTGTTTAACCCTGATTCTTTATTTGCTGATGTCTTTTTCTTTGTGTCACGCCATCATCAGACCCATGAGCCTATGCAGTGAAAGGACTCAGGCTCCAGAGTAATAAAATTTGGGTTATGAGCTGCAACTTGCCACTCCGTTGTGTACCTCAGGCACATTAACTTCTCTGAGCCTCAGTTTCTTCATGGGCATTATAATGTTCAAATTCGCAAGGTATCGGGGGGATAAATGAGATAATAAGTGTAAAGTGCCTATAGTACCTATGACTGTTAGTGATTTCGTGCATTTGTAATGGAAAGTAATATAGGTAATGATTGAGAATATGTAGAGAATTATACAAAACAAAGAGTGCTTCCTATTTACTTACTGCTTTCAAGTAGCTTCATTGCTATCAATGTGGCAAGGTTTGCCACGGAGGTGGAATTTTTTTTAAAGTTGTTCTCATGCATTTATGCTCTGCCTATTTTTGAACATTTGTGTTTTTTCATTATACTTTTTTTGTACAATTCTTGTTCTTTATCCTTGTCATGCATATTTCCATAATCTTTTGAAAATTAAAAACTTTTTCCTAATGTATTTTCTAGATATCCTTTGTTAGGAAAACAGAAATTTAGTTGTATGAATGTTTCCTGTTGAACATTTTGTTTATCATGATTATATTAACATTTATTAATTAAAATTAAGTTTCGAGGTTTCAAAAAAATTTTATCCTGGAAAAATGTTTATCATATTTCTTAAATTGTTTCTTTGTGCTTCCAGTTTTTTTCATTTTATTCTTCAAATAATTAGATTTTTTTGAAGTCACAAATAACTTTTGATAGTTTATATAAATATTTTCCAGAAACTAATGGAACGAATTCAGAATCCTGAGTATTCAACAACTATGGACATTGCACCTGTCATTTTAGCTGCTCATCGTAACAACTATGAAATTCTTACAATGCTGTTAAAACAGGATGTATCTCTACCCAAGCCCCATGCAGTTGGCTGTGAATGCACATTGTGTTCCGCAAAAAACAAAAAGGACAGCCTCCGACATTCGAGGTTAGAAAATTAAGATGTTTTGATAAATGTGTCATGTAATAAGATGTATGCCAATGAAATTTTTTAAATTGTTGTTCTTTCTTTGTAGCTTTTAAGAAATGTGATACTTATGAGAGCCAAACTTCTAGCTCCTTTGCTTAATAGAATGAGTTCTGCATTTCTTAAGAAATGCTTACTAAATGAATAATAATTAGGAAACTTCTTCAAATTATGAATAAGGCTTATTTCATATTCCTACTGGTGGGGGCAGGAGGCACTATGTTAATTTTAGAAGCAGAGTTTATTAGTCTAAGAGAATTTCCAAGTAGTAGAAAGGGTAGAGATACAACTTCCTATCTTCTTACAACAAAAATTGTTTTCTAACTAAATATTAATGAGCTATTCCTCTTACTTTCTCTCTCACACAATATATATCTAAATCTATTTCCCTTCCCATTCTTCCTAATTGAAAATAGTAGTAACAACTGACAAGTGAATAAATAAGAAAATACCCTATCCTAGGCAGGTTGAGTAAGATCACACATGTTAAGTGAGCTATATAGGGCTATGGGCCAGGCTTGAGATTCTAATTTTCATCCTAAACCTGCCTCTCTCTCTCTCTCTCTCCATGTATGTAAATGTAATAGTATCAAGTATAACATTTACTATGGAAACTGTGGTCTGGAAGTCCACAGGCAGATCATTGACAAGCTGTTTTTTAGTTAAGGATCGTTGTACAGTGTATATGAAATTAGCTTTAAAATATCATCTGGCTGGGTGCTCAGTTGGTTGGAGTATAGTCCCGTGCACCAAAGGGTTGCCAGTTCATCCCCGATCAGGGCATATGCCTATGTTAAGGGTTCGATCCTGCGTTGTGGCATATATGGGAGGCAACCAATCGATGTTTCTGTCTCTCTCTCTTCCTCTTGCTGAATCAATTAAAAAAGAAAACCCTATATAATAGCCACATTCTCTCTTTTTTCACCTTATGAACAGATATTTGATGGATTGACAGTCATAAATCCATAAATTGGAAAGTCTGTTGGAAAGTGATTTAATGTTTATTTGCAGAGGTTGAATTGGAAATTTTTTATATTTTCAAGTTTCTTTTATAATGAGATCTATGTTTCTCTTTGGTAAGATCTGGTTGACAGCTGACTGTATCATTTACCTTTTTAGTTTTAAAATGACTAGTCTGTAAAGTGACTTTAAGGCTACTTTTAGTTTAAAATCCTTTCTTAGCCCTAGCTGGTGTCACTCAGTGGATTGAGTGCGGCCTGCAAACCAAAAGGCTGCCAGTTTAATTCCCAGTGTAGGGCACATGCCTGGGTTGCAGGCCAGGTCCCCAGTAGGGGGCGCGCGAGATGCAACCGCACATTGATGTTTCTCTCCCTCCCTCCCTCCCCTCCCCTCTCTAAAAATCAATAAATAAAATTTTTTAAAAAGTAAAAAAAAAAATCCTTTCTTAATATTAACTGTAAATATTTTCCAAATAGTATGCCTATTAAATGTTTGTAGTTGAAGCAGCTGGGGTGGCAGATTGGGGCTGGAAAAAACATTACTTTGGTTGGTTTGAGGAGAGGAAAACACTTGTTCTGAAAGCTTTTGAAGGAGCTGTGGCTTAAACTCAGTCTTTACGTATAAATAAGAATCAAAAGGTGAAAGACGTTTTATGCAGAGAGTACAAAATGTGATTGTGGTTTATATAGAGAACTGCAAATGATTTTATATATTTGCAGAAGAGTTTGAGAGTTTGTTATTTATGTTTGAGAAAGCAGTTGTAGGAAAGGTCAAGGATCTGGACTAAAGTCATTTTCAGGAATTGCTAAGTAGACCTGCAGAAGAAAAGGAGGCTAATAAAAGGAATAAAAAGAGATACGGGATTAGTGAAGTGGAAGAACCAATGATAGCATTAAGAAAGTAAGGCAATCTTTGTTTATGAGACATTGGTTTTTATCTTATTTTTATTTTTAAAAATATTTTATTTTATTTATTTTTAAAGAGAGGGGAAGGAAGGGAGAAAGAGAGGGAGAGAAACAGCAATGTGTGGTTGCCTCTTGTGCGCCCCCCACCGGGGACCTGGCCTGCAACCCAGGCATGTGCCCCGATTGGGAATCAAACTGGTGACCCTTTGGTTTGCAGGCTGGCACTTAATCCACTGAGCCACACCAGGCTGGGCAAGATACTGGTTTTTAAATTTCATAGAGTGTGCAGTTTCAGGTGAGGATAAGGTCTAGGGCCAGTAATTTTAAATGGCTTACAGAAGGGTAGTGGGTCATTGAGTTTAGAAAAACATTTTCAGTGATATAATTGCTGTGATTTGGTTTTAGTCTCAAAGTTTTATGTGATGTGAAATTTCAAATAACTTTAAGGAAGATTTGAAATCTTTCTTATTTAAAGGAAGGCAATTTTAAAATGTTGAGAAACACTGAAATTGGGAGAGATAGCAAAGTAAGGGACAGCCAGTTAAATTTAATTTGCAGAAGTGCTTTGTTTAATCTGCACAATGTTTTTTTTATAACTTTGAATTTGAATACCTGTAAGCCTCCTGTACACTCAGCTTTACTCATATTATTACCCACTTCACCCCTGAAAGCAATTGAATTTATAAAACCTAGTACATATCTACCAAGACAGTAAGATATTGGCATTGAGAGTAATCTTAAGAATATGGAATTCTTTTATCTTTTTGATTAAAATACTTTTAATAAATATACTTTTAATATTTATTTTAGTTATACAAGTAACATGTGAATAAATCCTAAAATCCTTGTATAACTTCCAACTTTAATTTTGGTTGGAAGTCTCTTGACCAATTCTAATTCTCCTCCTCTTTACAGGACTAACAAATATCAGTTTGATGTTCTACATCTGCTTCTTAATGGCTGATATTCTCATTGGTTTAGAAATGTGATACCTTAACGAAAACATCATGGTACTGGCATAAAAAAGGACATATAGGTCAATGGAACAGGATAGAGAGACCAGAAATAAACTCACAGCTTTATGGTCAATTAATTTTGACAAAGGAGGCAAGAACATACAATGGAGTAAAGATAGTCTATTCAATAAATGGTGTTGAGAAATTGGGCAGATACATGCAAAACAATGAAACTAGACCATCTTCTTACACCATACATAAGAATAAACTCAGAAGAGATTAAAGACTTAAATGTTAGACTCAAAACCATAAAGGTCCTAGAAGAAAACATAAGCAGTGAAATTCGGATATTTCTTGTAGCAATATTTTTTCTGATGTATCTCCTTGGGCAAGAGAAACAAAAGAAAAAAATAAACAAATTAGACTACAACAAACTAAAAAGATTTTACCCAGCAAAGGAAGCCATCAACAAAATGAAAAGAAAACCCACTCAATGGGAGAACATATTCACCAATGATACATCTGATAAGGGGCTAATATTCCCAAATTTATAAAGAACTTATAAAACTCAACACCTGCAGGCTGGTGTAGCTCAGTGGATTGAGTGCCAACCTGCAAACCAAAAGGTCACCGGTTCTATTCCACAGTCAGGGCACATGCCTGGGTTGCGGGCCAGGTCCCCAGTAGGGGGCGCATGAGAGGTAACCACACATTGATGTTCTCTCCCTCTCTTTTTCCCTCCCTTCCTCTCTGTCTAAAAATAAAATAAATAAAATGTAAAAAAAAAACCAAAACTAATTTGCCAAAAAAAATCCCCCAAAAACTCAACACCAAAGAAACAACAATCCAATTAAAAGATGGCCAAAGGACCTGAATAGACACTCCAAAGAGAATATTCAGATGACCAACAGACATGAAAAGATGCTCAATGTCACTAATCATCAGAGAAATACAAATTAAAACCACAATGAGACATCACCTCACACCTGTTAGAATGGCTATCATCAGTAAATCAACAAACAGTAAGTGTTGGTGAGGATGTAGAGAAAAGGGAACCCTCATACATTGTTGCTAGGAATGCAGATTGGTGCAGACACTGTGGAAAGCAGTATGGAGACACCTCAAAAAATTAAAAATGGAACTGTCTATGACCCAGTGATTCCACTTTTGGGAGTATATCCTAAGAAACCCAAAACATTAATTTGAAAGAATATATGCACCCCTATGTTCATTGCAGCATTATTTACAATAGCCAAGATTTGGAAGCAGCTCATATGTCCATTAGTAGATGAGTAGACAAAAAAGCCGTGGTACATCTACAGCATGGATGGACCTAGAGAGAATTATGCTAAGTGAAATAAGCCAGTCAGAGAAAGATAAGTACCATATCATTTCACTGGTCTGTAGAATCTATTGAACAAAATAAACTAACAAAATAGAGACAGGCTGATAGATACACAGAACAGACTGACTGCTGTCAGAGGGGAGTGGGGTTGATGGGCTGGGTGAAGAAGGTGAGGGCATTAAGCAAAGAAAAAACAAAACTCATAGACATAGACAACAGTATGGTGATTACCAAAAGGAAAGGGAGGTTGGGGGGATGTAGGAGAAGGTAAAACAGATAAATGGTGATGGAAGGAGACTTGACTTGGGGTGGTGAACACACAATACAATATACAGATGATGTATTAAAGAATTTTACCCCTGAAATCTGTATAATTTTATTAACCCATGTCACCCTACTGAATTTTAAAAACTGAAATGTGACTGTTCATTGCAGTTGTTAGGTTGGAAACTGAAGCCTCATCAATGGCTGTCAGTTACATGTTGAAGTTAGAAATTTCATCTCCCAGTTTCTGTCTATGAAGATTGCATTCTCCTGTTTCATTAATATTGCCTCTCTTATTAATCTTGCCTCATCTACTCCAGTTCTCCTTATGATTAGCCATGGCTTTGTAATATATGGCCATGATTGTGTTAAGGTATGTTTTCTCTATTTCCACTTTGCTGAGAGTTTTATCATAATTTGGTCCTGGATTTAATCAAGTGTTTTTTTCTGTATGTCATCTGCAAATAATGAAAATTTTACTTCCTCCTATCCAGTTTGGATGTCTTTTATTTCTTTTTCTTATCTGATTGCAGTAACTAGGACTTCCAGTACTATGTTGAATGAGAGTGGTGAAAGCAGACATCCCTGTCTTGTTCCTGATCTTAAGGGAAATGCTTTTAGTTTTTACCCATTAAGTATGATGTTGGCTGTGGGTGTGTCATATGTGGCCTTTATTATGTTGAGATACGTTCCCTCTATTCCCACTTTGCTGAAAGTTTTTATCATAAATGGGTGCTGGATTTTGTCAAATGCTTTTTCTACATCTATTGATATGATCATGTGGTTTTTATCCTTCATTTTGTTTTTGTGGTGTATCACATTTATTGATTTGTGGATATTGTACCAACCTTGCATCCCTGGAATAAATCCTACTTGATAATGGTGTATTATCTTTCTAATGTATTGCTGGAACCAGTTTGCTAATGTTTTGTTGAAATTTTTAGCATCTGTGCTTAGCATCTATGCTCAGTATCTATGCTCATCAGGGATATTGGCCTATAATTTTCTGCTCTATAGTGTCTGTATCTGGCTTTGGAATTAATTAGGATAATACTGGCCTCATATAATGAGCCTGAGAGCCTTCAATCCTCTTGAATTTTTTTGAATAGTTTGAGGAGGAGAGGTGTTAGTTCTTCTCTGAATGTTTGGTAAAATTCCCCTGTGAAGCTATCCAGGGCTTTTATTTGTTGGGACTTTTTTTTTAATCCTCACTCGAGGACATTTTTCATTGAGAGAGGAGGGAATGGGGAGAGAGAGGGAGGGAGGGAGAGAATGTTTCTTTGTCTTCCCACTTTGGTGGTTTTTCCCTGTTTGTTTCTGAGTATTAGGTAGATGTTCCATGCCTTGGCATGGTGGCCTTATGTAGTAGATGTGTTGTGGGGCTCAGAGGGATGGTCTTTCTAATTTCCTGAACAAGGTGTTGCCATTTTTTTGTGTAGATTATGTGAGCTGTCCTGTTGTATCAGTAGTCAAGTCTTGATTGCAGCTGGCTATAAGGATCAACCCTGATTGCAATGCATAGGTACTGTGCAAGGACTGGCTCCACAAAGCTGAATGTGCCCCAAAAGGGCCTAGTGTCATCCAAGATCTTTTGTGTGTGCTGCTTATGGTGCTCTGAACCACTGGTTGTGTTGGTTCTGGGGCCCATTGGGAAGGGTTCCACTGATGGTAGATGGGAGATGCTGCCAGTGACAAGCTTTGGGCTATACGTTTGGAGGTACAACACGACCCACAGTTTGTGGCTGCCTCTGCAAGGCCCTCAGTGTTCATGGGAGGGACCTTACTGCACAACAAGGCCCATTTCCACTGGTACCAAACTGGAGGGCAGGTCAACAAAAGACCCAAAGCTCTCCGAGATCTGTCCTTACCTGTTAGCTGCCTGGTAGGCTAAGATATTGAAAGAGACTCTGGTGGTATACCAGTTGCTTGAGGGGGGCTCTCAGTGAGTCACCAGGCAGGTAGGGGTGAGTGGTGTTCATCAAATTGGTAGAGATTCAAACTTGGTGTCGGTGCTGGGTTTGAAGCCACTCAAAAACAGTCTTAGCATACATCAAAATTAGCCACCACCTGCTTTGTGCCCGTGGGCCTTTGTGGTGGGACCATGTCTCAGAGATTCATCAAGGTGTGGCCAGCAGTGTTTATCAGTCCTACACAGACCAAGGTGTGACCAGTAGTATTCATCAGTCCTATACAGACCAAGTTTTGGTTGTGTGAAGGGCGAGCTTTGCACAAGAATGGTGATGCTGGTGTGAGCTGGGGGAAAATGGTCTACTAAAAAAAAAATGGCCTCACCCCAGAGCCAAACAACTCAGTTCCTTCTAGAGTCTGCCCGGATCTCATGGAGAGTCTTCTGCATCAGGGAACCAAGTTGGCTATGGCAGGCTGACAGTACTGTGGACCACGTGCTCAACAGGGTGTGACCACCAGGAGTCAGGGCAGTGGAACGAATAGTTTTACATTGATGGGCCTGGTAGATCTCCTAAGGGGGTCCAGAAGCAGCTACTCTAGCTGTGGGGGGACACAGGGGGCACCCTAGGGTGGTGCCTGGCTATGGCAATAGGGTGCGAGCCACAGGACTACTATGGCCACGGTGGGTAGGGCAGTCCAGGCTTATATGGAACTGGCGTCTTCTGGCCTGCAGTAAGTGGAGAGGGGAAATGGTCTCTAACCCAGAGCCTCACAACTCTGTCTCTGATTCTTTTTGAATGCATCCTCAAGATCCCTTCAATAAAGTGATGGCACAGGATTAGGCAGCAAACTTTTTTGGGGGTTGTGAGGTCGGCTGGGCTACAGGGGTGCCAGGAGGGTGGAAGTCGTGCTAGGCCAGTGCAGATTGGAAAGGAGCATTTACCTCAGGAAAGATGGTGTCTGGACAGTACAGGTGAGGAGCTCAGCACAGGAACTCTGGTGGCTGTCCTCACAGCTCTCTTTCTGGAGCCCAGTCTGTCCTTGCAAGACTCAAGTTTGCTCTGATTCACACTCCCTCTGCTGGAACCCAGTGTAAGTGGCTGTGAATGAGATTTTGTATCCCATCTCTCCCTGGTGGACAGAATCCCCACTGATTTTTACAGCTAAATGTTATGTGGTCATCTCTCCTCAGCTCTGTTGCTCCAGGCCGGGGAGCCCAATGTGGAATGGAGACCCCATGTGTCTCGTGGGGAACTTTTGCAGCTGAGATATCCCTCCAGATTCTCAGCTGCCAAACTGGGGCCAACACATTGTGCATCTTTATCCTTCCTACCAGTCTTGATGTGGCTTCTTCTGTAAATCCTTGGTTGTAAGACTTCTGTTCAGCTAGTCTTCAGTTGGTTATTTAGGTTGATTGTTCCATAATTTAGATGTAATTCCAGTTTGGGCCTGGAAGAAGGTGAGTGTAGCTTCCACCATCTTCTGATATGTCCTTTTTCTGATTCTTAAGTTAGAAATTTAGCTTATTGATTTTAGATTTTGCTTTGTTTCTAGTAAGTGTATTTAAGATATTTTCCAATTTCTCTTGTGATTTCTTCTTTGGTGAATGGTTTCTTAATTATTAAGGAACTATACTTTTAGAGCAGTTTTAGGCTTAACGAAACTGAGCAGAAAGTACAGGCAGTTTCCCATACTTGCTGCCCTCCTCTCACTGCCTCCCTCACCTCTCACCAGTGTAGTGCGCTTGTTATAACAGATGAGCAAACATTGACAGATTATTATCACCCAAATGATTAGAACATCCTCTTTCTAAACTACTTGCTTTCTTAAAAAAAAAGCATGTATTAAATTTGTATTTAAAAGAAAAATATACATTATATAACATCTACCAAATTTACAAATTAAGAATTGTATATTCATAAATGAAAGAATTATAGCAGAATTTTTCTATTTTGATTTCTATTTAGATATTGAAAATAAACATTAATTAGTTTACAGAAGATGAAGGGAGTAAACAATTTGTTAGATTATGTATAAATACATGATTTCATTCATTTTTTTAGTTTAATTTTTTTACTATATTTTTTCCATTACCATTTAACCCCACGATACCCATATCCCCCCACAATCACCACATTGTTGTCCATGTCCTTGAGTCCTTTTTTGTTTTTGCTCAACCCTTCTACCCTTTAACCTCCACCCCGAGTAGCTGTCATCCTGCTGTCTATTTATGAACCCGTCTCTATTTTGCTTATTTCAGTTTGTTCATTAAGATCTGAAACATCTTTAAAAATATAACTGGGTTGAATGAGTCATGTGTTATATATATTTAGCATATTAGTCTTATTATTGGAGAAGGAAAAATTTAATAATCAAAATTATTAGCATATTTTATTTAAAAGAATGTTTGATTTAGGAATAGAAAAATTTTAAATTAAAATGCATTGAGGCATGCAGTGTCTTGAATCTATGAAAAGAAATACTAAAACAATTTCCTTAAAAGGAATACATAGAAAATTTTCCAATATTCATATCTCAAAATATTTTTGTCTTTTTCTGTTCATGCAAATTATTTTTTAAATTAGTATAAGTTTACTTTCTATTGATTTCATAATACTATAATTTTAAGTTTATGAAAATTGTGAGTTAAAAATACTAATTTCATGTATGTAATAATTTTCTTTTACATATGGCATCAAATTTTATCACAGGTTTCGTCTTGATATATATCGTTGTTTGGCCAGTCCAGCCCTAATAATGTTAACGGAGGAGGATCCAATTCTGAGAGCATTTGAACTTAGTGCTGATTTAAAAGAACTAAGCCTTGTGGAGGTGGAATTCAGGTGGGAATGAATGGAAATTATAAATTGTATCTTATTTTTTTCAGAATATTTATTTACATTTGATCCAAGATGACCAGACCTTTCTGCCACCTTCTTGGGATTTTCCTTCTCCCTTAGCAAATAGACCCCAGTGTAATTTAGGTCAGTCCCGCCCATCTGCTTTCTGCCTCTCTTACACCACCCTTAAATCCCTTCTTTGTTCAACATTGCCAAAGGCATCCTAAGGCATTGTGAAAATTAGTGGGAGTGGGAGCCTTAAGCAAGAAAAATTATTTATAACTGCACTCTGTCCAACCTCCCCTCATCCCCACATTCTATAATTTTCCTTGGAGTGTGATTCTTCATAACTCTCAGAAACAGATAGAATGCTTTCTGTATGTTGGGGCTATTCCACACACAGAGACTTAGTCCCTTTTCACTATTTGTTCACTTTACGGTGAGGTTTCTATTAGGAGAAGCATAAAATGTAGACATCTTTTCTGAAATGAAGAGTTATGTGCAATTCTGGCAGTTCGTATACCCAAGGAATCACTGTTATCATTTCTCATAGAGAGTTAAGTTGGAGAGAAAACAGGCTTTGAGAAAAACAGCCTATTAAACTACTGACTTTGACATTTAAAAAAATTTTTTAGAAAACTACATTTGTCAACTTCAGGAAAAGCTGTGAATCTTCCTCTTATGTTAAAGTATCCCTGGTGCCCTCCAAAGAAGGAAGACTTGGTCAAGATTTCTTGCCAGTCCCCATCTTTCCTTTCATGTCCAGCTGATGGTGAAGCCCATGCCTTGCATTGCTTCTTCCAGTGGCTTGATAAGATTGGGGAAATTCGAACTTCTGCTTACTGGAAAGGCAAAAAGAAGCTTGCAGTTTTCTTTTGCCTTTACAGCAGTATATATAGTATGTTCTTGATAGCTCTGAGTTTAGAAACTTTTAAAAAATACCTGTTTATAAGTTTTCAAGTTTGGAACTACTGTATTTTAATTTGGATAAATTAAAATGTATTTCAGCTTGAAATGACATAAAGTATATACTTGAATGAACAGATAAGATATGGTTAAAATGTAACTTGTTGCTACTTTTAATTTTATTAGCACATGAGGCTGTTAATAAATTCTTCCTTTTAAATGTGATGAACTTTCTATTATCTCATAATTGGAGTTCTGAGTCACCATATAAAATAGAATTTATTCAACTCCTTTCAAAATGGAAACAACCACTGTGATTATATTGTAATCATAGACTAATGAAGTTAGATTTTGAAGTGATCATAGAATCATTTCTATGGTCCTGGTTTTTCTAGACTGGGAATGTTACCTATAGAGGTTAGATGTTTTACTGGTATCAACAGCTAATTAGGAACAGAATTGACATTGAAAGTAGGAACAGAGTTGTTGCCAGAGTGGAAGGAAGACTCCTTACTGTTTCCTGCATTTTCATCTAAACTATACAGCCACTTATTAGTTTTATAATAATCTATTAGAGATTAAGCAAATTAGGTATATAAAATATATTAATGTCACCTTTGAATCGAGTGGTTTTACAGTCTTTATCTAAAGATGAGATATCTTTGTAAAAATATACACTTTTGATTAATGTTCTCATCTGCAATTAGATTCCTAGACTAAGAGACAGGCAATACTTCAGTTGTTAAAGAAATCCAACTATTTATTCTTAGGTATTTTGGTTATGTAGTAAATGCAGAGTGGATGACAACAGTGTTACCTCCTAAGAATTTTAACTTCTGAGTTATAATTTTATGTAGCCAGTTCATGGAAGACCCCATTGTATAGAAATATTAATCAATAGGAAATCTTCCTATTTTTTCCTTCCTTTTTCTTTAAAGAAAAAAAGGGAATAAAAATTATTTTCTGAAGTGCAATTGACTCATAATTATTTACTTCTAACTTTACTCTTAAATTGTTATACTCAGACATGTTTAATATAATTGATATTTTTAAAAAGAATTATCTACTAAAACCTCTTAATCCCTCACAAATTGATTTGGTCCTACATTTAACAAACAGTTAAATTTTAAGTTTCAAGGAACAGTGATTCTGAAAGAGAACTCTTTTCTAGGCATGTTTCAGTATCTTTCTAACTTGATTTTTGTTCCAATAAGCACTTTAAAATTTAATTAAAATGCTATTTTAATATCAGAAGTAGAATAAATATGTTGTAGACTTATTGAAAAAAGATTTAGTTAAAAACTATATAATAATATTTATTCGATAGCATTAACATTGTTTTCTATTGGTAAGTAATATGAAAGGAAGTTTTATACTAAACATAGAGAATAAGGGCAAATGACTTAAGGGAAGAACTGGTTGACAAATATTATTAGAATTCTAGGAATATCAGTATATATAGAGGAACATTGTGCTTATCTAAGATTATCAGTGTGAACACCAGAAACATAATTGTGTTACAGTTTCCCCTAAGCTGTGGAGCATTAATGCACCAGTAGTTTCCTTTGTGAGCACAAAATGACCTCGGATTTTGTGCACCACAATCGGAACTAACATACTACTGAGTACAAGTTTTCTAGTGAAAATAGCTTAGTTAGAAAATGGAAGTGACATTTCTAATAATCGACCATTGCATTTTGCAGGACTGATTATGAAGAACTAGCCCGGCAGTGTAAAATGTTTGCTAAAGATTTGCTTGCACAAGCCCGGAATTCACGTGAATTGGAAGTTATTCTAAACCATACATCTAGTGATGAGCCTCTTGACAAACGGGGATTATTAGAAGAAAGAATGAACTTAAGTCGTCTAAAACTTGCTATCAAATATAACCAAAAGGAGGTATGAGGGTTTCTGTGATATATTTAAATTATTTCCGCCACAGGAGCCTAGCGGCTCAGAGCAAAAGCTTGGGAGCAGCACATGTAGCTCAAGATCCTAGTTCTGCTTCAAAAAACATGTGTCCTTGGGAAAGTTATTGAATTCTTTGGAGTTTTAGTTTTAAAAATTAATTAATATATATAGTTAAGAGTTTATTATAATGAGTACTAACATTAAGCAAGAATTCAGGGGTAGTTGCTATTATTTTTAATAATTGATTTCAATTATAATGATAATGTGTACATTAATTTAATGTTTTTGCAAAATTGTAGCTACATAGGTAAGATCTTGTGTTGTGACCTCATAATGAAGCTTCCATCTTATGTTTTGTTTGTCATAGTTAGTTTTATTGATCTGGTTATAATAGTCCTTTTTATAGTAATAGTGTCTTTCTGTTTAAAAATAAGACAGTGGATGTTATATTTCCTGATTCTTATTTGTTAATGTATTGTGAAACCCAAAACTGGAGAGACACATGATAAGATAACTAAGTTGAATCTGATTCTTCTGACATCAGCCCTTTCTATTAAGGGAAATACCTATTTCTACTCCCCATACACATACATACACATTTTTCAGGAACTTGAAGAAGGAAGGTATGAATTTTAAATTTTATTTTAAGGAAAATTTACTGAACATTTTATATGTAGACAATGATATCCACTTGACAGTATGGAGTATTGGTAAATGGTACTTTAAAGGTATTGCTTGTAAGACCCATTATTTTTATTATCTACATAAATGTTCAAATATAACTTATTTATCAAATTAAGTTTAATATAAAAATGGAGTCTGAAATAGATAATGGTAAAGGGCAAAATACAAGACCTTTGATGCTAGGACCAGAATTTTTTAAAATTTTTGTTGAAAATTTGAGCCTCATATATGAGATCTGCCCAGAAGGTATCTAGCCATGTAATATGAAAAATAGAGACATTTATTTAAGGAGATACAAGAGACAAGAAACATTGTACAAAGCACAATGATGCCTCAGTCCCCTTCAAAGTACATGCCTTGGGAACCTCACACAGTTCTCCCAATCACTGTCAGCTGCCCCGTCGTATTTTCCTGAATCGCATCAACGATCTGAAATCTCTTCCCTTTCTAAGTGATTTTAGTTTTGGGAAAAACCAGAAGTCTCAGGATACCAAATCTGGGCTGTAGAGGGGCTGAGTCACCTGGGTGATTTGATGTTTTGCCAAAAAACTCTGCACAAGACATGATGCATGAACAGGCATGTTGTGATGAAGCTGCCAATCACCAGTTGCCCAAAGCTGCAGACTTCTGAATCATCTGAATAATTTTCATGGAGGGACATTTAAGCATAATGCAAAATTTGATGCAGATTCGTTGCTCTACTCACGCAATCATTTTTAATGCACTGGCCACACAGTACATGTGCTTACTCACTTTTTAATGGCATCTACTGCCCCACTGACTAGTACAGTGAAATCATCATTGTTCAAGCATTCCCGTCCACTTCCCCAGTCTGCCAGGTTACATCAATGTCGCAAAAACCATTCTTGTTTTATTAACAATGATTGGATTTTTGTTTCTGCATAGACACCGTAGCTTTGATACAGGGATTTTAAGATGTTTACTTTAAGATTACCTAGGTAGTATATTTTTTATCCAGACCTCTGGCTTCAAATCCTATATTTTTTCTAGTATTCCAAGGTTCTTGTTTAAGGTAAATCATTATAGGGAAAAAAGTATAAGAATTTGGATTAGTGTAGCTATAAGATTATAAATCAACAAAATACCTTTGTAGTTTAATAAGAAAATATAATGTTAATGTGTACAAGTAGAAACAGAGTAGAAACCCTGATATAACCGTCCTCTAATATTCATTTTGATTAGACATTATTGACTAGGTATTAGGTTAGTTTATGTACTTGTTTGTTCCACAACTTAAAATAGACATGAAATTTTAGAAAATGGTTGAATAGGGAGATAACAAGATACAAAATCAACTTAAGTGATTGGGAAAAGAACATCAAAGAAAAGTGGACAGAACCAAGGTAATCCTGGTTAGGGAAGAAAAAACTAAGAGGCAGTTTCCTAATGATATGTTTATGTCCCTGAAGGATATACAAGAGATAACCAAGTGTTTCATTCTAAAGAAAATGAAAGAAAAGGAAAAAGAAATAGTAATATTTTTAGTTGAAAGGAAGATACTCTATAATTTTAAGGATGAAATAATATGTAAAATAGCTTTCTAAACTAAATTTCTAAATATGATTAAAGGAGAAGATAACATTTTCCCAAATAATTGGTAGACTTTATTCATCTTGAATAACAAACTACCCTAATACTTAGTGGCCTAAAACAGCATCTCATAATCATTTTATAATAGTTTTATAATCACTTTATTATGCTGTTGGATTCTCTAGATTGGGACTTAGGAAAGGGCACAGTAAAAATGATTTGTGTCTGCTTCGCTATGTGTAGGGCCGCACCTGGAGATAGCTCAAATGGCTGGGAGCTGCAGTCTTTTGGAGGCTTCTTCACTCATACCTCAGGTTCTTGAGCTGGCCTTTGAGGACTCAAACTGGGAGCTCTGAGTGGGCTGGGTGCTCAGGTAGATAGGTCCATAGAGGGTGGGCTTCCTGAGAACTGGAGCCATAGAGGAGTACGGCCGTGATGGTGGGTGGGCTACGAGGAGATGGTCTGAGAATCCTCTGAGGGCTCATCAGGGTGCCTACATATAGCCTGAACTTCCTCACAGCATGCTGGCTTCAGGGTGCTAGGACCTTTCACAGGGCAGTTTATGGCTCCAAGAGCAAATGTTCTTCAAAGTGGAAGCTGTATGGCCTTTTATGAGTTACCTTAACAAGTCACAAAGCATGGCTTCTCTTTGAATCTCCTTCTTAAAGCAGTCACATGTTGAAGGGTAGGGAACATTAATAGCCTGCCTCTTGATGAGAGGAGTATCAAGGAATTTGTGTCTCCATTTAAAATATTTTTTTTATCCTCACCTGAGGATTTTTTGTAATTGATTTTAGAGAGTGGGGAAGGTGGAGAGAGAGAGAGAGAAACATCGATGTGAAAGAGAAACAGGCATTGATCGGTTGCCTCTTGTACACACCCCATCCAGAGATTGAACCTGCAACCTAGGTATGTGCCATGACCAGGGATTGAACCCACGACCTTTTGGTGCATGGGATGATGCTCCAACCAACTGAGCCACCTGGGCAAGGCTGTGTCTACATTGTAAATCCACCATAGAATAATAACATTTCCAACCGAAATTTTGTTTTTCCAATTACATATTTAACATTACCGTTAATTAAATCACCATTATACAGAGGGATGGCAAGGACAGCAAACAGTCCTGAGATTGCTTTCACATTTGGGGGGAAGGATGAAACCATTCAGTTTGGGATGCTACTAAATAGGGTAGTTGGTAGAAGAAAAAGCTATTTCTCTCTCCAGTATTTCATCTTGAAAGACAAATTAAGATTCTCTAAGAGCACCTGAAATTGAGCAGAAGAATAAAGAATGAAGTAAGACTTAACTTCCAAAAAAAGTATAGTATTGGGTTGGCCAAAAAGTCTGTTTAGTTTTGTCCGTAAAATAAAAGGCACATTATTCATTTTCACCAATAACTTTGTTGATTTGGATATTTTGAGTATGTTGGCTACCTCCCACCATTGGCTTCTAGTGGGCAGAGGCCAGGAGCGCTGCTAAACATCTCCCAATGCATAAGACAGCCCCACAGCAAAAAATTACTTGGCCAAAATGTCAATAGTTCCAGGAAACTTCTCAAACCACTTTTGACACATTCGATCAGTCACAGCACCTTCTGCATATACTGCACAAATTTTTTGTGTTTCGGTTGTGTTTTTACCTTTCTTGAAATAATAAAATATAATACGACAAAAATGTTGCATGTTTTCTTCCACCTTCAATATTAAAATGACTGCACAAAAATTCACCAATTTTGATGTTTTTTTAAAAGCACACTGTCCTGACAGCTGTCACAATACAATCTAACAAAATTGTTTTTGAATGAAATTAAAGACAACTAAGGATTACTAGAACCATTGTATGGAAAAAAGTAAATGAACTTTTTGGCCAACCCAATATATTAGGAAATTTCTTGATAAGCACAATAAATAACAACAGAAACTTCTTTTTTACTATAGTATTGCATTCTACAAGTTATATTCTGTCTCAGGATAAGTCATTTTAAAATAGAAGACTGACTAAATATAATTTAGATATCTGAGCGATAGGATCACCTTTGCTTTACTTTGGTAACTTCAAACCTGATCACATTACTGTATGTAGAGTTATCAGAATCCTTACATTAACTTCACGCTGTGAGCATTATATTGGGAAAATACTGCTTCTGGAATTCGCAAACTGAAAAGCTATGTAAACTTTGGTAAATTATTTTCTGTACTTAAGCTAGAATTTTCTTATTTTGAAATATTTTTTCTTCCACACAAAATTCAGTTTTAAGCAGATTAAAGACTATCTTTATTGCATTTTACATTTTCTGTTTTTATACATATGTCTGATGCTTATACTTTGATTGCTTTGCTTGTTTGATATCTTTGTTTCTTTTAGCAAGAATCATTAATTTTTGTAGACCAAAGTTCTTTCTGTACATTTTACTTGTTAACTTTGAAATTTCATAAACATTATTGTAAGAATATTTATAAATTAAATGTTGCAAAATAGCTAAGTAGGCTAGTAATAATTGTTAATACATAATAGTGCATGCTATGAACTAGGCACTTTATTAAGAGCTTTATATTTAATCCTTGTAACAAGTTTATGAAGTAGATACTATTACTATCTCTATTTTTCTGATAGGAAATTTGAGGCTCACAGAGGTTTAAAAACTTGCTTAAGGTCATTTAATAAGTGGCATAACCTAGATTTGGATCTAGATAATCTGACTCCACAGTCTGCTCTCAACCTCTACACTCTGATTATGTGTAAGAAAAAAAAATCTATTTGGGCCATATAAAATTGATTTTTTGCTATTAAAACTTTGACTGTCAATTAATAATGGTATTATCAGATCCTGTTTACAGGTTCACTTTACCTTTTTGTGTGTGTGTGTGTATTCCTTTTCAGTTTGTCTCCCAGTCTAACTGCCAGCAGTTTCTGAACACTGTTTGGTTTGGACAGATGTCAGGTTATCGACGTAAGCCCACCTGTAAGAAGATAATGACTGTTTTAACAGTTGGCATCTTTTGGCCACTTTTGTCACTTTGCTATTTGATAGCTCCCAAATCTCAGTTTGGCAGAATCATTCATACACCTTTTATGAAATTCATTATTCATGGAGCATCATATTTCACATTCTTGCTGTTATTAAATCTATACTCTCTTGTCTACAATGAGGATAAGAAAAACACTATGGGACCAGCCCTTGAAAGGATAGACTACCTTCTTATACTGTGGATCATTGGTAAGTATCAAGTTCGTTTGAAAGGTTCTGCCCATTAATTCTCCTTTGCTTGGTGGCATTATAATTATCTATGTTCAACTTGTAATTTTATACTGTTTACACATCAAGAATTTGGACACTTCCATGATCATTGAAGACTTAACTAACATTTCTATAAAAATAAATGTTTCCAAACTTGATAAGAAGGGACCAGAGCTATTATTAATTAATTACATGGAAGTTAAAGTTTTTTATTATCAGTCTCTAAAATTGTTTATGATTATTAAAAACAAATTTTACCAATGAATTCTTTTTTGGTATAAGATGGTGAACCTAGTCTTACAAATTTTGAAATGTACTGTATTTTATACTTGGTTGAATTTTAAAAGTTAAGTATTTTGTTTTATTATATTATTAGTTTTCTTTTCAAGAACCTATGAATCTTTGTAGTTACAGTTTCCTGGTGACACACCCTATAAATCAGTTCTTTGTATTGATAGCCAGGTCTCTTTAGAAATTACAGGGTATTAAAATATATATAAGACATTTGGTTTTGTGAAATTGTTTTTATAAGTATTAATGCTGTATAATGAATATTTTAAATGACTTGCTGCCCTTGCCCTTTTTCTGATGGGGGCGGAAGGTAAGTAGTTCAGGTATGATCATATTATCTATTGATAGACATTTTACGACACTTTTATTTCTCTCTGTATCTTCATCCTTGTTTTAACCTCAGCATTTCTGAGTTTTCTACTATTTGCTACAGAGTAAAGGGATATTGAAATTTAGCCTTTTCTATGGTATGAAACACCAATTAATATGTTTTTGTTTCAATTATTACATAATTTGAGAACAGTTAATGTAAAATGTTTGCTTTTAATTCTTCAGCTATATAATTAATTTGCATATTTGGGGTTTTTATTTTTATTTGGAAATTAATCTTAAATAACTTATTTCAATCAGAGTTTTACTTTTAGCACTGTTAGTCCATGATACATTAATGTTTAAAGTTAGGTAGATAAAACAGACTTCCAGTCAGATGGCAGAGTAAGTATACCATGTGCTTACCTCCACCCATGACCACATCAAAACTACGACTAACCTACACAACAGCCATTATTGTGAATCGCCTGAAGCCTAGCTGAACAGAACACCCATAATTAAGGGTGTGAGAAAGGAGCTGCATCGAGACCTGTAGGAGGGATGGAGATGCAACACAGGCCGGTTCTACACTCTGTGGCAGTTAAGAATCGGAAGGCTGTGGGGCTAACCGCTAAGGAGCGAAGGGTCCCAGCCCCACATCACACACCCTAGCCTAGGCTCTAGTGCTGGTCAAAGAAGTCCCCGTAACTGCTGGTTGTGAAGACCAGCAGGGATTGTGGCTAAGGGGATTATGGCTGAGTGAGAAGGGGGGCTTCTGGAGTCCCAGGCATTCCTCATGAAAGGTCTGTCCAAGGACTTAACTTGCTGACTGCCTCACTGGCCCTAGCTCCAGTGCTGGGGCAGCACGTCAGGAGCGGACTTGGAGGACCCGAATTGCCTGGCTTCCGGTCGAGGGCTGGAAAATCCTTTCTCCCAGACAGAAGTGCTGGCGGAAGCCACTGTTCCTTTGTTGAGCTCACCCCCACCCAGCTGCAGGTGCAGACGTTCTCTGTATCTGAATCTCAACCAACCTGGCTAACACTGTTCACTCTGCCCTGGTGATTCCCCAAGCCCCTGCCCCACCCAACTGGAAGGTGTATCCAAACCTCTTTCCATGGCTTTTCCATACAAAAGGCCTGCCTTGGCTCATGCTTCTGACTTTCCTGAAATCTTTCAAAGGTTCACAAAACTCAAACAAATAGCATCTGACCTTGGCATTTCATGTACTTCTTGCTAAGAAGCCCCAAGCCTGGCATTAATGGTAGCCAGCCTCGGTTCACAGCTTAGCTTCTCTCAGGCACCTCCAAGCCCAACACAAGTAGCAACATCTTCAGATCACTTGGTACCTTATAACAAGTGACTCTAGGCAGGTCACAGCAGCAGCTAACCCTGGCCTGCACCAGAGCCCCTCCCAAGAGGCTCCAGAACTAACGCATGCAATGGTCAGCATCAGACCACACCAGAGCACCACCCAATCATCTCTACTAGTGACACAAAGCAAAGAAAGGGCCTCACTAGCGTGTATTCTGCTCTTGAGGCTCTGCCCCCGCACAACAGCTCTACTCTTGCTTGTTTGACCTTACTCCCTCTCTGTGAAGGATATTATGACATGAAATTTAAGATTATTTTGTTTCAAATTTTGAGAATTTTTACTGAAAAGTTATTTTTTTCTTAATGAGGCTATAGCTGATGCAAATGTTATTTATTTAATACTTTGTCTCAAAGTGTTTTTCAGTTTATTATTGAATGAAGAGCATTATCTGATTTTTTTCTTCCTTTTTTTAGGGATGATTTGGTCAGACATTAAGAGGCTCTGGTATGAAGGGTTGGAAGACTTTTTAGAAGAATCTCGTAATCAGCTCAGTTTTGTCATGAATTCACTTTATTTAGCAACCTTTGCCCTCAAAGTGGTTGCTCACAACAAGGTAACTATTTACTATGTCAACTGGAGACACAAATCAAGTTTATTTAGGAAAAGCCTGAGATATTTAACTGCCTAATTCAGAGTTACATTGGCTCAAATCTGTATCTGAAGTGTTTTCATTTCAAACCTATCCCTGTTCAAGGGAGTGGTGCACATTGCTTCACTCCTTTCCAGTAGTTTAAAGGATGTTAATTACCTTTAGATGGCAGTTACCTCTTACGTGTCAGGCACCATGGTTGATACTTGCTATACTTTATCTCATTTTATCCGCACAGGGACTCTATGAGACAAATGTCCTTATCCCCGTTTTTCAAATAAGGAAAATGAAGCTCCAAAATATTAAGTAACTTGTCCAAGACCACACAGTAAGAAACCAAGACTGGATTTAAATCCAGGTCTGTTCAGATGCTTCTTTTCTACCAAATGCTGATTCCTTATATCTGAGCTAGGTTTATTTACCTGATTAACCTGTATGTACATAAAATGAAAACACAAAGTTACATAAATTAATTGGTGTTAGATATCTTTACATCTGCCAGAAGAAAAAAAAAAACAACCTGTGCAAATGGAATTCATTATACAGTGTTTCACACATTCCAAATCATGATTTATTTTACACAACTTAAAAAGTAATGTATATGTAATTACTTTTCTGATGTCTATGTTTTTAAATTTAGAATTTGACAAAAATCTAGCCTTATTGACATCTTAAAATTTTACTTTTATAAAGATTTCTGCTTCCCTTAGCCCAGAAAAGGTAATAGATTTTATGTTAACTAAAAATATAGTATTTTCTGGATGTTTTTACTATTTTATAGGCTATAGAAAAAGTGAACTAGTTGTCATTTTACTTTATTAAAAACTGTTCCTTTAAGTAATCTGTGGTATGGAACATGTTTGTTAGGTATGTACAATGACCAGAGTTGTGAAATTACTAAGAAGTAAAAATTGGTCATACATAGATATATGGTTCAATAAAGATTTGAGGGTCACTGTTTTTTAGACTGATCTCATTAGTTCTAGAAGTGGGGTGCCCAGGTCATATATTAACCAAACCAGGACATTTTGAGAATGAAAGGGGACAAATACTGTTAATAATTATGCCAGGAAAACTGTTTTATAACTTGTGACTATCCTAGGCAATTGGAACATGTGGCCACTCTATGTCCGGTAACAATGCACCCTTTTTTCCTTGTCATTTAGGAGGAAGAAGACCTTCTATGGTTCATTCTAGAATCCCGAGTCAAGGGGATAGTTTAATTTAATATGATGGCTAACAAATTAACATGTAAACATACTTTAAATTCGTGTTGTGGAATTTAAGAAAAACTAGCAAACATTTCATTCATAAAAGGTTCAAGGACAGTTTTTAAAATTGTTTAATTTTTTAAAAACCTAACAATTTCTGAGAAAACCTCATATAGAGTAACGATACTGCCTTATCTATATAGAAATCTTTTATTTAGTTAAAACAATATTATTTCTATTAAAAGAAGAGAAACCTTATAAAACATAAATGGTGATCTCCCACAAGGAGACATAATTAAAATAGGTTTTTTTCTCAAGCACTGGAGTATGTTTTTATTTTCCTAAATTGAGAGCTCTATTCACCTTTGGCTTTTCTTCCTAACCCTAGTTTCATGATTTTGCTGATCGGAAAGACTGGGATGCATTTCATCCTACACTGGTGGCAGAAGGGCTTTTTGCATTTGCAAATGTACTGAGTTATCTCCGTCTCTTTTTCATGTATACGACAAGCTCTATCTTGGGTCCATTACAGGTAAATAATTAAATTTCTTAAAGACTTTGTTAGATATCATCGTTATTAATATCTTTCTGCTTGTCCACTGGAACATTGTTCTCTCATGATGTTAAAGCTAACCTTTGTTTTTGAAAATAATTAACAATTGAAAGGACATAGTGTGTTCATCTACTTTGCTTCTGGCTTAATGATAATCCTTAGCTTTCAGGTATTCAAACTTTGCTAAACTGGGGGCCATTGTCCCTCTCTCCCCAGTCCACAGACATAGATGTGTTTTAAATATAGTTATACTTCAGACATTAGAGGGACGTAAAAATGTGCTTCTTTCCAAAATGAACCTCACATTTAAAGTTTTAAGTGATAAATATAAGGGAGGTGTTGTATAAACATAATTTATACTACATGATTTTGAAAATATATAAGCTATATTTTTAAAAACACTCTTTCACTTTGTTTAATAAGTATTAAATGTAGTAAGTTGGAAAACAGCATATTTAGAGCTAAAAAATTTCATAGTGTTCATGTAGTCCAGTTTTACATATAGTATTTAATAGTTAAAGAGATTGAGTTTTTGAGATGTTATGTGATTATTATGCATGACAGTCCAGGACTAAACTCGTAAGTTTTTTTACGGTGAAGAAAGGACTCAAAATTGGTTGAATTTACCCCACAGATTTTAGTGGTTGATTGTTTTTCAGAAAGTGAGTTCAGTTCTGCTCGGTGATTGGCTCCATATATACTCTTAAGTTATAAACCTGAAAATCTGAGAAATATTTATTTTTCCTTGATAAATCAAAATTTACTTATAATTTTAGATTCTTTTTTATACATTAAAGGAGATAATTTAAATAACAGGAAAAATTACCTTTTCCAGAGATATGAAAATGAAATATGTAGGGAAAACCTAATTTGATTTGGTTTGTGCTGTCATCCTCAACAGTGTGACCCCTAAAATGTGACCACCTTAGCCGAATCTGACTGAAATAAGTTTGGGATGTACTGCATTCCATATACTTCTTTTGTGAGTTTGCATTATTACAGTAAAGCCTGTGAGAAAGAAGTAAAGAAACTTGTTTAACCTTGTTCAAACTATCATTACTTATATTCATTTAATGCCATACCCATCTTTCATGAAATATGCTAAGGTCTCTGTTTTCCTCCAAAACATAGTATGTGAAACACTGATTTAGACCATCTTTCATTTTAATTTTCCCACTAATATTTTTTATGAATATTTTAAGCAAGAACCAACAGTATTTTTACATGCATGTTGATTTTTTTAAGCTAAAAATTGATGGTATCACTAAGTTCATATACTGGAAATTTCTTTATAAATTTCTACAGAGTTAAAAAGGAGAAAGTATATTATTATTTCTTACTGAATTATCTATTTGCTTTTCTTATCTATTTCAAATTACCTATTTGTCTTCCCAAGTCTCTTCCCTAAGGAACTATAGATATGGACAAAAAAACTGCATTTATCATTTCAGCTGTTGTGTGTGTTTTCTCTTCCAGCAGGATAATTTATGGAGTTCTAATAGCCATTAGAACTAACAAATAGTTTCTTAGGCCAACAAGTTTTTATTGCTTTCCTGTTTTTTAAATTGCCTTCAGGTTAATCATATGTTTAAATATTATGATGTAGTTCAACAAATGATTTCTTAAAAAATATCTTATTAAGGTATAATTTGCATAGAATAAAATGTACCCATCTTAACTGTATAGTTTGATGAATTTTGCAAATGTATAAACTTGTTTAATTACCACTGTAATCAAGATATAGAACATTTACTTTCCTTTGAAAAGTTTCTTGATGCCTTTTTGCATTTAGGATTGGGTTAGCCAGAAAGTTAGTTTAGTTTTTTCTGTACAATAGCTCTAGTAGTGCGTAGTTGTCTTTAATTTCATTCAAAACAGTTTTGTTAGGTTGTATAGTAACAGCTGTCGTATCAGTGTGCATTTAAAAAAGCTTATCAAAACTGGTGAATTTTTGTGTAGCCACTTTAATATTGAAGATGGAAGAAGATATGCAACATTTTTGGTGCGTTATGCTTTATTATTTCAAGAAAGGTAAAAATGCAGCTGACGTGCAAAAACAGATTTGTGCAGTGTATGGAGAAGGTGCTGTGACTGATTGAATGTGTCAGAAGTGGTTTGTGAAGTTTCTTGGTACTATTGACATTTTGGCCAAATAACTCTTTGCTGCGGGGCTGTCTTATGCATTGGAAGATATTTAGCAGCATCCCTGGCCTCCACCCACTTAGAAGCCAATAGTAGGAGATGGCCGACATAATCAAAATATCTAAATCAATAAAGTTATTGGTGAAAATGAAAAATGTGTCCTTTATGGAAAAGCACTAAACAGACTTTTTGGCCAACCCAATATTTCCCCATCCTTATTCCAGGCAACCCTTGATTATACATGTATAGTTGTCTAGTATAGGCTAGTCTGAGAACTAAAGGATTTGAAAGTACAAGTAGAATTAATGTGGTGTTACAAAGCAGATCTTCCAGACAGAAGGTCATCTCCATCTTCAGAGTCTGACTGCTTCTCATGGTTGCAAGCTCTTTGCTCCAAGTCATCTCATCAAGGGGAAGAGCAGAGGGCAAAAACAGGGAAACCTGGGCCTGCTGTCTTTCTGTTTTTATCGATGGAACAATTATTTTCCAAATATTTACACTTGTAACTCATTGGCCATAATTTGCTCATGCGGCTATTTGTGGCTACAAGAAAGTCTGAAGAGATAAGCACCCTTAATTGAGCTTATTGTCCTTCGAGAAATCAAGATCTGGTTAGTGGGAAGAAGGCAAAAAATAGCTGCTGAATAGGAACCTGTAAAGTCATATTTTCAGGCTTTTAAAAAGAAGCTTTGAAATAAAAACAATTGTTTTCCAGTGTAGTCTTATTAACATGATAGATTTATAGTGCATAACAGTGCAGAAGTATTCTAGAATAATTTTATGTAAAACATTTATAATTCCTTTTTTGTTCATCATCAGTAAGGAACTAAATTAAAATAGAGTAATCCAGTTATGAATATAAAACTAAAATGTGAAAAGGAAATTGACAATGTTAACTACTTTAGCAAAAGTGCAACTTTTTCCCTTTATGTACATAAACCTACTACTTCAGACTGCTTTTATGTAATTATTGCAGTTGTTTGTTAAATTTATCTGCATTTACTACTGTTTTTCCTTTCAAATCTTTGCAGATTTAGAATTTGATAGGCTTTTATTTTAATTGGTTGTATAACCTATAGTAGAGATACAGACTCTCCCTTTGTTAGGATATGACCATATTTTATCACCCAAATGGAAACACTTTGGGGAATGGAAAGAATGCTATTTATTATACTAAGTTGGGACAATAACTGTAAACTGGGACTGTCCTAAGCAAATCAAGGTCTTTGGACTGTCCTATGGTGGAATATATACAATGATCCTGTATTCAGCAGTGATTGAATCCTTTATCCTAGTACTTGACATTTTTATGACTGTATTTATTAAATTTGTGGCTTACTTTGTAGGTAGACATTGAAAGGTGGCTTTCTACAATCTTGCCCTACTTACTTTCTAGCCATCTCTCTCACTATACTCATCTCTTTGTCTCTACCTGAAATAGTTCTCCATCTGGGTTAAGACCAGTCACTAATTCCACACAGCTCCTGCTTTCCCACTTCCATGTCATCGTTTATGTTATTACTCTGTTTCAAATGTCCCAGCCATGTCTTAAACATTTTGAAACTTTACTTATTTGTTTAACAAACATTTATTAAGCATCTGGTAGATACTGGACTCTGGGGATACTAAAATGGATAATGAGCTGCAGTATCTCCTTAAGGAGCTCATAGTTCACCGAGGGTCATAAGCAAGCCAATGGCACGTAGAGTGGTAAATGCTGAAATGCAGAGCTTCATCCCAAGGCATCAGAGAAGACTTCCCAGAAGAGACGACACTGGGGTTAAGCACCGAAAGATGAACAGAAAGGGGGTGGGTATAGTGCATTCCAGGGAGAGGGAACCAGTGCTAGCTGTAGCGTCCTCTCCACTAGAAAATCAATCCCTGTGCCTCTACTACCATTTGAAAGAAATACTCCATCTGATGAAGTTCATACTTTGAACCTTTAATGTGCATTTCCTAAAGCTTATCTTAATTGTAAGCCAATTTAAATTTAGTTTGTCTAAAATTGTAAGTTATGTTGTTTCTACTAAATTAAATATTCCTCAAGGATAGGGAAGTTTCATCATTTACACTTTACTCACTGCTTTGCCATAACAGTTACTTAGTGAACGTTTGTTGAATTTAAAAACTGGTGCTGATTGTTGTGAGAAAAAGAAAACAACTGGTGGAGAAATAGGGCCATATCCCAGCTGTTGCTTAGCTACATTATTCAAAATAATAGCAACAACTAACATTTACTGGACATTTCGTGTGCACTGGGCACTGTGCTAAGTCTTCCACTTAATCCTCATCACAGCGCTTGTCATTTGTATCTCCGTTTTCCAAATGGAGCATCTAAGGAATTAGGGAGGTTAAATAGTTCGTAGAACTTATAAGTGGAGTCAAGAGTTGAACCTGAGTCTGACTCCAGAGGCCAACCAGCTCTTTGACGTCCACTCCCCTGCTTTTATGAAGGATGCTGCTAATAAACCTCAGCAGATATAAGAGTTGGGGTTGGGCATAAATCAGTAATGTTACATACTTCAAGTAAAGACATGAAGATAGAGTCTATAAATAGTGGTGGTTATAGTAATAATAGCAGTGAACATTGGAGTCCTGAATGTGGACCTTTTAAAAATTTTTTATTTTTTATTATTTTTATTTTTTCCTTTTTATTGAATTTATTGGTGTGACACTGGTTAACAAAATCATACAGTTTTCAGGTGCTCAATTCCGCAACACATCATCTGTACACTGTGCTCACCACCCAAACTGTTCAAGACCTTTATTTACATTTATTACCTCACTTAATCTTCACAACCATTCTAAGAGGCAGACTCTTTCATTTCCGTTTTACAGAGGAAGAAACAGGTATAGAGACATTAAGTAACTTGAACAAGGTCACACAGCTGGTAAGTAGCAGGACTGGGATTCCCACCCAGGAGATTTGGCTCCAGAGTTATTGGTTTTAACCACTCTGCAAAGTTGCTTCTGTTTGTATGCTACAGGGTAATACAATTCCCGTATTAACTTTTATTGCACAATACTTCTGCGAGCAGGCTTCAATAATTTATAGATTTTTAAACTCCCCCCTGTTTATCCATGTGTTTCCAATGAATTAAACAACTTTTAACACTGGTCGTTGGGTGATTAGACAGAAAGGAAAGGGAGGACCACAAAGCTGTCGTCATAATCTTGCTCCCATAACCTACTGTTACTTCATTTTTGTGAGTCTAGGATTCTGTGTCCGTTGTGAGGATTAAATGAGTCAATGTGTACGAGATGCAAAGAGGAGCACCTGACACATCGAGGGCTTTCCATAAATGGTTAGATATTCCTCCACTCCCCCTATAGTCAGTGGAGTTAGGTGTAGCAGATCTGATAAGCATTACCATGGAAAAGTTAAGGTAATGTCTGACACCTGAGTGCATACTTTATTCCTAGGGAATTATTAAATTTGGTTTTACTAGATAATTATTATGCTTAATATATTGGCCCATATAGCACAAATGGCATATTGTTGTCATTTGTAATGAGTAAAAGTGACTTCACGTGTTTCGTATTTTGGGGCTGGACATTTTTCTTTTAAGAAATAGAGCTAGAGGAAAACTTAGAGGTCATGTAGTCTAGGGGTTCCCAGCCAGGGAGGGTGCTACAGAGCCATCTGCATCCTCAAGTCCCGTCCTCACAGGTGCTGATGGAATAGATTGGGCTAAAAACTCTGGCAAGTTTTTAACAGCATGCACCTTTAACAGCATGAGTGAGTCATGCAGCAGTTGACCATCCATTTTATATATCAGGAAACTAAGGCTGTGCTCACACAATGTTAGAAAAAAGACTTGGTGTAAATTGTTAACAAGTGCATCTTTTTTGGATGTATATTCACGTATTAATTCAACAAGCCCTGTTGCATGGAGGAACTGTTTAGTGAGAACTAAATCCTTAATTGTACCCAGTCCCAAATTTTTAATGGGAGAAGTAAGATAAAACCACAAAGTGATGTTTTAGAAAAGCACTTGCAAGGAGTTACAAGCAAGAATTCACTTCTGCCCCTGCCATCTATTAGTTCTGTTACCCTGGGCAGTTTATTGAACCTCTCTGAGCTTCGTTTTTGTCACTTGGAAAAACAGTAATACACGGCTTTCCCACCTTGCAGGGTAAATAAAAATATGTGATACCTCATAGAAAATGGTGGAGTTAGATTTAGAAAGTTTATAAAAAGTAGTTACGTATTCAACATTTTAATTAATATGCCAGTCCCTGGAGCTTACTGACATAGTCCTGAGCTTAAAGACTGCTAGGAGGGACAAACATAAATATTAGTAGAAAGTGTAAAATAGTTTTTTAGAGATTATATGCAAAGTACTTTGTAGCATGACTGAGGTAATGCCTGGAGAGAGTCAAGGAAGCTCCTTAGAGGACGGGAAATTTGATCTGAGCCTCGAAGGGGCGAGATGCTTGCCTGGCAAAGAGCAAAGGGAGAGCAGCAGCAGGAACGGAAACACGGGGTCACAAAAGCAGGGCGGAGTCTCAGAAGCAGGGCGTGCTTAGAGGACACAGGATGTCCTTTGTCCTGGGACCATACATTGCAGTTGGGAAGGTGAGGCTGTAAAAGGTGAGACTGGGCTGTACTCTGAAGGTCTCTGTGCCAGGAATTTGAATGTCATCACTCATGGGAAAGCGGTTTTAAGCATGAATGACTTGAGTGGGGACCTTTTAGACAGATAGTCACAGCTTTTTCTGGAGAAAGATTTGGAAGAATGACTACAAGTTGTCATTGTCCCTGCTTCCTTTTGTCAGTGTTTCCTGTTCTACACAGTGCTCTCTGTATGAAGCGTTTTGCCTATGTTAAATTATTTTCTAAGGATTAGTCTTTGATGGCATTAACATTTCAAAAGAAATAATTCTTATAGTGCTTCAGTGTATTTCTGTTTCTTCCAAAAAGGATGTGTTCATTTTCAGTGACATAAGCAGTATGAAAGCCCTGTTTTCACCTCATTAATAGCATTTGGCACTACCTGAGTAGTTTGCTATAATTTCCATTTTTCTGGTTTCTAGGAAATATGTATATATTTTTCTCTGTGTTTTAGTATTAACTGCTGTGTAAATTTTAATATTGATGTTTAATTACCTTTATTTTTCCATTTAATTCTTAATTCTCATATTTCTCAAGTATAATTGCTAATAAGATTCAAATAAGTAAACATTTAAGAGAGCATTGTTATTATCTTTACAAATAAATAAGCCTTATAATCTTTCTCACACTAAAATAAATGCACTGCCTTTCATGTTTCCCTTTCCCGTGAACGGTAACCGTGCTCCTCAGGCCCCCGGCAGCGCCATGATTCCCACTGCGGTTGCCTTGGGGGGTCCACATTCACAAGAACTAACATGGTGCTTTTAAAGAACACTGCATGAAGTGCTTTTCTTATTAAGTATTGCTTATCTTAATATTAAAATTGAATTACTCTCTAAAACTTAATAATGTTAAGGCTTCTATTGTATTTTGGGACTAAATTTTTAAAATTAAAATTATAACATCATACATGGTCCTTCTTGGAAAAGCCTATTTAAAAGTTTACAGCATCTGCATTTTTTCCAAAGGCAATCTTTTCTGAAGTTATTTAAAGCAATTACTGTATTCTTACTGTCATAACTTACTAAGTTCTCTACTAATATGGTATGGCTTTATTCTAAGCATTCGTGGTCTGAATAAATGGTTTCTTTTCCAAGGTGACCCACATATTTTGACCTTTCTGATTCTAAAACCTCCCTGTTTCTTTTGTCAGAATTTTGCAAGGGGACCAAGTGAGGTAAGCATAGGACTTTGAAAAGTACCACATGACTCGGTCACATGTGCAAGCCAGGCACGTTGGACCTCCCACTGCTGCAGAGCGCGGTTAGTAGCGCGTGGCGTGCCTATAAAATTCAGCGCACCTCTTGTACTTGCTTAGCTGGCTCGCATTAGTGGGCTAGAAGGGCCTGGCCACTTGCCTGTCATTTCCATTTTGTATCATTGGTGAGTGGCGTGTAATTTTGGCAGGCTTGAGGTAACTAGAAATTTTAGTTGAAGCTGGATTTAATTATATAAATTTGACCTGTTAAATTTGAGGAAGGATTATTTTTAAACACTAATTTTTGTACTTTAAAAGTAATAAATGCATATAGTAAAGAAAATTCAAAGTGAGAAAGTCTGCCTTCCAGCTCCTAGCCCTACCTACAGATAAGCATTAACAGTTTCATGTGTAAACATCTAGAGGTTTCTTGTGCATATTAAACCATATATATATGAAAATATATATTTGACATACCCTCTAAAAATTAGAAATGGCAGCAGTTATAATACTATTCTATACCCTGCTTTTTTGACTTAACTACTTCATGGACACCTTTCTGTGCCAGCACACATAGCCATGCTATTCTGTTTAATGAACAGCAGGATGTTCTCACTCTTCTGCTGCCTCTAACACTGCTGCAGTGAAAATCCCTGTGTACACATGCATCTTTGTGCACCTCCCATCTATTGGCTAAATTTGTAGGGAGAGAATTGTTGTGTCAAAAGGGTAATATCAATTATCATCTAAATTTGTATGTCAATTTAAACATCAAGAATTTGTGAAAAGCACTAATTGCCCAGATGAAGAAATATTCAAGGAGAACGCAGCAGGGTTGGGCAAAGCTTCCAGACGCACTATACCAGTCTACACTACAAAAGACACTCTTGCTAGTACTAGAGCCTCTCATTTGGCTCGCCGCGTAATATTTTCTTACAATGGACCCAAAATGAAAGAAAATCAGTTAGCTCAGCAGAACAGATTAGGGCAGTCCCGGAGGAGGAAATGCTGTCTTTGGGGAATTGGTTGCAAAAATTAAATGAAATACTTTGTCATGTTGATTATATATTTGTAACTTTAAGAAGTTATAAATATAAACATTTATTTGCCTTTAGATTTTATTCCTCGCAAATTAGGCTCTTACTTAAATCTCCATGTCTCAATCTTTGCCATCATAGCAACAAAGCACTCTGCAGACTTGACATGAATAGAACGGCTTTTTGTTAGGCACCTTGAGTTTTGATGTTTTCAAAGTGCTACACTATCTCAAACAGATGGAACAAAAGCAGTACTTTGTGGCTCATGTGTTTGTCTTTTATTTCCTGGCCACTTAATATTTAACATTTTGTTCCCCTGATGATTTTAATAAACACCTATGTAATACATTCCACAGATTTCAATGGGACAGATGCTTCAAGATTTTGGAAAATTTCTTGGGATGTTCCTTCTTGTTTTGTTTTCTTTCACAATTGGATTGACACAACTGTATGATAAAGGCTCTACTTCAAAAGAACAGAAAGACTGTGTGGGCATCTTCTGTGAACAGCAAAGCAATGATACCTTCCATTCGTGAGTGTCTTAAGCTTTTTAGTAAATACATTTCTCTCTATTGCAGCGATTTTCAACCCTTTTCATCTCATGGCACACATAAACTAACTACTAAAATTCTGTGGAACATCAAAAATAGATTATATTTTTTGCACTCTGACAAAAAATAGTAGGTATAATTTTGATTCATTCACCCCAAACAGCTGTTGCTGTGTTGACTGTTGTCATTATTTTATTTGACAATATAAGGGAGAAGGGGTCATTGCCCCTGACTAAATAGTTAGGTATTGCATGTTTGAAAAATTCTTGTGGTACATCAGTTGAAAATCGCTGTTCTGTTGTGCTATGTATGAATTAGTACCTACAGAAACAGAACTTCAAGTTTTCTTCAAGAAAACCTTTTTTAATAAGCACTCATTTTTGTGAGTCATGATAGTTATCCTTGCATATAGAATATTAAATAGCTCGTAGGCCCAGGTTACTTCATTGTGTCTCCTGCCGCAGTCCGTCTGAGCAGAGGAGCTCCTGGCATTTCGTGCTTTGCCGGCATGTGGGGCAGGACGGTTTCTTATCAGTTTATATATTGAAGATGCTCAAAGTATCTGCTTCTCAGTCACTGTGACAGCCAGAACAGTCTCTCCTGTTTTAACACTGTTAGGAGGTTATTAGAATGGAGAATTATTAGCGTTTCATGAACAATTTTTCCTCCAATTTACTGTTATAATACATATATACTATAGTTATGTTCAAGAAGAAATTGGTCAGTTGTGAGGCAGACAAAATATTGCCCCTCATTCTTAAATAAAATAATGAAAAAGGGCTGTAGAATTGCATGTTTGTTGTGTTCCTGCTATGTACCAACTATTCTTCAGTCACTTGCATGTCATCTTATTTAAGAAATAAGATTAAATGAATAATAAATATTCATCTAGCACCTTCTATATATCAAACACTGTTCTAAGTACTGAGTGAATGAAGTATCAAGGAACAAAACTAACTCATGGAACTTATATTCTAATGAGATGACACAGACAATAAAAAAGAAATAAAGAGAAACAAAATGTATAGTGTGTTATGCAGTGATAAGGGCTAAAGAGACACAGGTTGGGCCGGGGGGAATGTATGTGTGAGAGGGTGCAGTTTTAGGTAGGCGGTTAGGGAAGGACCCACAAGAGATGACATTCAAGTAAAGATGTAAAGCTGGTGAAGGATCAAGCAATGGAGGAGGCATCTGGAGGAGGAACATTGGCAGATGGAGCGAATGGCAGAGGCAAGTGCCCTGAGATGGGAGTGTGGCTGCCTAGTCCAGGGCAGCCGGGGGGCCAGTGTGGCTGTGATGGAGTGAATCCGAAGGACAGTTGCAGGAGACGAGGTCAGAAGGTAATGGGGATCCTGTAGGACCTTGTTGGGCTTCGTAAGGACTTCGGGCTGTTGAGATAGCCATTTGAAATTTTGTTCAGGGGAGTAACAAAATCTAATTAGGCATTAACGGGGTCATAGATGCTGCTGTGTTAAGAATGGACAGAAAGTCAGTAAGAAATTAAACAGGAAAAATTTCCTTTTGAGTCTACTTCTTTGTTTAAAGTAAGGCATATCTGTACTGTTCGGTTCACCTCATTTATTTTATAAAGCATTATTCTTGGATTATCAGTGTTTGCTCTTTGTAATGTTGATATAAATTAATTCTTCATTTTTGCTAATTAATTTCTTTCCTTTTAAACAAAAATGTAATCATCTTTACAGGTTCATTGGCACTTGCTTTGCTTTGTTCTGGTATATTTTCTCCTTAGCACATGTGGCAATATTTGTCACAAGATTTAACTATGGAGAAGAGCTGCAGTCCTTTGTCGGAGCTGTCATTGTTGGGACATACAACGCGGTGGTTGTGATTGTGCTCACCAAGCTGCTGGTGGCGATGCTCCATAAAAGCTTTCAGCTGATAGCAGTAAGTGTTCGTTCTTTTAAGAACTTTATAGTCACTTCAGATCATACCATATGTATGCAGTAGATAAGGCAGCCAAGTATTACAATTAAGAATTAGTATAATTTTAAGATTCGATTTTTTAAAAAGATTTTATTTTATTTTTTTTTTAGAAAGGGGAAGGGAGGGAGAAAGTGAGGGAGAGAAATGTTAATGTGTGGTTTCCTCTCGCGTGCCCCCTACTGGGGACCTAGCCCACAACCCAGGCATGTGCCCTGACTGGGAATCGAACCAGCTACCCTTTGGTTCACAGACCAGTGCCCATTCCACTGAGCCACACCAGCCAGGGCAAGATTAGATTTTTTTAATGCAAGTAATATATATTAACAGCAAATTTTGAACCAAATTTTTACCTACAAGGTGTGGAAATATTTGGACGGTTAAAAATGATCTTTTTCTCTCCCACTCCCCATGTATGAGGGAAAACCCCCAAAAACTTGAAATTTATTTATAAAAAATTGTGTATTTATTCTTACATGTTTAAACTTCAATCTGATGCAATACACCTATGGAGACATTTGTTCCACTGCTCAAAACAGTTTTTGAACTTAACGACTTTGATGCCTTTTAGTGCTCCCATTGTTTTTTGTTTCACCTCTTCCACATCAGCAAAATATCTCCTTTTGAGGACTTTTTTCATCTAGGGAAACAAAAAAAAATCGTTCAGAATAAAATTGAATGAATAGGGAGGGTGGGACATAGGGGTCATGGCTATTGGTCAAAAACCGCCGAACACTGGGCGCCTTGTGGACACGTGCGCTTGTAAATGAGCCACTGTGAAATGGGCAGATGCCATGAAAGAGTCTTTAGAAAACACTCACTGAAGCTGAACGCAGTGCAGTCTCTCACAACAACGCCAGCGGCTACACTGATACAAATGAGTTCCCAGGACAGTCACCTAGCGGGGCAAGCCTGTACTACAAGGCGCCGGCCCTCTAGAAGGCAATTCTCTGTTTTTTGGGGGGTCCCTGCCTTGTGTGTGTGCACGTGTGCTCCTGGGTTTATTTCCTATACTACTTTTCATTTACCTTTTATAGAATCATGAAGACAAAGAGTGGAAGTTTGCTCGAGCAAAGTTGTGGCTTAGCTACTTTGATGACAAGTGTACATTACCCCCGCCTTTTAACATCATTCCTTCCCCAAAGACTATCTGCTATATGATTAGTAGCCTCAGCAAATGGATTTGCTCTCATACGTCAAAGGGCAAGGTTAAACGGCAAAACAGTTTAAAGGTAAGAGATTAGAAATGCAACATAGAAGTTTAACAATTCCTAATTTCGATGTTTCCTAAGGCATAAATAAGCAGGCTTCTTAAGGGCTGGGGCTGCCTGTTTCTTTTTTTTTACTCCCATCTCCATAGTACATGGCATAGGTATAACATAAAGGAAGGAGTCATAAATATTTATTTAGCATGAGAGATAGAGCTGCAGTTTTCTCATGAAATCTTGTCTCAGTTTTAAAACATGGAAAATATTCAGAATCCCTGTTCTGTGAGCATAAGGATTGACTGTTGTAGTCAGCTCATGTTTTTCTAGTTCTTCTCGAAAGTTATTCAGTACAGGAATAATTCAATACAAGTTGCTATAAACCAAAAGTTAGCAAACTTTTTCTGTAAAGGGCCAGATAGTAAATAATTTAGACTTCACAGGCTGAAACAAAACCAAAGCTTTATGTGAGTAGTAATATAACAAGAAAGAACATAAATTTCCACTAAATTTTCATTGACGAAATTAATGAAAAGAATGAATTCCATTTTGGGGAGGCCAGATAACATTTTGTTTAATTAGTGTTCAAAGTTACTGTCCACTATCATCAACCTAATAACAAATGTTCATCTGTGAAAATCATTCTTAGCCCGCAGGCCATAAAAACCATGTAGTGGGTCAGTTTGACCTGTGGGCCATGGTTTGCTAATTCTTCCTATAAACTGAGGATTTCTATGACTTTTTTAAAATCAAAATAAGCATAAAGGTGAGTTAATAAGACAAACATGCAGGCTGTGTTTGTTTGAAAAAAGTGTTAAATGTTACAACACAGTGGCAAAGGTGTAGTCTACTAACAAAGTATTAGACAATATGTGTTTGTATCTATGAATATTTTTAAAAATCCACCACATTTAAATATTGTTTATGCCTATTGTTAGTATCATATTATTGTTTGTTTTGAAGGAGTGGAGAAATTTGAAACAAAAGAGAGATGAAAACTACCAGAAAGTGATGTGCTGCTTGGTGCACCGTTACTTGACTTCCATGAGACAGAAGATGCAAAGCACGGATCAGGCAACCGTGGAAAACCTCAATGAGCTGCGCCAAGATCTGTCGAAGTTCCGAAACGAAATAAGGGATTTACTTGGCTTTCGGACTTCCAAATATGCTATGTTTTATCCAAGAAATTAACCATTTTCTAAATTATGTAGAGAATAATTTTCAATAACTATGGTAAATCTGAAAGACTGTGTTTGTATAACTTGCATTAAATCAATAAGATATATATTGAAATAAAGATTATGTAAAAGCCATTCTTTAAAATATTTATAGCATAAATCTGTTATGTAAAATATATTATAGAATTAGTTTTTTAAAATCCTATGTTAGTGGCTTTTTGCAGAGGCAAAACAGGTTAGTAGATACATTTTGTAAGCATGCTGCTTGGTTTTCGAACCTGAACAGTGCTCTAACATTTTTCCTTTTTATGTTGAAGAAGGGCAGTTATTGTAGACATTGTCAGAAAGTTCTGTAAATGAAAACCAGTAAATGTGGGCTGATCTCTGTCCATAGAATAACTAGAAGTATTGAAGTCATGGTTTTTAAAATCTCAGCTTTAGGACTTCACATATATCGTTTGGGACTGTAGTTTCATCTAAAACAAGTCCATTTTTAAAATTTTATTATAATCCTAAGCAACAAAGAAACAACCTTAGAGAATATTTTAATCTATTTGTGTCTCTAAATTTAAAATCACTTCAGTTTTGTTATTTTAATATATTTACTTTTACATGGTTGTAATCACTAAATCTTTAATTTTGCTTTTTTCACTTCAAAGTGTTCTATATATACATTTCCACATATTGATATTGTCCATGTATTTAATTTTTATAGAATTATATCATTTTTGAAAAATATGGTCAGTAGACTTTTTATTTGTAGATATAGAGTATTGTTTATGTACTTCTCTAAGGTTAGGTATTTGGTGGTATTTAATTTTTCCTTACCATAATAGTGCTTACTGTTTTTTCAAGTTGAAGTGAATGTTCATAGTTATAAAGCTAACCCAAAAAAAGGCATTAGAAGCTATTTCTTTATCATGTGTGGTCACAGATTATTTTATTTTTGTAAATATTTTATTTTGTAAACCCTTTAATGCAAGGATTTATTTTATATTTGGACTGAGGTTCTCGAGCTTTTCTCCTAAAGTGTTTTCCTTAGAATTTCACACAGCTTCTATAAAAGTGATGTCATGCTTATTTATAAATCATTCTTGCTGCTTAAAATGAAAAGTATTGATTTTTTAAAATTGGAGAATAAAATATATATTAAATTATTTTTCCTATGCTGATGCAAAGGATGTAGTTCAAATTTTTTCATTGGCTCTTGCTCATATATTCTTGCAGCATTTCCAGTTAAGAGGTTATTAGGTCGATAATTGCCTTCTTAACTGAATGTCGAATGGTGTTAGGGCCACGGGAACAGGGAGCCCTGGGTCTGTAAGCACCACTGACCCGGGGACCATTGTCTGAATGTATTAGTATTGTGTTTCATCTTACTTTTTACTTTTTTGCTTTTTAATTTCCAAAATTTAAGTGTTCCCTCTTTGGGGCAAGTTCTTATAAAAATGTTTGTCGTAAAGTTATATATTTTGTCTAAAATGGGCTTATGCACTTCCCAATAGGGATTTTACATCAGGATTTTGTCATTCTAAAAAGTAGCTAATTATTAAATAAAAATATTTATGGAGTGCCTACTATGTACATGGATTACTTACGAGGGATATGTTGAATGACAGCATATTGTAAGAAGAAGGGTGAATAAAACTTGACATTAGATTGTAAATTGACAGTCTGTTCATTGCATTAGAGTATACTTTTTCTCAGATATAATTCATGGCATCAGATTCACTCTTTTAAAGTATACAGCTGATTGTTTTCTTTTTTAATCATGGTAAGAAAGGTCTAAAATGCAAAACATCAACTTCAGACCCCTTTCGTCCCCCTTCCAACTTCTAGTGGCAATTGTCTAAAATTTTTTTTAACTTTACCCTTATATTTTATTAAAAGGACAAACATGAATTAAACCAGCTGCATACTTGAATTACAAAAGTAATGTGATTCAATATGAGGATAAGAAACTGTCTACAAATCTCTGACAGTAATACATTGCAATATACAGTTTTCACGGGGGTCATTCAGAGGAACAAACTCTTGTAAAAATACTTTAATAACTTTAAAATCCAAATTTTTCTTTAAAATCATTCATGAAAAGGATTCTCAAGTCAGAATCGACACCTCAGTCAAGCATCAGAACCTGCATTACAGCTATTTGATGTACAAGGAGACATCCTTTCACCAGCCGTTTCCTTGTAGTGTCTCTACTTTGGAAGCATACAGAGTCTCTTGCTTCTCTATATTCCCCACTCCATCATTTCTTCAGATCCTGAAAACATTTTGTTGAGCACCTGAACTCTGCTGCGGTGACATTGTATAAATGTACCACTTTGTTGACCACCTGCAGTTATTAAGGCAGCTGGTAACTCATTAGCGAATGCCTCCTCTGCCAGCTCGTCACTCAGCGCATCTGCAGCTATGATTGTTCTATCAGTTCCTTTCTCTCCTTTCATAGCCTCTGAATTTCTGACAGTATAATTTTAAAGTCTTTATAACTGTCAAAGCCTAAGGTAATCAAGGCAAAGAGAATATCTTCTCCATTGATTGTCTTCTGTTTCCCTGATGGCGTCTTTCACTTGCTTCAGATGTTATAAAGCTGATGAATTCACATGCATCTTTTGCAGTCTTTTCTGTTTGAGATATGGCATTTTTTATTATCCTTGCCACATTTGCAATTGGAAAATAAATATCTTATTCTGTGAAACTTTCTTTTGAACCATTTGTGTCACTCTGCCATCAGTATAATCATGAGGCTCTATAACATGACTTCCTCCAACATGGTCCACAGAAAGTCCTGGTTGAGAAGCATCTGTTGAGAACTGGAACCATCCATGGTCATGAACTACTGTCAGAACCGTGCTGTCAGTGGTGTCCAAGAGTATCTGTTTGAAACAATGTCTAACCTTTGCCCAACTTAAACTTCCAGTGCAGCCTTGGTTGGCTCCCATCTCCAATCGGCTGTTTGGTTGATCAGAAAAGCCCACGTTTAACATTTTTAGCTATTATTTTTATAAATACCGTATTTTTAAATAATATGTTCACACAAAGACCTGTATGTGAATGTCATCCCAAACTCAGAATGAAATGTCCTTCAACTAGTGAATGAATAAACAAATTGTATGTCCATCCAATGGAAATCTTTTCAGTAATAAAAGGGAATCATATCAGTCAGAGTCAA